>OX421883.1:18282396-18882396 GCA_949128085.1 Cetonia aurata
GGTTTAATGTACTCATCATTAGCAATCTGTACTTCGTACGCATAATATTCCATTCAGCTAGCTTCTCTGTAACAAAATTATCCATATCTAAGAGTCAGTAGACGTCAGAAGTGAGCCAGTTTTCTTCAATTTTAATACACTGTCGTTCTTTTACACAAAACTAATAAGCTAACACAACCGAAAATAAATGGCGTCGTCTACCCCGCCTGGTAACGAGTCTGTTTCTGCAAGGCTATGTAAGACCAATGAAACACGCGGTTAGAATAACGTGATACTACTGTCCATGCCGGGACTTCCCGATCACAAGTTGTAATATCGACAACGTAGGCGCCCTGTTGCGTCAACTACAATTGTGTGTAATGTAAATATTTCTTGACTGTACTGGTTTCAAAAATTGTGTTTACATCTACTTCACTTCATCGCACACGTTGTTCTGTATTTTAGATCTGAAATAACTACAACTATAATGTTATCGCCAAAGCGATTATTTGTACCGTAAAATATTTTAACACCAACAAAAGTGTTGTTGGTGGAACAAAACAAAAATTTTGGAATATACTTACAAAACTTTACTGCAATACCAATTTATTTTTGAACCGATTGCAACGTAAGGACAATACTTTTTTTGTTGGATTTGCAATGTCATTTTTCTCCGTGTACGCAGATGTCAAATGATACTAATTTCATAAGAGATGCTAATGATATTGCAATAGTAATTGTTGCCAAAAACATTGCAAATGTACAGATAAAAATTAATCAAGTTATGAGATGAATTAACATCTAGATGGAGGAGCATTGCTTGAAACTAGCAGCTCACAAAACAGAAATTGTGCTAATGACTACATTTTTTTTTCATTCTTTTTACTTTGTGTGGTTTCTTGATGCCATAATTTCTCGAAAAAAAAAAGCGGATAGGAAGCATAGAAAGGTGGGATGCTATCTCACCCCATTTTTGACAGGGCACGATTACTTCCACGAGTATCTATTTAGCATGGAAGAAGTAGATAGTGCTGCATGCCCGTACCAGGACTCTGATATGGATACTGCATATCACACAGTTTTTAAATGTGTACGTTGGAACGTCGAGGCGGAGGCTTTAGAAGAAGAGATAGGTCTTTTCATGCCAGATGATATAGTGGATATGATGCTAGCTAGAAGGAACTGTTGGAATAAGATATCCTTCCATGTTGAAAAATATTAAAAATTAAAAAAAAAATGTAAGTGAGATGAGAGACAATTATGAGCAGCATCTTGAACTTATGTGTTAAATGATTCCGACGTGGATCCACATACCTGGCTGTCATGTTTGAAGGGGCATTATGCATTTTCATTTCCGCAAACAAACAAAAAATTCGCCAACAACTGTCTATACGAAACAAAATCTTAATCCGTTTCTGGAATATACGAACATAATTTCCTAGAATGAATATTAACAATAAATTGCCGTGTCCATACTTTAACTAACCCTGTATGTTAGAACTAGCTAATGTAAGTTCGTCATTTACATTATTTATAAAATAGATTGTTCAAAATTATTAACTTAACGCACAATCACCTTACTTATACAAGACAAAGCTAGCTAGACATGCTTTAACACGAATTTGTAATATGACTTATTGAATTACGTGAGTTAAAAAGGTAATATTTTGGCGCATATTTTAATTAACATTGTTCGATAGCCAGTTCTGGTCCAAAGTCGACTACTAGGGCAGTTACTCTACTTCAAAATTAACTTAAAAATAATTTATATCCACGTGGTCTTCAAAATACTTACCCTCACTGGGCGAAACTCTAGATAATGTCCCATGTTCGTCAAACCTAGGCCTAGGCGGTGGTCGAGGCGGCAGAGCTGGAGGCAGTGGCGAAACTTCTATCCGATCATCCGCCTCCAATTTCCTAACACTTTGCACAATGTTCTGTTCGTGTACTTCCACATTACTATCACTGTTTTCCTGCAAATGGCAGTTACATTTTGGTTTCACAACTTTGGGCGCGTGGCCCGATTTTGGTGAGGCGTGAACGTGGACATGCACCGCTTGGCTGATAGGATGAATGTGACTGGTCGCCGTTGGAGGCACATGACTTAAGTTGATGACGTTATGGTGATGGCTGGAGGTGATGCAATGGCTATGCGAGCTTTCTGTCTTTGGATTTTCTATGTTTGGCTTCTCTGTACAGGGGCAAGTGTGCGCGTGGGTCAGTAGGGCGTGATCGCTGGATTCGCTGGTCTGGTAAGCGTGATCCGAAGTTTTCTGGATATCGAGAGAAGACGATGACATTGTTGGTGGGGGGTCACTAAGTTTCGTCCAAAATGCTACATCTTCGGGTCATTGGATCATCTCTTTCGAGGCATCTGTATATAAAGAAGAATTTAAATTGTTAATATTAATAGAAAATTGCGAAGATTTTTACTAATTGGAATGGTGATTTCAACAGACCAATAGACCTCAGCCCGCCTGGTGGTATTTTTCGGTTCTAATTATGTTTGGTATTTTTTCTTGAACAGGTCTATAGTATTGTACGACAGGCATAAACACATTATTTTACTTAATTAACCAAGAATTTTATATGTATAATTTTTCAAAAATTGCTCCTGTACTTTTTTTACAATAAAATGTTTCTTGATATCATGATCTTGTCTTTGAATCAACGTTATACAACGTAAATTGAACATTCATTGCGAACTCGAAATACAATTTTTAGTTATAGTTATTCCAGCTCGAAATTAAAAACTGTACCAAGTATGGACCCTTTCCTGTACGTTAAATAGTTATTTAGAGATTCTCTGGAAGGGAAGATTATGTAGAAGAAAGTTTTTGTTATGCCTTATGAAGTTTTGAAGTAGCTTCTTAAAATATAAAAACAAAAATAACAGAAATGGAATTTGTTACAGAGAGATTCATTACGTGTGGTTTTTTGCTAATATGTTATGATTTTTCTTTGTGTTTCTTCCTCTCAAATTTAGCTTGTATACTAAAAGGTTGCCCTTAACCCTTTGAAAAATAAAAGAACCTGGGTATATAAAGATACATAAATGCACGTTTCTTGCAGAACAATTGCGAACATCTATCAAACAAAGACTACAAATTTTCTATGTAGACACAAAATAATTGAAAGCATCCATTTAAAAATCATAGAAGACTTTTGAACTTTTGAACAACAGTAGCAGTGCAAACAATAGTCAGCTAAACGCTATCATCGTACACAATAACGAATGTTTGCATTCTTGGGATCGTAAAGCCGATATTTTTCATGTAGGTACTCGCAGAGGATTCTGTACGATTTTAATTAACTACCGTAAGTCATTAAGGAACAATTTCATTTTACCGAGAGTCACAGTAATTAATCCGGTCCGTAACCTATGAGAAAAAAAATACGGAACACGGCTTTTATTGAATTGTTTCTGGAATCCGAAAGCCCATTATATCACGGCGCGCGATTACGGCCTTATTAGATGAAATAAAAAAATCGTTAAACCTGCGGTGAACCAGTTTTCGAACATGGGAAACGAGATAGAGGCGCACATCAATGACCGAAACAGGTAGCTACTAAGATATTATGAAAAAGAGCTTCTTAGTATATCCGTGTATAAATACGGATATGTCATTTCAATTATAAATTATTTTTACAACAAACAATATTGCGAGAAAGTATTTTTAATGAGTACATATACTTAATCATTAGTTGAAAAGTCGTTTTATGAGGAAGAACAACGCGCAGGCCTCCTTAGCTCAGTGGTAGAGCACTGGTCTCGTAAACCAGGGGTCGTGAGTTCAAACCTCACAGGAGGCAAAATACCTTTTTTTTTAATTGAAACTCACGACGTGTTATAAAATGCTTTCAAAATAAACAAATTTATTTTCTAAGAAACAAGGTTAATTTGTTCAGATCTGTAAATTATAAAAACTTCACATACATAGATAAGTAGGTACATTTTGCAAGGGAATGTAAATTAAAAAAAATTTAAAAATCGTGTAGATTGTGCGTTTCAAATTCACGAATTCAAACAGTATGAAGTAAGCGCATGTGTTATATATTCAATCGATAATGATATGCAAATTAACCACTGAAGAAGTCTTGCACAAAGTAAAAATCATAGTCAATTAAATTCGCGCTTCTTCACGCATAGATATAAAACAGATTTAGTGGGAGACAAAACTACCTACTCCCATCTTGTCGGGAGGCAATAGAATATATTACACAAGATATTTAATCGGCACTTCGTAACATTGTGTCTGATGCTAATAAGCCAATTAAACTTACCAAGGCATAATAAATTATGTGCAATTTAACAGACAGTCATTGGTTTTTGCTTCTCGCATAAATCAATCGCTTTTTTTCCAATCTCCCTTACATAACTCATATACACAAGGTCCACGTGCTCCACGTATTGAGAGCGATTTATGATAAACAGGATTCGTTTCATAATAGAAGAAAAACAAAGTAGGAATACGTACATATAAAACAAGTTGAACGGTTTGAAATTACTGTTCATTGCAGTTAATATTATTAGGGATTTCGTTTATAATGTATAAAGAAAGATACAATGTAGGTTTAAATTTGACGTAGTTGTTAATTTCTGACAAATAATGTAACAAAAAAAAAATGGGAGTACACTCTAACGAAGATTTGGTAAAAATCCTGTACGGTTTCGGGGCAATTACATTATCCTGGAACCGTACAGGTATTTTGCTTGTGCGAGTAAAACTGCTTTGATGTAAAAATACACCAAGGAAATTTACTACTAGTGTATGAAAAATACTAAACAAAATGAAATTTACTGGTTAAATTTCTTACGATAAGAAAAGATCCCTAGTAAAAATCGTTTAGCATGGAAATTTGATATGGAGCTTTACTATGTATTTAGGAAAATTCCTAAACATACATAAAGGAATTTTGTATAGGAATATTCCTAAAATTTGTAATTTACCGATGAAGTTTACTAGGTGTAGGTATTTTTCCGATACTACTGAAGTTCATAAATAGGAAAATCCATACCTATGAAAATAGTTTGCCAAGATCATTTCTTTATAACATATAGAATTTCTTTCACAAGTTTTCCGTTAATGTTACACTTCGTATATTACAAATTCTGTTTGTCCTAAATGTGAAAATATTTGTAAATTCATCACTTACTTTCCTATTTGCAAATTCCAGTACTACGGAAATGCTGACAAAAAAGCTACCTTTCCACCAGTAAAATCGAGTAAGTATCTGATTTCAACCAAAGAATAGGATTGACATAGACACTGCAATACCATTATAAATATATATTACAGGTAATTTAACAAATATAAGAAACAATGCTTATAATAATAATAACAATAATACATTTAGATGGTACTCAATTGTTTCATTAAACTTTCTTTTTCGAGTGTGAAAAAAGGCTGCTTTTGGTGCCGCCATCAGGATGCGTCTTCATGGTGTAGCGTTGGAGGAACAACTGACCTTTTTTCATTATTGGTATACTTACAAGATCGTAAGCATTGATGAAAAATTAATGCCCAAATATTCTTTATATATCTTTTGTGATTTTGCCGTTTACCTCTGCATTTAGCTCTATTTACATTATTTTCTACGTTTAATTTAGTTTCAGTTTATTTGTTGTATACATGTTAATTATCTATGGGTTGAGTGGAAGAATAAATAAATCTTTGAGAACACTTATTTTCTATGGCACACTGGATAAGTATCGATGAATTATGTTTGCATTTTTTTAAATAATTATCTCTTAAACTATCAATTTCAGGTATAGAACGTACGGGGCATAAAAGATGTAAAATAAGACGGCTAATTGTAAGTAATAAAATATGGGGTGCCATTTTAAAAAATAAGTTATGGTTTTTCAAAATTTCTAAAAGTTAACCTGCCATAGTAAAGTAACCCCACAATCTAGACAGCCGTTCTCGGTGCCAAAATATATTCCAACATGTTGTTTAAGCATATTATGAATCTTAAATTCATGTCCGAAAAATCGAGTATTCTCCGATTTGTTGAATAAATGTCTGCTGTAGCAAATTTGTTCAGAAAAAATCGAATAACTACAAAATAGCCGAATCAAATTGCAAAAAGTAAAGGTATTTTTAAAGCTTTAGCTAAGATTATATATAATTCTAAATTTTCAAATTTATATTATGGCCAGAACCCCATCAATTTCTAGTGAACGATCTCGTTGAGACATCCTGTATGTAAAAGTAAGCGTAAGTTTTTAATTTAAAATGTATGCCAAACTTTACTTACTCATGAATTATTTATGTGTTTATGTTTATAAAAAGCAATTAGTACTGAATTGCCTAAAAATATAAAAGGTTTTTTTCTTAAATAATTATCTTGACACCTACGATTGACCGTACAAAATAGATAAAAAGTTATTAACTAGTAAAGTAGGCACTAAAAAGGCTATAAATCTGAATTTTGTGTTGCTCAATATTTATTGTCATTTTATTTATTGGGACTTCTTAAGGACCTGCCTAACATGAAGGTTTAAGAACCAATTAAATGCAAAATAATAATATATGCCGCGTATGTATATCTCTATTTACATATGGCAATTATCTTAGATATTATTTTGACCGAAATAAAATCACCCATCCTCCAAATTGATGTATGCATGAGTTATTGTCTTCCTCATTCTTCTATTTAGTGTTTCCTTTAATATTCCCTCGTTAAAGCTTTTCCGGTTTTAAAGGCAGCCTGTCGCTTGATTTATTACACTACCAACAACAAAAGAACAAACCAAACCAACTCCGTAGGTAATGTATGTTGTATATGTAGAGTCAGATGCGTAAAAATATGTGGGAAGGCGCTGCTAACAAAACAAAATAGACTCAAACATTCCAAATTGTTCACACATATGTGTAAAGAAATATATAGTATTCTTTACTGAAATACCTGTATTCCATTCTCGTGAAGTACATACTTTCTTTTAGCGTTCCTTCTTTCGGAGAAATATAGACCTAGAGGTGAATGAAAGATTATACCTTACATAATACGATCCTCATTCTTTTTGTTTGAGAATGAAACGGGAGTTGTGTACAAGTATATTGTAAAGGGCAGATAATCCAGTACCTGAACTACCTGTGCAATTCGTTTTGCTAACTTAGCTGTAGCTTTGTGTTTGATAATGTTGACAATAACATTTAATGCTTTTGAAAGGGGGATATTTACTGGCCATTGTTGAGGAAATATTGGGTGACCGCATACCGACCGGCGTTTCGAAATTCTTTGAAGGGCATTATTTAGCAGTGCTAAGGAAGCAACAGTTGACACGAAGAATTTATGTCTAGAAAGTATTCGTTATTTTCAATATTAGATATATTAGATATTTCGTTTATATCCTTCTGATGGATTCTCTTTTCAAATATTCTTTCTCATGTCACAATGTATACCATAGCTCTGACAGGTATTTCTAAATTGTTCGCAAATAATATTTATTAATTAATATTTAAGTGTAGGTACTGTAGTTTCGGTTACATACAGGCTGAGTTTTCTAAATGGCAAAGTTCATTTACTAGATAACTGTTAATTGAATAAAAATTTTGATAATTGCAATATATGTTGTTGTGATAGCCTCACAATTTGAAAATATTTTTACATACACCGAGTGACCCGTAAGCTTGTCAGGAATAAAAGATAATTTCTTTTAAGTGGAACAGCCTGTATATACGTAGCTTATTATATTCCGCACTAAATTCCGAATATCTTTTATTAGAAATATTTTTATTATCTACATATTTGTCTGATTTTTTTTCCAAACGATTTAAGTTTGTGCAAAGAGCTTCTGTATGATGTCGTGAACTATAAATGACAGGCATAGCACATGCTGAGTAAAAATGTTCAAGCTGATTTAGCATTATAAGATTTTACAGAAAAATACAGGCTGTTCCATTTTAAATAAATCCTTATACTGTAACAACACAGAAGCTGATTGCTCAAACTTAAACCGTTTGGAAAAAAAATCAGGCAAATTGGTAGATACGGTTCCGCCATTTTTTTAAGGAAAATTGAGAATACAATACGAAAGAATAAACAAAGGATATTCGGAATTTCATGTGAAATATAACAAGCTACTTATATGCAGAATTTTCCATTTAAAACGAATA
Organism: Cetonia aurata; assembly: GCA_949128085.1. NCBI lineage: Eukaryota > Metazoa > Arthropoda > Insecta > Coleoptera > Scarabaeidae > Cetonia > Cetonia aurata. The sequence goes on from OX421883.1 coordinate 18,290,499, forward strand.
TCTTATCATTCCTGACAAGCTTACCGATCGCTCGGTGTACGTAAAAATATTTCCAAATTGTGACGCATTTACAACAATATATATTACAATTATGAAAATTTTTGCTCAGCTAACAGTTATCTAGCAAATGAACTTTGCCATTTAAAAAACTCACACTGTAAATAATTAAAGATTTCTGGAGCTTGAATTCACATTTAATTTGATAAAGATGGTACTACGCGCCCACCCGTTGGATTTGGCTTATCTGCGTGCGTTATATATGTAAAGTCCAGCTCAAGACGTTATTTATTATCACGGTATACAGGGTGTTAAACCCGAAAATGACAGTTAGAACTCATTAAGTCTCTTTTTGTGATTTGCTGCTTGGGTTTATAGTTATTAGAGTATTTTGGTAAAGAAAAAGCAATAATTTTTAGAATCCATTTTCGGCTCTCTAAAACTTCTGTATTTACAATTATTTTTAGTTTTTCAAATAACAAAATGGCGATTAATGTAAACATTTAATACAAGATTTTTAGATAACCGCCGCTTGATGGATGTTTAAAAATAAAACATTTATAAAATCCTAAGAAAGAGAAAAAGACCGTAGAATGAGTAAAAAATTATTCTATAATGTAACCGAAAATCTTGGGAAATAAAACAAATATACAATCAGATACAACACAAATAAAGAAAAAGTAATATTGATAAATGTAAAGGAAATAATAGACCACTGGATAAAGTATTTCCAAGAACTGCTAAATACCGAAGAATTAAAAACAGCTAATAGATGGACATTAAGATAACGGTACCATAGAAGAAGAGGAAAGAGGAAGTAATGAGAGTACCTGAAAATTGAAAAAAGAGAAAGCAGGGGGCCATGATCACTCCTAGTCTTAATAAATTATAAAATTTCTATTTTTTTGGTTCCTCTCCCCAACCATAGCAGTAACATGCGCCGACCACTGGAATACTACGAATACTGCATAAATATTGTGCTATCTTACAGTTAAAACTATGAACAAGACCATTGCATCTCCAAGGGTGTGGTTCTAAGCAGACACAGATATTAAAAAATGAAAATGTTTATTTTCCAACAGGAGTATTCCATAATTCGCGCTACAGTGAAGTTTTACCTTTCACTATATTACTATATGTTGGTTTATTACCTTCACGTGCTTTTGGTTGCCTATCTAGAACTTGTTTATTTCCCTCCTGTGTATTATTTTTGAAAATATCCGTAGGTGTCTCTGTATGCAATGTTATTGTTTGATCTCTGAGTTCCTTAACCTCCTTATTATGATTTGGCTGAGAGGCAAGGTTTACCTGTATTGCTTCTATATCTTTCGCAAATTTATGCTCAACTTTAGTCAAATAGGTCTCCTAATGTAATACCTTTTGTTTGTAGCTTATCGCTTCTACGTTCTCATGCGGCGCTTCTTCATAGTTCTCCCTTAAATATTCATCATCTTTATCACATTTTTCATGTGTAATATCTGCCATTTCCGCCCATGATTGTTCTAAAAGCTTGCTGTTAGCGTTTAATAAACGACTCAGTAATTCTTTTCCTTTAATCTTTTCTTTCTTCAGGTGTTCATTAACCTCTTCGTGCTTTCCAGTTCATAGTTTTATTTCCTCCTTGAACTTTTCTATGGCATTATCCTTCTCCTCTATTATACTTGTTATCTCATTAATTCTTTTTTGTAAAAATGATATCTCTTCTGCCATTTGTTTCTTTGTTAAGGTTATGTTGGCAACTTGGATGATAAGATTCTGCACACTTCTGACATTGTACGAAAGTTTTTACATCTTTTGAACACTTTTCACAAGTATAACTTAAGGAAGACATTCTTATCGCATTCAAAGGTTACGATCTCAATCGTCAATTGATGCTGCATACGATGTTAATCATCTACAATGGAACTTGAACGCCCTAGCTGTCTGGTGAGTTTTAATTCGCTGAAGATCAGTATAAGGAAATTCTATTTCATTTAATTTAATTTTGTTTGAATTAGATACAAAACGACGAATATTTGTCTCCAAAATTCCATTAGAAATTTGCGTGCTAAAAAAATCCTAGACATAAACAATCCGACGCATGTTCTTCAATGCATATTATGTAGATATGTATATAGGCATATTGTTTTACGTACTTATTGTACTGTAGTTTTAGGTAGTTTCACTTCACTATTTTGTATTCTCATTGAATACATTGAGTAGTTGAAACTTTTATCCACCTGTCATTCTAGGTTGAGAACTTTTCGGGAGATTCGTAAGGAAACCGAAATACCTTAGAGACAGGTTCAAAGAAGGGAAATAGATAAACAAAAAGTAATAAACATGATCTCCAATTTTCCCAATAAGAACATGAAACAATTAAAGTTATGTACCGAGCACATGTTTCTTTATTTTGCATATAAATGTCTCGTATAACAGATAAAATATAATCTGCTCCGTAGAGATTTGCAAGTGGAACATGAAAACAGTAATATTAAGGTGAATAGGATGTATTTTACTCCTCAGTACCTATATTAATATAAGGAAATGAAATGTGTACAACCAAGAAATATAGTTATATTTTCCACTTCCAATAGCAAAAGTTTCATGTAGACATCACATTGTGAAAGCTGAAAATTTTAAAAGAAATATCATTACAAGGAATGGATTTGCAACTTTTCTGATGCAAATTGAATAATTATTACGCATATTTCCTACGATTATATAAGTGTAATATTTTCATATATTACACTTATATAATCATAGGAAATTGTTTTTAATAACGACTGACGTATGTACGTTTCGCACAATCAACATAGATGGAAAGGAAAATCTAAATCTAGACTACTCAGTCTTCACGGCCATTAACACAACAGCAGTGAGTTTACCCATAATATCGCTAATTACATGTTTAATTCATAAATTCTAAACTTTATAGCCTCATAATCCGCGCGAGAGAGAGAAACAATGTTGTCCTTAATTATTTTAATAAATATTCATAAATGTAAATGAACAATTCTGGTGTTTCATTGCATGTTGGGTGTGCTATAAATATGGTAACTACATGCAACGGTATTAATTCGCATACAGGGAAGATGTGTTCATATTATGTCCGGAATGTTTGTGTACAGATTAGGGCAGTTGCAAAGTGTGAATTAGTCAAATTCTACATAAACCATTAACAGTTGTACTGCACATATATGCCCTGCTTTCGTGTAAAAGAAGTATTTTCAATTAATAAATTCCCAGTAGCTTTGAAAATGTGTTAGCACCAACAAATTGCTATACTTGAAGATCCTGAGCAGCAACGTTTCGTTTAATATTCGTATATTATACGTATAAGTGGTTTTAAGGTGGCTTGAGTATAAGTTTATTGATTAATTTAAAGAATATCTATATATGATTAAAGTTTATTATATTTTTTGGTGTCGGATCCGTTTGATATGGAGTCTCCGGAAACACTGCAGCCTCTTGGATTTTTATATTTAATCGCCCATTTCTTTTACCCATTGAATAATGCGAGCCATTTCAATACCATGGTTTCCTTTACTAGTTTGTACAGGTATCTGGCTGATCGCTAGCAATAATACTATGGGTTAATTGTTGTCTTGCCAAAAATTGCCTGTCGTGCTGTGTCCAGAGCCTCCCATTTACCCAGGAAGTGATATGTGGGCTCTATTACATAGTCTACAGCGGATATCTCCAGTGTTGATCCCAATTTTGCTGCAGATGTCCTCCCAGTGCTCAGTGTCCTGTTAGGAAACCTACTTAAGCGATCCACTTTTACTGAGGTTTAGTAGTTCTTCAGTCCTCTTTTCTTGATGACCCTTTAATAACGGCCTTTCCATGAATTTGCCTGGTTGTGGAATTCTAGTGTTCTTTGTGTCTCTGTTTGACCCAAATCCTTACCTGTTCTCGTGCTTCGTGGACACTCTTAGAATAAGTTCTGAGCCTACATTTCTTGTTAATTCATCGGCTTTTTCATTTCCTTCGATTCCCGAATGTCCGGGTATTCACAGTTCTTGCTTACAATCTGGATTTATTAATGAAATTTGCTCAGTATCGCCTGGCTCAGTATCTAAAAAAAAACTTTGGAATATCCTAGGAGATATATAAAAAATAATAAAAACAGTGTCACTGTCGCCGAACAATTAAAATGATGCCCATACAACCTTACAAACTGCGGGTGGCGAAACGCATTGACGTTAAAATCTCATCATAATTTTTTGGTCCTTCGAGCCGGATATCCGAGACATTATCTACGACATTACAACAGAACAGAGATTTATATGGATGTTAAAACATTGGAAATCAAGAAAACTTCCCTTAAAGCAAGTCTCACAAGAACAATTCACCATTTGGATTCGAATGAAAACAATTTGTTGATATATTCGAGCTCAAGAATAGAATAGCTAAACTCACGCCTGTTCTTGATTTGAAGATATTCAAATCAACATCGAATGCTTGGAAGACGGTGAATTTCAAGAGGAGGAACGCAGTGTTTTTGAGAAAAAATACTTCGAACTATTAGACTATAGGTATGCAAAAACCTATAACAAATTTAGAAAAGAATCCGTATCACAGCGAATCTCATACATCTCAGCAATCTCTAAGCTCAAATATAGGTACCTACAATTAACGTCCCTTGTTTCTCTGGTCACTATGATGAATGGGTTTCTTTCTATAGCATTTTTAATTCTCTTGTTCATTTTTATGTTTCACTTTCCGACATTCAAAAGTTTCGTTATTTGAAATCAGCATTATCTGGTGATGCAGCTACAATTCTGCATTCCTTATCCGAATCGACGTATGATAATAAACGTCTAATAATACATCAGCATATTAAACATATTTTGAATTTACCTCACCTTTCGAACGAAAATCTTGTAATACTCAGGCAAATATGAGACGGTGTTCTGAAGCATACGAGGGCATTAAAATCATTAGGCAGACCAGTGGATCAATAGGATGGTTTATTTATATACATCATTGTTGACAAGCTCGATTCTGTCACTGTCAAAGAATGGGAGCTGCTTTTGAATAGTGTAAAAATATATAGGGTGTTCCATATAAAAAAAACACAAGTCTTGATAATATCTCAAAAAAAAAATGAATTAAAAAAAAACAAATTAGAGCATTGAATTCTACGTCAAAAAGTGTCCTAATAAAGTTCTTATATAAATCAAGCATTTTCACAAGTTAAAAAGTTACAAGGGTTTTTAAAAATTGCATATTTTCCGAAAACGGATCTCTTATATTACGGAAGATATAAAAATACGGACTTCACCAATCGATTTATTTTTAAAAGCTCCAGAAGCATAGGTCAGATTTTGTCTAATTCCTTCAGAAATATAAGTTTCCTATTAAAAGTGTCGAATTTGGCCCACCCTGTACTTAATAATGGCTGCATACAAAATTTATATATATTTATTTATAATAATTTATATATATTTTAACTTATAACAAATTTATATTGATATTTATGGGCGAAAACTGAGACAAAAACTCCTTTTTCAGAGCTAGAAGAGGTCCTTGAAGAATAACGCATTGGAATTGGTGTATAATGAACTGTATTTCAATGGAATATCTTTACGATTTGATAATCGTAAAAAAAAAACAACTGGACTGGTACTTTTGACAAAGTGATTTGTCTGAAAGCTGATCATAAGAACTTAATACTGTTAAAAACTCACTGTAAAGATAGAGATACTTGTAAAAGTTGCTTTTGATAGCTATCAGCAATTAACAGATGCTCATATGCCATGCGCTTATTAGTCAACTACACTCTCCTACCTTTAACGGAGAAATGCCAAATAACTTCCTTTTATAAAACAACATTGTTACGTAGTTAATGAAAGCCACATTGGTAATTTTCTGTATGTATGTATGTATACCTATATTTTCTACATACGCACTAGCCTAGGCATTCCAGTGCCTTTTAGGTAACGGGTATGTTGTCACATAAATCCCAGTAACAAATTACCACTAAGCACACATAACACATGCTGGCATGTAGGTGTTTTTAGATTTTATCCGATTACAGACGTTTCTTAGATGTAGCCCACACTTCGGTGTTAGCTACTATAATGGATGGAACCAGTTTGACGTTTATTAGTGCGAAAGTTTATTAGATTAATAATTTAAATAAATACAGAATATATGCATTAAGTTGACACCGCTTTAATTAAACGAACGTTCTTTCTAATGAGATTATGTAACAATAAATTATCCTACAGCCTATACCCGACGAACTCAAGGGAATTTAAATAATGTATTCGTTATCTCTTTAGAAAAATTTAAATTAAGACAAATTTTTTCATAACGTACTTTCGTCAGGTATATTATGTTTTACTGCAGGCTAGGCAAAATATTATCCATTACTAGTTCAGGATATGGTTTAATCCATGAAGAAATTTTGGTCGTGGATGATCATCAGGTCATTAAACGACAAAGGAATATGAACGCAGGGGTACGCTGATGACATTGTCATAGTGGCTAAGCGAAAGTTTCCGGGCGTATTGGCAGGCATTATGCGTAAGGCACTGCGAATGGTGGAGGAACGGTGCCTCTCACAAGGACTCTCAGTTAATCCACAAAAAACAAAGTTGGTTGTTTTCACCAACATGAGGAAACTCAATGACCTAGGCTGCATTAGTCTGTTTGGGCAGGAGATACAATTAACCAAAGAAGTAAAGTATCTGGGTGTAACCCTCGATGCGAAACTGAACTGGAACAATCACCTAGTTAAAACAACGGCCCTGCTCGTTGTTTTAACTATTTCTTTTCGCTCGAATCAGAACAGAGCTAAAGCGAGCGAAAATAAATATTCCTTCAAATCTTCATTAGCCTAACCACGCCTCGTAGGAGCTTTAGTTGTCGCGTACATGTAAGATGACATTGAGGCTTCAAGAAAATTAGTTTCGCTCAGCAAAGCCCCAATGTAATCTTAGGGCGAGCGGCCACTGCGCACCAAGCGAGGCTAACCTGCGAGGGATACTAATTTCTTGAAGCCCCAATGTAGTATGTTATGTGTAGCATCATACAACGAATCGCATTCATAAGTGCGAATTGAAGGAAAATCAAATAAGAAAATACTGTTGAGGACGCTCCGTTGAATTCGTGTTAATATGAACAAATCCATTGATTTAATTACTTACTCATATACTCATAGAAAATAGGTAGGTACATTAAATAGCTGCACTAGTGCAAAATAGAAGACATAAGTATGGGACTATACATTGACTTTGATTAATGATAGATAAGATCACATTGCAGGGGACTTGCCATTGTCATCGCACTTACGGTAGCTAAACAGCAAATTAAGATCTGGGCAAATCAGAAATTGCTCCAACGTTGGCACAACTGTCTTGGTTTGTTGCATGCGAAAGAGTGCATTTCATCTAATGTCAGAACCAAGAAACTACTTGAACGTGGCTGTAAAAATGTCAAAATAATTTCTGTCTTTACAGGTCACTGCAAACTCAGGAAGCACCTGCATAGAATCGCACTCTCTCGTGAACTGAATGCTAGCTGTGTTTAGAAGACGAGAAAAGAGTTAAGCAAGAAAGTTTGACTTCCCTCTAGAAGGCCTGAAAAAGACCTTATTCAAAATGATTCTGAGCTACCTCAAGGGCCTGAACTTGTTCGATGAACTGTAAAGATAACATCCACGGTCATAGTGGCCGCAGTAGGCCCACACCTATCTTCTTCTCAATACTCAATACGCGATTACGGGACTGGACGGTGTTTCGATTAAAATGATTTCTTATTGTTGTCCTTATTTGTTGCCCATGATCACCCATATAATTAATTCTTGTCTGCTTGAGGGGGTCGTTGCTGATTCTTGGAAGAGAAGGCTTGTTACTCCGCCCCAGCAATCAAGTTCTCCAACTGATTTTACTGACTTGCGACCTATATCTATTCTCCCTGTTTTGTCTAAGTTATTAGAGAAAGCCGTTAGTGTGCAGATTCGTTCATTCTTGGATACGCATAATGTTTTGCCTTTGAAGCAATCGGGATTTCGTCCGGGATTTAGCTGTGAGTCTGCGTTAACTAACATTGTTGACGATTTATTGCGCAGTATCGATGATAATCAAATTACAGTTTTGATATTGTTGGATTATTCTAAGGCCTTTGATACTATTAATCAAGCTCTTTTGCTCACCATCTTAAAGTATATAGGTTTTTTTTCAAAATTCTGTCGATTTTTTCTTTTCTTACTTATTCAATAGATCCCAACAGGTTTCTTATGATGGTCGTTTATCTTCTCCACTCCCAATTATATCAGGCGTTCCACAACGCAGTATTCTGGGACCTTTACTTTGTGTAATTTACACCTCAAACATCATTAAGTGCTTGCAATATTGTCATTATCACCTTTATGCTGATGACACACAACTATATTATACCTTCAATCCTCTAGACATATATAAAGCCATCTCATATATAAATAGTGACTTTCAGTCACTTGTAAACTTGTCTGAAAAACATTGTCTCAAAATAAATAATAAAAAAGTTTCTGTTTTGGTTTTTGGCCGTGAAAAAGCCCTAGCTGTGATTTCGAAGAATATTGAAATTAAAATCAAAGATGAAGTTTTCATTGTTTCTGATTGTGTGCGTAATTTCGGCCTTTTCCTTTACACCAAACTTCGTTTTAAAGAACACGTTTCACATTTAATTAGATTGGGTTACAGTAGTTTGAAGGTTCTGTATGGTAGTAAAGACTGTTTGGATGTCGGTTTGCGTAAGGTCTTATGTGAATCTTTGGTCCTTTCCAGATTTAACTTTTGCATTAGCATTTATTATTACTGCTTGGACACCATTGACAGAACTAGACTTCAGCGTTTGCAAAATTCGTGTCTAAGATTTATTTATGGGATACGTAAATTTAACCGAATCTCTCATACACTCGATTGGGCTCGTTGGTTAAATATCTTTGCAAGAGCTGAATTTTCTGCTACCATCTTTTTCTATAAAGTTATTTATTTTAAGAAACCAAGTTACTTGTTCGGTAAAATTTTGTTTAGAGCAGATGTACATTATATCAATGTGAGATACAAAGGTTTACTAACTCCTCCAGTTCACCACCTTGGAATTTTCAAAAGATCGTCTAGTTAATATTGTTAGACTTTGGAACAAAATTCCACTAGGTATGCGTTGTTTGAGTCCGCTTTCTCTGTCCCATCAATTTCGAAGGAGTGCTTTCTTTAATAAGTAAATATATTTTCATTTTCCTTTATAACTTTCTATTACTTTTCTCTTTATGTTTTTTGCGCTTAGATTTGAATTATTATTACTTTTTGGTTATGATTTTTTTTAACGGGTTAACGTTATTAATGGTGCTGGAGGTAGAACAGCGGCTTATGCTTTAAACATAAGCCGCATATTATTATTATTATTGGGATACCCTGCGTACATTATATGCTAATGTAACTAATAGCAAAGACTGTCAGCAAGATAATACAAATCTAATTTCCAAAATATCGTTTTCTTTGATCCCTTAAACTCTACTGCCTGTCTGCAATGTTCACAATCAAGCATGAAAAGTAAAGTTTTATAATTATTTAGACATTATCAACATAAACATGATTACCAACGTTGACGAAGCCTGAATAAGTACCAATGCGAAGTCTGAAAAACGACACAGTGACAATGTTCTCAATCCATTTGCATTATGAATATATAGAGATTTATTTAACGCTAACATTTTCCGGTACGTTAACTTTAGCAATAGACTCAACTCTTTGAAAATATCATCACAGAGCAATTTTGATCAAAATTAAATTTACAGCAACAGACAAGATAGTGATTGAGAAAGAAAATTAATACCGTATACAAAATATTGAAGCAATTTAGTAGTTTCAAATTTCAAAGTAAAGAAAAAATCTTCCCTTCTGGAATCATTGAAATAAAAGTCAAATATTAGTGTTTCAGTATTTAATTTTCGACATTGTTCGTGGGAAGCGAATAAAGCACTCTAAGCGAAATTTTAATATTCTCCGGCGACTTAGTCTCCGAGAAACTTAATTGGCCCCGTTCTTGATTCAATAAATTCCCTAGTGCGGACCCAAAGAGTAGCCAAGGCAGTCTAATCGATACGATAATGTCCTGAACGGATATTCGACTTCCTATATTTTACGGCCGGTGGTTTTCCGGGCTGTTCTTCAGAGGATAATTCGAAACAAGTGTACCCGAACGGATCACTCATGGATGCACTCGTGCCGCCCAAATGGTTCCGGAACCTTCGGCTACTGCGATAAATTTTGTGAATATTTATCAGGATAGGATCAGAAAAGGCATTCGATACCGCCCTAGGAAGAATGGAAGGTTATTGGAAAAGGTGAAATTGATGTGAATAGTATTTTCGGGGTTTCCTAGAGAATTTGTGATGTCAGAACGTTATTAGTTAGTTGTATATGGTCGTTTGACATTACGTATTTTTTGATAACACGTACCTATGAAATTAAATCAATAAATTTGAATATGCAGGGTGACTTGTTTGTCTTATAACAAATTCTCTCAGACAAAAGTTGACATGATCTGTATAGAATAAAATGCTAGTAGAATATAAGTCTGATTTACTTACATTTCGATGTCATTAGACAAAATATGGATTATATGGCAGCTGAGTAAATAATTTGATCACTGATATGCCGAGAAACGGCAAACGCGAAAGCGGATTTAGGAAATAATATATAGATAAAAGCCCAATAAAACAGAAAAAAAATATATTCTGCAAAGATCTAGTTTATTTGATCCCAAATGAATACACTTTAAAGAAGCGCAATTAAGTATTATTAATTATTTATCTCTACATAAAAGAACTGATCAGAAAAGGATATAGCATAGCCCTCAGTTTACCGAAAGTGACCAAATGTGGGACGTCATTCATAAAAATTGGCTTTGTGAAACAATTTACCACAAAGCTTAGCTACAAAAGCGAGTAAGATCAACATAATTTCTTAAAACTAAATAGATATGGCGTCAAATATCAGCGGGTACTAGATGGGAATGTATGGGCATAAAACCAAGTATTTCAAAAGCTTAGCAATTATCAAAATATTTTCAGGTGGAAACATACACTACTGATAGGGACGACCAATTCGATATCGATAAAAACAACTGAAAACCCAAAAAGTCATCAAGGCGCTGATTTCACACATAGTTAACTCTAATATTCTTTGGAAGTGCCTAGAAAAACTGAAATAGTTAAGTAAAAGGAAGAAGCAATCCTTCTACGGGTTTTATATTGCAATTCCTGCAAGTAACTTGCGGATGTGAACAAAATATAGATCTGATTATTCTCTTTTGAATTATAAAAATCCGCTGGAAACCATTCGAGCTGCAAGCCTGACCCCAAACCACTAACATATAAGGCAATATTGGGTACACTAACCCAGAATAAACAGTCAACAGAGAGTTTGAACTTAATGTTGACTTCAAACTTTGAATAACATAATAACATCTCTTCAATTTAGACGCCACGGCCGCTAAGTGATCAAACCACAGAGGGTGAGCGTCGACTCTAAATCCAAGAAATCCTGCTACGGTCCCACTTGGAATATCTAGTTCAATACAATCAACCGACCCCGGATTACGTCTATTAAAAGAGAATTCGATTAATTACGCTTTCCCATAATTAATCTTTAATTGGTTATTAGAGCACCAAGACTCAAATTCGTTAACCGCCTGTAATAATTTATTTGACAAAGTCTCGGCATCCGGCGCACTTACGAGCATGGTAGTGTCATCGGCATATATAAATACTTCACCAGTCGTAACAAATTTCGGTAGATCATTAATAAATAATAAAAACAGCAAAGGCCTCAAAACACTGCCTTGAAGCACACCCAGCGAAGCATCATAGCCGTCTGACAAAACGTTATTAACTTTAACCATAATATTACGACTGTTCAGATATGATTCAAACCAATTCTTCACATTTCCCCTAATCCCAATCTTTTCGAGTTTATTTAATAAAATAGAATGATTTAAGCTGTCAAATGCTTTCGTTAAGTCATAAAAAACCGCTCCAACTCTATGTCTATTGTTTAAATTTTTGTAAACAGTATGAATAAAGTTAATTGCTGCATCAGTCAACATATAATTTCCCATCCTCAGCGTAATAGCATTTTTCCCTGTTTGATATCCCACAACGTTCAAAAGAGTCTTAGATTTATTAGAAAAGCAAGCTATTTTATTTAAGTCAAAAAATTCTTTTTTGGTTTAAATAATGTAGCCTTATTTAGAGATTCTGTATGTTATTAATATGTGCGTCATTGAACACCTTTCTAAGCCAGTCTAAATTCAAGAGTTTTTCTTTAAATGTCTACAGTTCGTTGTCATGCCAAGGGAGCCTTCCACGATTTTTATGCGCAGTTATATTATTATAAAGAAAGGACAAAAGATGAGGAAATTAAAACTTTTGACCCTATTCTTTTTTGTATTGTGTATGTTGATGGAAGCCAATAAACTACTATTACTATTATTCTTATTATTATTATAACCAAAAAGGGTCTTTAGAACATTCTCATTTAAGTAAAACCAATGTCCATCTACTAACAGGGATCCTGTCGGGCCATTGTAAACTGAAACGACGTAGGGTGAGTAGGCTTAGAATGGCAGAGGAAGCAGAATATAGGTGGTATGGGAAATGGGAAACAAGATCAAACACCTATTCACATAAGTATTCTCAAGTTGCGCCGCTCAAAAGTGCTGCACATGGAAGCATATGAAATCTAAGAGAAACATCTACCTAATCTAGAGCCTTCTCATATTCTACACTTTTCCAAAGGAATTGGATTAACTGGAGGGCTACTTAAATGTAGCACGAATAGGGGAGACAATAGATCTTACAGGTCGTAGTTATATAATATACATACATGCAAGTAGATAGTATATTGCTGCTTTAAAAAGTTAAAGTCTTGTGCAAGCTTTTCTGTGAAATCGATAAGGTAGCTATAGCCCTGGTATGTAATACCAATTGACGCACTGGACACTTGCTACTATGTATAATCGAGCGAATGATAAATGACATTTCCTCCATTCTATACATATTTTATGTGCGTACAAAATGCACTTACTAAGATATATGGGAACGTTCGATTAAGATTACGATCGCATACGATTTTGACATGACATATTTCCAATTCCAGAATGTCGCGTCGTGTGCATCCAACGCTTAGGAAACATCTCACGTCGGGACCTTGCTCTGTACCATCTGCGCTAAGTGGAATATTAATCGGTATTGGGCGAAAGAGCGTTGACTTCCGATCGGCACATGTTATACCCATAAAGCAAGCGCACAATGTGCTTTTACGATTACTCGTTAATAAATATTGATGGCGAATGCATGTATGTACGTCTCTTAAAAATTGAAAGCGAATACCGTTCAACTGCGAATGAAAATAGCTTGCCACAGATGTTGTACATGCTTTAACTTTAAATAGAAACCATATCTGACACTTATTAGTAGAGTTTTGACAAGGCATATATTTTGAAAGAAACCCCAAATTTTCAATCAAGATGGCTTTAAAGTCAATGAAACTCTTCGAATCTATTTACAACAATTTACTGAAAAATATCCTTCTTTAAATTGCAACGCCTACTATATGACTTGCTTTTATTTTATCCCACGGTGCGTGGAATAATAAACTTAGTAATGAATACAGCGAATGTCATCTACCTTCAACTTCTGAATAGTAAAGACGAGGAGGGTAGCTGCTCGGCTCAGCGTAATTTAAAATGTAAAGCAATGCAAATTTTCCGCATTTATTTCCTAATGTAAATAGGAATTTCATTATCAAGGCATACTTGCACAATCTACATTCTTTTTCTTTAAATTACGACTTCATTATGTTGAAGCATTCAGTAATAGAAAGGAATTTATCTATCATGTACGCTTAGGCTTTGAAGAACAGTGAACTTAAATTGTTATGGTGGGTTAGCAAAATTGCAGCTATACTCAATGTAACATCTTGTTCCCAGGACTTTATAAGGCAAGTTGGATATTAAATTAGTAGTGCATTAAATTCTATATGGAATGCTGAAAAAAATCATAATCATCATAAACAAGTTTAAATATGTAAATATATCACACAGAAATAAGAGTTAACAACAAAAGAATTAAATAATAGATATACAAACAGCACACGTTAAAATGCTTGGTATTATAAGTATATGATAAGCCGTATAACTGTTACAATAAATTGCAATGTATGAATGAATACTGGATATTAGACAGTGTATTGCAATCCATGAGATGGATAGATAAGTAGATAGGTAATTTATTCATAAAAAAATCACAACCACGTGAACATCGTCAATAAAATTAAATAAAATTAATTTTTTAGATTAACTCCGTGAATATAAATATACGAGACGACAAGAGAATGTCTCGCGTTTTTAAAGAAAAATAATATCTCCCTTTCAATAATTATTCTACATTTAAACTAGCGTTGGGCGAATCGAATGAAAAAATCATTCGATAAGAACAAACGAATGATTTTTCGTTAACTAACGAGATTTCGAAATATCTTTCCTTAGTGAATGCAAAAATCGTTTTCCCAACGGAGTATTTTTACCGAATATTCATTCAATAACAAAATCATTCGTTTAGAATGAAAAATTCAGAATTCAGAATAAAAATAAAACGAAATCTTTTTCAGACATCGCACTAGCCGAATGTATATTATGTATAATAATGATTAATGAACTTATATACTTCCCGAGTTAAATTTTTTGCTGCCGCAGAAAACCACCATAATTTAATGTTGGCTTTGATGTTTGTGTGTTGTTTATCAATGGGTGTTTCCGGATTTTATAAAAATATTATATATTTTCTCTCCCTCTTTTGTAATGCATATGACTTATAGCGTTTTCGACTTATTGCACTTTTATCCACTGATTGTATTTCCATCTTATTTTAATACGTAATATTAGTAAGGGAGATAGATATACTCCACGCGTAAAGTGCAATAAGTCGAAAACGCTATTTAGTCTGTTTGACTTGTTGCTTGGTTTTGTAATCCACAGGATAAATAAAATTACTCATTTCTTTATATAATAGGAATTAAATTGCAGGAACTTTAGGCACAAGAATTGATATATACAAATTTTTAAACTCATGTAGGTAAATATAAAAGGTTCATGTTGAAAAAGAAAACAAAAATTTAGTGAATATATTAACAATAATAATGATACACAAACGTAAACTAAAAAAGGGAATTTGATTACCGATATTAATAATAACTTTTTGTCTAATAAAAATGTGTATCAACACTTAATAACAAAATTACTTATCACATAATGTTAAATTAATATTTAAAAAAATTAACATATCTATATTCTTAGCAGATAAACGATTTCTTCGTCCGTTCGCGATTTGACCTGCTTTGGAAAAAATTCCTTCAGCTAGTACTGATGTTGCAGGAATGGATAAAAACTTCTTTTGTATGTAATATAATTCTTGTAGCAATGATGCGTGATCCTTCCAGAAATCTTGAGGGTTCTTTTTTCTATGTAGATATGGAGTGTCCATGTACTGTGTAAGTTGCGATATCGTTTGGTCGAAATGTTGCCATACCGAATCGTGACTACAGCGTGGTATTGGTTCACTTGTTTCTCTATCTCCCGCTAATAGTGAGGTACTTGCAACATTACTTTCCAGTTCATCATTCAATATTTAAACTTTTTGCGGCACAGACGACAAGAAACTCTTTCACTTTCTGATTTTTTCAAAATAATCCCACACTAAAGAACGCCATCTTCGTGAACTCATTTTGTACGTACATAGGTATACACTCACAGTTTCAAACCAAACCCTTTGCTAGTGTCTATAACAATGGTATTTACCGTTTGGGAAAAGCTATTTAAAACCTCGGTGCTGCGATGCAAAATTAAAAGTTTGCATATGAGACAGAATTAAGAAAATGCCGGGTATGCAGGAGTTTATCTAATAACCGATAACTTAGTAATAGGCATATCAATATTTTTTTAGGGCGCCGTATGTGTACCTGTTTGTAAATAAATACACTCCGCCAAAAAAGTATCGCATAATTTAGTTTTGAATCATAAAAGTATCGCATAATCTTTGTTTGTAGCATAAAGTTGTAAATATACTTTAATGCGCTCTAAGATATAATTTCTATGATTGTTTAAATAAAATACAGGCCAAATAAAAACAAGAACTCATACTTGAGATTTTTATTAAAACAAGAAATTATAATTTTGGAAAGAAAAATGTCATAACAGTAGCTTTTAATACTGAGTATTGCCACCTCTGGCTCTTATGACCGCTCGCATACGGTTTGGCAGAGATTCGATTAACCTCCGTATATAAGCCTGATCCAAATTCTCCCACTCGTCACGGAGAGCATTTGCTAGTCCATGCAGGTCCGCTGGGGCAACATTTTGGGTTCGTATCCGTCTGTGAAGGAGGCCCCACACGTGCTCGATAGGGTTCATGTCCGGACTTACCGCAGGCTAATCTAAAACTGGAATACCAACATCGTTAAGGTATTCCTGGACGATTATTGCAACATGCGGTCGTGCATTATCGTGCATTAACATGAATTCGTTCCCTATAATTGGCGCATATGGTACTACATGTTCTTCTAAAATTTCCGTTATATACCTGTGGGCAGTCAGTGTACCTCTGTCTACTGGTACTAACTCTGTACGACCTGTTAAACAGATGCCTCCCCAAACCATAATAGAGCCACCAGCGTAATTAGGTCTAGGTCTGATATTACACTGCGAATAGCACTCATCTTGACTAACAAAAAAATTAACACGGGGGAAGTATATAAGTTCATTATTATACATAATATACATTCGGCTAGTGCGATGTCTGAAAAAGATTTCGTTTTATTTTTATTCCGAGTTTTTCATTCTAAACGAATGATTTTGTTATTGAATGAATATTCGGTAAAAATTCTCGGTTGTGAAAACGATTTTTACATTCACTAAGCTAAGAGATTTCGAAATCTCGTTAGTTAACGAAAAATCATTCGTTTGTTCTTATCGAATGATTTTTTCATTCGATTCGCCCAACGCTAAATTAAATTCAATTTTGAAATAAATAATTTTCCACTAAGTTTTTAATCCAAGCGGCTGGAGGAAATAACTCGTTATAATTTTTACTTTCTTTATTTTACAGTAATCAGTAGACTTTAATTAAAATTAATATAAATTATTTGCATCTACCCCAGATTCTTATCTTTACAAAGTTATAGAGAACGTCTCCGCATTGATGAATATTTGGATGTTCATCAAAATCGTGCACCTTCATCAGTCTAATCTACCTATAAACCACGAGATAATACGAATATTTATTCATTCATTGGCTAAAAGGATGCCGTGGCGGTAGGGATGTATCGATAAATTCTATTTATCGATATTTCATAAAAAATATCGATATATTAAAGTCGATATATTATGACATATATCGATAGTTTTAAAAAATATATCGAAACATTTTTGTTAAATAAACGAAAAACTAACTAACTGTGCGGACCATTACTTGGCCTCTGTCTATCTTTGTTTATACAAACAACGTCCCTACAACGATCAGCGAATTTTTTTCACGGTTTTCATAGTGCTGCAAATAATCTCATCGTGAAAACCGTAAACTAACAGAAAAGTAAAAAGACAGTGAAGAAGTTGTTAATAAAAAATGGCTCCTCTTCGGTGTCAAATTTGGTCATATGTGCTCAAAAGTTCTAAAAATTTCAGGAAACACAACAAATTTGCAAACACATTTAAAATAGAAACTCTCTATTTTTAAACATTTATAAGATGAGAAAAAGAAATCTGATGAGCCACATCTACAAATGGTAGGAATATCGATTATGCTATTAATCTTTATTCACAACGTTTTCCCGACAAGATGCGATCGCGCGCTTCCTTTTACCGAGTCGTTCAACAGTTCTCTAGCGAAGGAATTGTACAGCCAAGAAAGCGTAATCGCCGAAAAACAATTGTTGGAGAAAATAATAAAATCGCGGTATTAGCTACAGTAACTAATAATCCGCACATTAGTACTCGAGAAATAGCTCGCGGATGAGGAATTTCTCAGTCCACTATCTGCCAAATATTGAAGCGTAGGAAATAGCATCCATTTAGAGTTTCCATGCATCAAGAACTTCATGGCGATGATTTTCAAAATCGAGTGCGATTTTGTCAATGGGCGCTTCAACGGATACAAGATAATTTTTTTGCTCGAGTATTATTTTCTGACGAGGCGACATTCACAAATCACGGTACGGTAAATCGGCACAACATGCATTACTGGAGTATCAAAAATCCCCATTAGTTGCGCCAAGTTGAACATCAACATCCTTGGAACGTAAATGCTTGGTGTGGAATAATTGGCAATAAGCTTATTGGTCCATATTTCATCGATGGAAACTTAAATGGTGAAAAATATCGAAACATCAGTGGTACTTCAAGACCTCCCCTTGGACGCACGACAAACAATGTCGTTCCAACATGACGGTTGTCCAGCACATTATTCAAGAATAGCAGGAGAAGTATTAGATCGAGCCTACATTCGTCGATGGATCGGAAGAGGTAGTCCAGTATCTTAGTCTGCAAGATCGCCAGATCTTACTTCCCCTGACTTCTTCTTATGGGGCCACTTAAAGTCTGAAGTTTATACAGAAGTGCCAACCACGAGGGAAAACATGATTGAGTGAATCACCAACGCTTGTTCAAGGATTACGCCCGAAACACTTCCTAGTTGTGAAATGGGTATGATAAAGTAAAGTTCTTCGTTGTTGAATGGCTTTTTGAAATGTTATTTAATGTTAAAATAAAAAAAAAACACAAAATCATGTTTACTTGCTTCTCTTTTTTGTGTATTTTTTCTAGACGTTCACAATCATGTTTTTTGCGATCCTGTTACGGGTCGAAAAAAAAGTTTTAAACAAAAACTACATACTTGATGGCATAGAATCCGAATCTGAAATACAAAATTTGAGTTCCCATTTAAGATTGCAAAGTCGTTCCCCCTCCCACTCTGGGAGGGGGGGGGGGGGAGGGGATCGAGTTCGGCACCATTCAGTGAGACCCCTACATTATAACAAATCTTATTAAGATCTTTTTTTGATTTGATGGAGTGTTTTAGAGATATTATGTTGTCTCAAGATAAAAAAAACTCACCCCGTATGAAGAAGTATGCATGAACTATGACCGATAAAGGCATTTATATATATAGTGGCGATAACACCCCCGAAGGGGCAGTGCCGCTTCCAAACGGAAGCTCTCTAGATCCATTGTTCGGGGTGGATCAATCCCCATTTCTCTGTTATATGGACTCGCACACTTGTCTCCGCAACTTCCTGTTCTCAACCTTCCTTTTCCAATTTCTTACGCCGGCCCTGTCGAGATCTTCTATCACTTTTCCAAACCATCTAGATCTGGGTCTTCCTCTCCTTCTTCTACCGCTAGGCTCCCATATTAGCATTTCCTTTATTATTGCTCCATCTGCTCTCCACACATCTCCAAGCCACTTGACTCTTTGCTGTTTTATTTTCTTTACAATGTCCAGCCCAATCTCTTCATTTACTTCATAATTCGTTCTTCTTCTGTAGGTACTCATTTTCAGGAACCTTTATAGGTCCTAATATAGCTCTTAATATCTTCGTTAAAGACATTTATTTTAGCATAAATCAAGCTAGAATGTGCAGCTAACCAGTCTCGTGATTGAAATTTAGATATAACTTTCTTTAGACTATTATATTTACAAAACAAACACCAGATACAACTGCAATACCAAACAGCGTACTTATACCAAACAATATGAATAACTCCATAATTAACTGTGAAGTAATTGGTAATAAATATTAGTGAAACGTTAATTTATCGTTATATATTTTCCTCCTGACTAAAATAGGGCCATACAAAAACCATTACTTCACATGTTACATAAAATGGTAGAAATAGCATATTTTCCTTTACATTCATTTCACTTCAATAGAAGCTCCTAATTCGAATCTACAAAACGGGAAAATACATTGAATACGTCAATATAAATAGAACTAAAGTCTTCACCATCCTAAGTAAATTTTAAGATTTTAGTGACTTACCAATGAAATAGTTACGGACAAAATAACGGAGAATGGGCCATTAACAATGAAATGTACTTTACAAATGTAGAAATAAGTATAAACTTGTGTGCGGAGAAATAGGATGAGCGCCATTCACGCATTCACAGAGTTATTTACACATCCCAGCGACTCATCCATCCAGGGACACAGGCATTAACACAGTGAATACCTGTATCCAGTTCCTTATTCAGTTGCAGAGGGAAATGCTGTTAATTGCACAACAAATTACCGTCAAGAATACGGATATATCTATGGTACAGTGTAGAATGTATGTATACGACGAGCGCGGATTGGCTGAGCAGACATAAAGATTGTGTGCACATATCGTATGTTGTATTCTTTATTTCTTTCTTTCTAACAGATATCTACTCTACTGCATTGTTTGATAAAGCTGAGAGCCTGAAAATGTAACTATTTATTCACGTTTACAAATGTATTATATCATACGATATAATCCATTATTATGTCCATGATGAAATGTATATGACTATTGAAATATATATATACATTTATTGAAACTAAATTTGCAGCAATAGACAATATTTATTTGTTAAAAGTAATAGATAAATCATGGTCACTATCAGTGGCATAAAGTTATATAGTTTTATATGTGAACGATAAATAAAAGTTGTAGTAGTATATTAAAACACTAATGTCATGATAACGTTTGTTGTAATACGAGTTTGTACGAATCATTGTGATACGTGTTTGTATCGTATTTTTTCGAATTTGCACATTACTCGCCCTTATTATATTCCGGGAAAAGTTCCTCCAGTGCGTTTTAGCTTTATTGTAATTGTATTATTTTATATGTAGTTGGTTTAAGGAAAAAGATACCAAAGCTACCTGCAACTTCAAATTATTTTTACAAATACAAGAAACGAGATAATACATGCAGTACTATGCCACCCTGGCTTTGAAATCCCTCATTCCCACTATTCGTAAAATGGTAGTAGTAATCTGAAAAGGGGATTTACTAAGATTTTTAAAGTCGAAGACAGGAGCTTTGCCTGCTCAACAAGTGGTAAAGCTTTTATGTCAATTCCGATCAATACTATAAGTTAAGTGTGCAAATCAGACGGAACAGACCGTACAGGATGGCTAGTTAGAAATTTTCGAGCTTAAGGAAACTCCGGTTAACTGAAAATCGCTAAGAACTCTGTTATTTTAAATGGAACAGCCTGTAGATTATTACATTCAGCATAAAATTCTATGACGACACCAAACTCCTGTCAAATAATCAGTGATGGTAATAAATTACCATATATGTTACACGAAGCTTTATCTCAAAACATATTTTCATCTGATACCATTGTAGAAATATTGGATAAACATACCATAGTAATAATAACTCTTAAAAAAACCTGATGGTGCAACAACAAGCCACACTATTGAAGAAAGCATACTAAAATCGAAACTTCACGAAGCAGTAGTTGGCGACAATCGTTCCCATAATGTAAAAACTGATTTCATTCAAATGCAACCTGCTGACGAACTTGTTGAAGTTAGTAAAGAACCAGGTAAAATAGAAACTGCCATTATGACACAAACAATAATTCCAGTATCTGATGCTGTGAAATTAAACTTGATCGATCCAGAAATATGTCATGTGATTTATCTACAAAAGCAGTTGCCTTATACTTTGAAGTACGTTTTACTGCAAAATAAAATTGATCCTTAAGATGGCATTAAGATTTTCAGCAAACAGCAAGTGGAATTAGTTAAGCCAACTTTCAAAACTGACGAAATTATGGCCTATGAAATTGCTGTTATATCTCAACAGGAACCATTGGTTGCTATATCAGACAAATTTGTCGCCACACCATCAAAGAAAATTGTGGATATGATAGCGGATAGGGAAATCGATCCTATGATTTGTAGAGTGGTTTACAGGAATCAGGAATTACCATACACCGTACAGGATGGCTTAATGCAGGGATATATTGCTCCAAACGACTACGCAAATATGATCAATAAAAACCAAATTATTTTGTTGGAACATGAACCTGTTAAAGTCGATGAAAAGATGCTAGCGCAAGCTCTAGTGATGACTGATGAAGAATTGGACACGTACGAGACAATTTCAATAGAAAACGCACTAAATAAAGCGAAAATCACACCAGAAACCTGTCTAGTCATCTTGAATAATAACAAACTCGACTTTACTGTACACGAGGGATTAATAACACATAAAATCGATTTGTACGATCCCGTTAAGGTATTAGACAAAAATATAGTCGTTTTAGTAGAAGAAAAATTGCCGAAAATTATCATTTCGAAGAATCTAACACCCCAAGCCCTAGCGGAAATGGGTTACTATGATTTACAGCGTCGATATTTTGTCAACCCAAAAACCATGGAAGGAATTACATTTTACGATTTGATATACAAACTTCACTTAATCGACCCCGACACTATTTTAGTTAAAGATTTAACTCAGAAAAAGCCGACATATGTAACGCTAAACGAAGCAATAGGCAGATCATAATTGATGTCAACTACGGTTATATGGTAGATCCAAGAGCTGGAAAAGATGTGCAATTCTTTGAAGCCTTGAAGATCAGGTGGATAATAAACGCAGCAGATAAACCTAAAGAGAAACGCGAGCCTTTAACTTTAGAAGAAATCGTGGATAGCAAAGTTACGAGTAGCGAAACGGGGAAGCAAATTCCTTTGGTGGAAGCTCTCAAGGCAAATGTAATAGAGATATACATATATATAGTAGATAGATGTAGGGTTTTCTATAATCATCTTTAACTGTTTGTAAGATATTACAATTTTTGTGGAAATTTTGACATTTACCCCGTGGTACGTACTTAATCGACTATTTTTCATTTGCTATATGTATTAGAAGTCCCGCATTTTAAAACTACTATATACTCACATTGTTTCACCAAAACTCAGTAAAACTTTCTCTTATATCTTGTATCAGTATAGAAATAAATTCTACACCGATTTACTGTCACATTTCCTATACCCATCTTCAATAGTTTTCTATAAAATACTTGCTTTATTTATTAATACTTACAAATGATGCGATGCGTATAGAATTATAACCAAGATGTTTAAGCAACTTACCCCATATTAACCTACGGCTGACCAAAGGAGACAAATCGAGGGAGAACGTTTTAAGTCTAACAGCGACAGCTGGGAGGACGAGGCTATCGAATCGGACCCCAAACTCTTCTACGAAGAAGAATTAGGAATAGCGGCGGGCAGCATGAAAACTAAATGGGCCCCTGGATCGGAGAGAAGGTAGCGAGCATAGCGCCTGGCTGGGTGTTGGAGGTTTACAATAAATTGTTAACATCACAGGAGTTCCCGGATGAAGGGAAGAAAGCCAGAGTCATTCTGATATTGAAGAGAAAACCGGTGGAGCTAGCGAGTTCGTTTAGACCCCTGTGCATGCTGAATGCTCTAAGTAAGCTCTTGGAAGCACTTATAAGGAATCGGCTTCTGGAAGAAATAGAAAAAAGAGGTGGTTTCCACCCGCATCAGTTCGGATTCCGGAAAGGTATGTCCACGATCCGAGCGCTTCAAACTATGATGGAAACTTTTCACGTTTCAACACGGCTCCCCATGGACTGATAATGAAAAAACTAAGAGATAAAAGAATCGCCAGGTACTTGGTTAATTTCTTCTCAAGTTACCTTAAAAATAGAACGATCCAGTTGGGAAGATGCGAGCCTATGCCAGTCGCAGCGGGAGTTTCCCTGGGCTCTGTGCTTGGGCCGACGCCCTGGAACGTGCTATATGATGATGTCCTTGGCATCGAATTCACGAGGGATGCCACAACAGTGACATTTGCTGACGACCTAGCGCTTATAGTTGGAGCTGAGTATTGCGATACGCTTGTGGCAAACACTAACGAATGCCTCAGTAGAATTAGCGAATGGATGCACAAGCACAAACTGAGTCTGGCGCCAGACAAAACAGAGGCGGTCATCCTAAGAGAGAAGAGAAATAGAGACACGATTCGGTTCATCATGAAGGAAGAAATAATCAGCCACAGCAGCTCGCTGGAATATTTGGGTATTACTTTAGATGACCGAGGAACGTTCAAAACTGGTACTGTATATATGGGATGATAAACGACATCATGAGCGAGAAGGAGAGCCAAAAACTGGAAAGGCGGGGAAGAAGGAGAAGAAGGCGATAAACATGCCGCTGGCATCCTGACGTTTTGTCTCATCGACGTTTCCGGGGTGCCAGGAAAGGCAACGGAGAGGTTTTAGTCGAAGTAGCGCCCGATACTACCGATGCACATTGAACCCGTGCGTCGGTGCCAAGCGGTTTCCCCTCACCAAAAAAAAAAAAAAAAAATACTTTATTAATGCTTATATACCGGGGTGGTCCATTTATCGTGCCCCCCTCAAAATTTGGAAGCAATTAGTTTTATGAAAAAAAGTTTCAAGTAGAAGTTTTAACACAAAAAGGCACCTACCTAATGGTTACACAGTCATATCCCTAGGAGAGCGCATGAAGGTCATACGAAGGTCAACCTGTTTCTTTTTAAATGGGACATGGTATTTTTTTTTTAGCAAATTCTGAAAAAGGGTCTACAGCCTAAAGTTAACATTAAAGAAGATATTCCAGGAAAACTTCAATAAGATAAATGTCAGAAATAACTGTCAAAGATAAATTTCATGCAGGGTTTGGATTTAAAAACCGGGTATAAAATAAACTTGCTGTGCTTTCCACATCTTTATTACATGTGTTAATTTTAAGTGACACTAGCAAAATAATCTTCGATTATGGGAGTTTATTTGAAAATCATTAAGAGATTACAATAGCAATTTCTAAACCATACTTCCAATATCAGAAATATTAATTAATAAATAATTACCAAGGGATAAAATTTAAATAAATTTGTGGTGTGTTACCACTTAATCCGTGAAATACCCTATAAGCTAATAAATTTTGTATTTGTAAAATTAATTAATTTTATGGGGCAAACATAACGTAAACACTTATTCAAGTAAATGTTCAAAATGTTGACCATCCATCTCAATACATTTCTAAATTCTTCCATAACGAATCATGGACGTTTAGTAACAAATCTTCCGTAATTTCTGAAGGTGCATACATTATGCTTTGCTCCATATCTTCAGGTGTTGTTGGGATATTTCGATACACTTCGTCTTTAATTGAGCCCCATAAAACATAATTGAGTGGGGAAGGAGCAGGCCAAGATACAGGTCCCTCGCGTCCTATCCAGCGATGGGCATAGTCCCTATTTAATATTTCTCGAGCCATCTGTGAGTAATGAGCTGGACACCCGTCATGTTGGTACCATAATGTTGCTCGCTGCCCTAGAGGAAGATCTTCAAGCAGTGTCGGTAACACATTGTCTAAAAAGTCGCTGCACTTATTGTCATCTAAGTTACCTCTTATAAACAAAAGTCCAATTGCCGTGACCATCTTGGATTCTTTCTTCTGTCTAATAATGCATATTATACCTATTTATCTGTCCATGATTCGTGAAGGTGGATTCATCAGAAAACAGCACATTAAGAAAAAGTTATTATCTCGATTTTGTTGCTGAGCCCATTCTCAAAATTCTACAGGATGTTCAAAATCATTTCAGTGAAGGTCTTGATGGATTGATATGTGGTGTGGATGATATTTTTGTTTTTCAGTATTCGAATAATACTGGTTCGTGAAATTCCAAACTGCTCTGCAAGTTCTCTAGTACTAACTTGTTATTCCCATAATGGAAGATTATTTTGTTATTGTGACCTATTAATTAAATCATGTAATGAAGATATGCGAAGCACGGCAAGATAGTTTATTTTTAAATGCAAACTTTGTATGAAATTTATATTTGACAGTTATTTTTGGTATTTATCCTTTTTAAATTTTCCTTGAACATGTCCTTTAATGTTAACTTTAGGCCATATAAGTTTTATTACTTTTCTACTCACTGTTAGACCTTTTTTCAGAATTTGTTGAAAAAAATACCGTGTTTCGTTTAAAAAAAAAACAACTTGACATCCGTATGACCTTCACGCACTCTCCTAGGGCTATGACTGTGTAGCCATTAGGTAGGTGTCTTCTTGTACTAAAACTTCTACTTGAAACTTTTTTCATAAAACTAACTGCTTCCAAATCTTGTGGAGGACCACGATAAATAGACCACCTGGTATAAATCGTCGAATAATAACTTACCTCGACTTTTAACATTGCAATAAATTATTGTTGGCAGTAAATATTATTGTATATAATCATTGTCTTTTGCATGACTAATTGCTTAGATAAGTGCATGTTACAAACCAAATAATGGATAATATTGAAGAATCTTAATATTTACTGACAACAATAATTTATTTTAATGTCAGTCTTTGTTCCAGGTATTATTCAACCAATTGAAAGCAGTATTTAAAAGAAAATAATTGAAAATGGGTATAGGGAACGTTAAGGCAAAACGATGTAGAATGTAATTCTATTTATATTCATTTATGTATTTATTAATTATATTTACATATTTATTTAAAGTAAAGAAGTTTTGGTACTACAACATTTCAAAATATAATTGATAATTTGATGTTTAATGATGATTAGATATGATAGAACTGAACTAAGAAAATTAGTAACTCAATGTAGATAAGCCCTTACTATTTTTGTTGTAGAAATATAAATCTTCTGCCATCATATATTCAATGCCATTAATTCATTTATATCGTCCTACCCAAATCCGCTTGTATTGGGATTACAAAATACCATTTCTTGTATTTCAAGTATTGATGTCCATGCATTGATCTAGCTTCAAACATAAGTAAACAACAGTATGCAGAGGAAAATGTAAGACGAAGAAAAATGAAAAATCTTGTAAACTCGATCTAATTATACCTATCCGAAAACGTTGTAACAAATTGCTTTTTCGTGAGCCGAAGGATGTGAAGATCTACGAGAGAGGGAGCGATTATTGCTTTACGGCTCGCCATAAACGCTTATTTTTATCTTATTACCGTGTCAGGATCGCGGAGCTTATCTGTTAAGTTGCGAACCGTTCGCCGGCAATTTTAAATTCAATTCCCTTGATTTATGTGCGCCGAAGAGTGGCGGCGGGCGCTCTGCTGAAAACAGATAGGGCAGAGTACACGAGAAGACGTCGTGTATAAGTGATGGAAGAAGATTCAGAAGAAGGCCGAGATTGAGAACGTACGAAGAACATTTGTAATTTTGACAATGAATAAAAATTCTGCTTACAATTTCTGTATATTGACATTCTGCTTCCAAAACGTGTAAAAACATTAAAAAAAATTAATTAATGAATTGTTTTTAAAATTAATCCACTATATGCGGTTTTTATGTGCGGAATTGTTTGCTCTCTTATCTACCGCTCTGATGCAATAGAGCAATTGTGGCTGGATGTGGTGGCCGCTGGATCAAAGTTTATTGTCGAACTAGCTTATAAGCCACCTGCAGTGGACTACAAATTATTTTTAATCCTTAACTGGTGACAACGAAGCACTTAGTGGTATTTTTCAGCCTCAATTGGTATGAGATCCTTATTTTACGTTCCAGTCGACCTTATGCGAGAAAAAAGATAAAGTTAACACTTTTTACTTAAAATCTAATCTAGAAAGAAACAAAATAGACACTTCCAAAAACAAAAAATAAAAATTCTGACAACGACTCAATTCAGCATAAATTACTGGCAATTTTTGCACAAGGCGCGAGAGCATTGCAAACATATGGGATCGCAACACCCGACACACGTGTACACTGTCATTCTGTGCAATCTGGGTGGACAAATCCTGCATGCCCTTCGTTTGCCTTGACTAGGTTCATGACTTTGAACATCTTCTTCGACCATATCGTCACCCAGAACTCGCTTTATCACTAACTCGCTCTTTAATTGACTGTAGAGTACCTACACGTCTCTGGATATGAGGGAGAACTAGCAAACGAGCTAAAGTCTTTAGGAAATCTCCTCTTTCTATAATCTTGGGTTTATACCTGTTGTGCAGTATGTAAGCGTTCATGCTGCTCAAATCCAGAATGCGGTAAAATACCACCATTGGCCATCTTCTGGTTCGGCGGATGCTGGAATAAATGGAACATTTCTTGTCTGCTTCGTCGACACCTCCTTTAGTTGCGTTATAATAAAGAATGATTTCAGGCTTTTTAGTATCCTCGTCAACCTCGTTAATATGATGCTTTGAAGACACACGTATCACAGCTCTATTCTTCTTAGGCACGTATGAGCATAAAATTTTGTTATTTGTAAAAGCAAACAAAGTAGACTGGATATCTCGATTGTTTGCGGTTTATATTCGTTCGGTATTTAGCGTTTTTTTTTTTTTTTAAAGTACCAAGGTTTATCAACGAGTTCTATAGAAGCGAGCCAGTTATCAGCATTTCGGTTGCTTCCTTCGATTGGCTGTGTCAACCGCAGGACACACTGAGTAGGCACGAGAAGTTTTTCATATTGGGTGGTCAATCCTTCACCATCCTTTTCCAGTATAAACATACCCATTATGAAAGTAGGCATTTTTTTTCATCACTGCTGGTTTCTTTGGCATGTATGAAATCATATGTCTTTTTCCACAAAACTTCACTAATATCTCATCCACGGTGACGCATTCACTCAATTCATATAATTGTTGAAAATTATTGACACACTTGTTGAAAATAAAAGATATAGCAGCTAGTCTGTCATTTTGTTTCGTTTCGGTGCGATCATCTGGATTGTCGAGACATAGTACCAAAACAAGAAATCTATTTTCTGACATGCAACATCTAAAAATCTCGCAATCTGTACCATCTCGAGCACATAAATAACTTGAGTGTTCTTGATTAGATTTCAAAAGCCTAAAGCTCGGTCATCCCTATGTCTTTCAGTTCAGGTTTATTCTGACGAGCAAACTTTATCCTGATGCTGGAAGGGTCTTTTTCATCCTCAACTGTCAATTTTGAGGCACAAGCACGAGTAATTATACTATGCTGAGGTGTGCGTACCTTAACATTAGGAGGCGCCTTTGAGCATTTACTACAATTTTTACCGTAATAAAAGAATTCGGAACAGACGCGACGCCTGTGAGACTACATGTCACTGGTTAAAGGTTAAATGAGCCAAAAAGATTATGATTTTGATTTTAATATTGATTTGTTAAAATTAGATCACTGTGACTCGAAATATTCGAGGATATGTTAAGTTTGTTTGATAGCGAGCAGCTAATTACATCGCCCACGAGACTAACTTTAAATTCATTTAGTTGTGTAGATGTCATTATAACACTTTTTACATCGATAACAGATTCCGGTGTAATTGGCTGCTCCTTCTCGTACCATGATGTGGTGTTTTGTCAGCTTTCTTGCGAGCGATAGGTGGTGTCAAAAATAAAAAGGTAATCTGACGAAACGCCCGTTTAAAAACAAAAAACGACAGGTTTCAGGGTTTTTCTCTAAAGTCGCTGGTTTACGAAATAATGAATTTATTCCTTTAATTTGCACCATACTGTATACTTATAATGCATAGCTATTAATAATATTATTAATATTATAGTAAATAGTACCTATGCGATTGAAGGGCCTTTAAAATAAAAACTGTATTTGAAGTAACATCTCCCGCCGTTTGTGTGCTTACTTTATTTTTTAAAACATGCTATTTTCTGACCCACATATAACATTGAAATTTGAAAATTAGATAATATATATCTAAAACGCTACACTTCCATGTGGGGTACTTGAAATTCTAAGCAAGTGATTAAAATAATTTAGAAAAATTTAAAAGTGACGAGTGGATCAACGTGCTTCGATCTTTCCTCGTTTTGTACACTATTCTCGTTCAAACGGGTTCAATTTTATGACTTTCGTAAATTTTATAACCAGTTAGACCAAACGTTTCATCTTATTGATGTTGTGACTTACGGCTTACGGTAAAACACAAGAAAATTAAATGGGTTAGTAAACCGTCTCATCTAAATCTTCCTAATTTCTGTAACTAATTTAAATTTTTAATTTTGTAGATTCTGTTATGGTCGTATTCGCAATGGCGAAAAGATTGCTTCATACCGTTGAATAGAATTCAACTTTTCGTTGTGGCGACATCAAATGAAGAAGGTGAAATTATAAAAGTATGAGTTTCAATTTCACATATTTTCTATGTCATCATATGCACATATGAGTTTTAAATGAATCATTTTGCAGACAAAAATTAAAATTTTTGTAAACTGTAAAATTTGATAATTAAAATAAATAAAACAAAAATTGATTTTTTTAGTGGTAGATTAAATAATTACCAACAAATCAAAATTCATATGTGCGTATGGTGACATAGAAAATACGTTGAAGGTCATAATTTTATAATTTCTGAATCCACCTTTGACAAAAATATAAAACAACTACTTACTAGAATGAATTTCTTGTGCTGCCATTTAAATGTTTGTTAATTAATTATTAGAATGAGTGGTAATATATTTTAAAACCCTTTTTAGATAATAACTTTAGAGAAAATAAGAGGGAGCGTAATGAATAAATTGCTAATTTTAAATTTGGTTAATTTCTCTTATCAACTCATTAATTTTTGAGATTTTTCTTTGCAATAAAGTATTAAATTTAACAAAAGGAACTACTTCGTCAAAGAATTTGTTTCTTCAACAGGAGCAATAAAAGAAATTATGAGATTTGTTTAAAACCCGAAGAGTTTAAGTTTTAAGTATATTTTCTGCGAATGAAGGGGCATACTTTAATTTAAACAAATAATCGAAAAGAAAAGTTTATTTTTTCATTCATTAAAAATGAATATACGTTTGGTATACGGTATACGGTCTATAGGTAAGGTCATCAGGAACCATATTAACCATATTTATCTTAGTCCAAAGTGTAATAGATTTTGAGATATTTGAACTTTTAGTAAATTTTAAGTTTCCAACAAAAATTGACAATGATACAATAATAACTTTTTTATTTTTGTGATATTACGCTGAAAGTTGTTTTATAAGGAAGTATATTGCATCTTTCTTTGAAAAAAAAAACCGTTCATTAAAGCCCGAAGTCATTTAAAGAAAAGTATAGGTCTACGTACCTCACTTAACGACATAAAAAATTATAATTTTCAAGTTTGTAATGATTTTTTTCTTATTAAATGAGACAATTCCAATGTTAAAATTACTTTAAAAACTTCCTTATTTCATGCCCTTTCGAAAAGTAGAGCAAGCGTTAGACGGTCATTATTATTACAAAGGTAATCAGATATTGTATCAGTAAAGGACACTAAGAAATCTAAAGTGTATTTGTTAATGTTACCTGTAAACCTAGTACAATTTTATAATTAATAACTAAGTTATTTAAATATCTTGTTCGAAGTACCCTCCTTCATGTCTTATACAAGACCTCAACTTTCTTTTTATCTCTACTGAAGTCATTTTTAACGTCATTTCTTCTCTGTTTATATCGACTGAGCTATTGATTTCTCTGATCAGATGGTCCCGGCTTTGAATTTCCTCATTGTAGACAAAGCTCTTTGCATGTCCCCAAACAAAGTAAACGAGAGGAGTTAAATCGGGTGATCGCGGTAGCCACGGAATAGGATCACTTCTTCCGATCCATGCATCCGGAAAAGGTTTATTATTAAAAATTCTCTATAGATATAATTATAGAATAAATGATAAAAATATTAGAAATGATATAGGCGACTGAAACATTTTGAAACTGCAAGGTAGACATTTTACGTACTACATTAGATAAAATTCACAATAAGGATTAGTACAAATTATTACAAATATATAGTAATTTGCATAAGTATATACTACATATGTTAATACACAAGTTGAAACTTCCACACAACAATATAGTATTAAGTTATATATCTTTTGTGGATGTTTCAATAAGGGTAAGTAAAATTTATTATAAACTTATAATAATTTAAAATAATGAGTGGAATAAATATTACTACAACAGGTGTTAATTTATACACACCAGTATATAGAAAAGTCACACAAAATTGTATACAATTTTACTACAATAAATACTACTTTATCTTACAACGTTGTTGAAAGAAAACTAACTGTTCATTCTTGTTTTTCATACAAATTGTAAGAATTAATACTACAAACTTAGTGCTACAGTTTGATGGTAAACATTGCTACAAATTGTACTTGTCCCTATATGTACTACAATGTGTAGTATGCATGTTGATAATTGTAGTAAAATTTCCTACATTTTCTCCCTGTGTAAAACTATTTTTATACTAAATCAGAAAATAATGTTGAGATATCGATAATAAATTGGCAAACAAACGACAATAACAAAAATCCCAAAAGAAAGGTGAAAAAATCCCTTACCACAAAATTATAACGTACGTACAAACGACGTATAATAAGTTTTGCATTTTTGATTTATTTATGTATCGTGAAACACATTAAAAACGTAATCTACGTCCTCTCAACTTTTCGAAACATATTTTAAAGCATAGCAGCAACTTTTTTATTTGCCCGGCAATTAAGAAACTTTTTCCTAATTAACCCGCTTCTATCTCATAACTGGCCGAAACTTTTTTTTCTTTGTTTCCTTGTTAATAACTAGGAAATTTTAATTGCTTTTGTAATTTTCGATAAATCCATGGAAAAGGTCGGCGTTACTAATCTATATATGTAACACTTAGGACTTAGGTATGTTAACAGGAGAATTAGTATTTATTATATAAAAGCATTTAATTTCAATACCAGGGGTTACAGACATGTGGTTATATTATCCATTCCAGACATAAATAAAACATAAATGAGGAAGTAGTTACAAATTCGCATTAGCAAGATTAGACTTTATAATATTATGAAAAGCGAATTTAATTGCGTAAATGAAAGGATAATTTGAATTTAATTCCTACTTGTTTTCGCATGCATTAGGTATTTATTCATATATGCATCAATAAAGCAAATGTATGTGCAATAAGTATTAATGAAAATGGTTAGTGTGGCAAGGTCACCCCATATTTTATTTATTTTATTAAGTAAAGTATTGTGAAATTGTAGTAGGAAACATAAGTGAAAGATGTTGCCTTTTATTCGTTTTTATGTCCATATAATGAATACTAATTTTCAAAGTTGAACGCTTAATATTATGGTCACCCAGAGGTATTTAACAAAGCACTTAAGTACCGGAAGCAATAATTGACAGTGGGCCACCTGCTTTTCGGGCTTCTTATTGCTAGTATGTAACGTACTTACTTTCGGGTTGGTGTATTTGAATTTAAATTTTAACTGTTGTCTTTCAGTTGCCGCCAAGTTACTATTATTATTTTTCTTTTAAGTATCGTCAAATGGTTAGATCTCAATGATGGATGGGAAGAGATACTTTTCTTTTAACAACTTAACTGCTTATTTTCATACTTACAATACTTTCAAAGGTGGTAATTTGGTTTCTTGTGCAACATCTTGTATTATCCTACTGGACCGACTGTCATTTTTGGTAAAATTTCACAATTCGCACATAAAATCGTTTCTTTACCGAACAGAATCACACATACACAGCGAATATTCCTCGAATAAATAATTGCAATACCAGCACTTAACTAGTTCTCTTGGTAGGCATTATCTGACGTAAAAACAAGTTACCTCCTTAGAGCGAAATTGGAACCGTCTTCAACGATACTCAGAAATCGTTAACTTTTTAGCAATTTCAAATCATAATCGAACGAAATAGAAGGTCGAACGCTGATCGAATAACACCTCCAATGAGCAACAATCCGACTTCAGTACAACACGTCGCCGTCAAATGATAAACTTTTGTAATGGGTTGCGAGAGAAGTCACCGGCCTGCCCGCCGTTCTATGTGTGTGTGCACCAGTATTTTCCCTCTCTCTCTCTTCACGGGCGCTCACTGGAGATGCTGTATGAGTGTGAACCTTGAGAGCCCGCTGAGGAATGCTACTACCCCACTCTTACCACTTCTTGTAGGTACTCACGTAAGTATATACCGCATCCATTTCGCTGTCTACGGCCACAGTAAACGGAAAACACGATTCCTCTGCTTGTGAAGATTCTCCTGGTTCTCGTATCGCTGTGGTATGACGATGAGACCAGAAGCAAGTAACAGCTCTCATTTAAAAGAAAAAGAACGAAGACCGTTTGGAAATACCTCTTTCTGAAAAGATGTCAACGCTGGTGTGTAATTTGAACCCGCGCTGCGTAGCTCCCTGTGGATTTCAATCATTATTCGAGACAAATTGCAATTAATCCTTCACTGTCTTTGTGAGAGGTATAATAAAACAAAGAAGAGACGATGAAACCTGTAATTGACGATATAGACCTTTCCATAAAAGTAAAAAAGCATTTGCAATCGTATATAGTAATACATACCAGTTCTTCATATTTAATGATCAGATGAAATTTGCTAGTTTTACTAGCACTTAATATTTATTAAAAATAAAAAATTACAAAATACTACAAAGAAATGAGTGCATATATTAAAATGTATTGAACCATTATAAAAACACAAATAAACATGCTGATTTTAACTAATATATTTTATTTATGAAAATTAGTATTCAATTATTCAAATTCGCAGGTACAAGATATAATAAAATTTAATATTTTTAGCATAACTGCTATTAATTCAACTACGCCATCTATATTTTGATGGCAGAGCCATTACTCCTCACGATTACCGATAACTTTGCACGCTAGACAACAGTTTAACAACTAGGCATTCAAAACTAAATGTATAAAATGCTTAGATGTCGTGACTTATTCACTATGTAATGTATAGTCTCCCCTGCACAACGCAGACATGGGAAAACTATCTAGCTGACTGTCAGTAAATTAATTATTACTAGTGATAAGCGAATCGGAATCGTCCGGCAATCATAAATGGATGTTAGTATAATGGAATGGATGAGATAGCCGATATCGTTAGCAATACTATACTTAGATCTCTAGCAAACTTAATCTGTTTCTATCTTTTTTTAGTTATAATTTAAACTGATTAAATATTTATTTCTATAATTCAAATTTCGTGTACTACATAACTAAAATATTGAATGTGCAACTGGTTGCCCAATGAGAAGTCAAAATGTAAGGAAATGTGAATTAAAATATATTTTAGGTTTTAAATTATTTAAATTTTAATATAATTTTAGATAAAAGAAATCTGAATGTGATTGTTTATTAAAGAAAATGACACTTATCTTAAGACTTTTATTAGCCCGGAACCTTTGTATGTTGACATCGAATAACGTGTTGCCTGTGTTGCTTTCATTCTTTGTCGACTCCACCCCAAACACTCGAGAACTGCTTCTGCTACTTTTAGTTAGCAGTTTAAAAAAGCTACTACTTTCTGTAGCAGTTCTTAAATATGGCGAAATACATGAAACAGTTTCTATGCGTCTACAGTTTTGTAATAGAGATTATAGCATGAAAGTATTTTATTCGTGTTGACGATACACAAACATAGAAATACCTACCCAAACGGCAAGTTTCACAGGATACATACATATATAGATATACTTTTTATATATGTATATATAATAGTTTACTATTTATTAAAATAAATAGAATTCGGGTTTATTTATTCTTTATTTGCGCTGCTGTATGTGACGTTTAGGGGTTTTATTTAACCCTTTATCAGACCTATAAACCATACATTATCTATCTGCAAACTAATACAAATTACTACTAATAACCGCCCAGAAATAAGTGTCCGTTTTGATTTTTTTGCTTGTCCAGAAATAAGTGTCCGATTTCTTTTAAAGTTGTATTTTATTGAAACTTAACTACAAATATTGTTACTAACAAACTTTTAGGAATAATTTGAGTTATTTAAGCTTAATTAATAATATGTTGTACATGTTGATAAAGCTCAAAATCGAAATTTATAGAAACTGGAAGCCTACCAAGTCTTTGTAAATGGTCTTTTCTCATATGAGGCACTTTATAGTTGTTACCACCACTTATTTTCATAATTTCTACCATGCACTGCTGGTGAGTAAGAAAAATCTTATTTAAAGTATCAGGAGTTAATGCAAAAAAGCGTTTTCAACAGCACGGATCAATTCGTCTACAGTGTTACAAGCCGATTGTTGCTGCAATGACTGGATTGCACTGAAAAAGCCTAAATCCAAGACGTTGGTGTCGGGACTATTAGGTGGCTGGCATATTATTTTGATTTCAAATCTAGTTCTATTCATTCATTAAACTCAATGTCATCAGGAAGAATGTGTGGTTTAGCGTTATCTTGTTGAATGCAAATTCTTTTGCGTGAAGCGCTTCTTGGCCATTTGTGTTGAATGGCGGGTAATAATTTTTCAATAATCATACCCCTGTACTCTTTTCTAGTAACATTAGTAATCACTTTCGTTTCAATCGTTCCAGCTGCGCGATTTTTACTGCTCCGTTTAGCAGGTTCTGAAAAAACAAATGACCAAATACCAAGTTTTCCATCGAAATTCTTATTTTCGGTATGATTCCAACGTGGACAAGCAACAGCGACTAAAAACATCATCTTTGTGAGGAAACGTTTACTTTTACAGGTCCTGAACGGTTCTTCTTCGTCTTCTACAAGCTAGTGTGTGTTAGTTGTTTTGCTAATGTAAAACCATTTTTCGTCTCCATGAATCCGATCATACATGTCGATGAATCCGGGTGATTGAACATTTAAACTTTCAGGTTTCAGCATTGACAAACTGAGTCTTTCAATTTTGTTGGCGTCTGTGAAATAAGGTTTAACTGCATTTGAGTGTCGCCGTAATTTTCCTGACTTGAGTCTATTATGAACTGTAGATTTTGATAAGTTAATAGAGGTAGCCAACGAACGAATTGTATGACGATTATTGAGTGGTAGTGACTTTATTAGCTCTGGGTCGAATGTTTTTGGTTTTCGACCAACGCGTCCTTTCTTACGTGTCTTTTCGTCCTTGATGCCATATTCGGCTTATAGTTTTCACAGAAATTTTGAATTTATTGGCTGTCGCCTTGATTGAACCTTGCTTCAGTTTATTATTGTCGCTCAATTCAAGTAATGCATGGTAAACCGCTTGCCTTGTGTTTAGAGTCAAATTAGGCGTCTTACCATGGTTTCTCGCCAAAATGTTTACCACATCTGCCATATTTTTTTTCAAGCCTCAGACTTATATCAAGTCTTGACAAAATCTTGTTTTTTGATTGAAAACATAAATTCTTGAAAAACTACAAAAGTTTCAAACTGCTGTCAAAAATTTGACATATAAAAATTGTTTTCAAAATGGCAGTTAATTTTTGGAAGCGGCGCCACCTTTCTTTAATTTTTAAAAACAAAGAAAATCGGACACTTATTTCTGGACAGAGGGAGTATAAAAATGATGTTTTTTTATTTAAAAACCATTTTTCACAAAATTTTTGACATTAGTATAGGACTACTAGGTTTGTAAGATTAAAAAATAAAAACTGCTTTTTCAGATGCAACACATCAAATTGAAATTTCATTGAAAAAGTTTTATTTTATTTTGAAAAAATGTTAAAGCAAAGTTAATAATTTGAATATATCCAAAAAAATATACTTATAATTTGAAAAGGTAATATAATTACAAATCGTATTTTTAGTTAATTGAATTAATTATAATTCAGATGTAATGTAATGAAGGCCGCTTTAAGATCTATCGAAAATTGGTGCAGGGAAGGTGGCCTCTCTGTACACACAGGTAAAACAGAGATGGTACTCTTTACCAACAAAAGGAAAGTGGAACAACTGCAACAACCACAATTATTTGGCACTGCTCTCAGTTTTTCGGACGATGTCAAGTTGGAGCAGACACCTCAAAACAAGAACTAAAAAAGCATGTATGGCTTTTTGGCAGTGTCGCCGCATCTTGGGTAAGACTTGGGCATTTTCCCCGAAAATTACCATGTGGCTGTATACTGTCATAATTAGACCCATGCTAACCTATGGCGCTCTCGTCTGGTGGCCAAAGGTAAGACGGGTAATTGCCAGGAACGAAATGTCAATGTGCAGCGCATCGTATATCTCAGTGTAGCAGGAACAATGCGCACAACACCTACGGCGGCAATGTCAGCACTCCTATGTGTCCCCCTCTGGACTTGTTTGTGGAGAAGGTGGCGCTTAGGGCGGCTATTAGATTGCGATCCCGGGGTCTTCTGGACGTGGCGCGGGGGAAGACGGAGCCACGCGAGCATCATTTGTGCCTTCTTTGTTGCCGCAAAAGATGCTGTGCCTCCCGTGTTTGCTTTCAATAGACACTACCATGTTCTTGTTGACCCCAGGGTCGAACTACAATCCTAGATCGCCATCTTTACATCCTGTGATGGGTGGAGACTGTGGCTTGAAAACTATAACAAAAATCCCAAAAGAAAGGTGAAAAAATCCCTTACCACAAAATTAAAATTTTGCACCGTTTCAAGAAATTAATATCAGCTTTCAACAATAAAATCTTACTCCTTAGACTGTGGAACCTGTTGTACTCCGTAGACCGGGAAGTCATGATATCCTGTGATGGGTGGAGACTGTGGCTTGAAAACTATAACAAAATATAACAAAATTATTTTATGGTACGGGATTTTTTCACCTTTCTTTTGGGATTTTTGTTATAGCCATCTTTACAGATGGATCGAAAACGAAAATGGGAACGGGGGCAGGAGTTTTCTCCTCGGACCTTGATCTCAATCCAGAATTAACGCTAGGCAGATTTGCCACGGTTTTTCAAGCCGAGGTGCTGGCGATCCTGCACGGTGCCGGAGAAATTTTAGCAAAGAGCATTAAGGGACGGCGTACTGTCCTTTATAGTGACATTCAGGCTATTCTTAAGGCTCTTAATAATCATAGGATACTTCGGGCTTAGTACTTCAGTGTCATAACGCCCTAGAAGCGATCGCTATCGATAATAGCTTGACACTCAAGTGGGTTAAAGGTCATAAAGGAAATCTAGGTAACGAGGCTACCGATGGGCTGACGGGGCGGGGCTCGCGCTACAACACCATAATATTGCAATGGACTGCCGTTCATTACGAGAATAGATGAAAGTCCATAACTACCTGCCGTCAAGCGCGTGAAGCCATCCCCAGGCCATCACCGAAGACAGCAAGACATTGCTTGCAGCTTTCTCGCAGTAACCTACGTCAAGTTGTGGGGCTTGGCTAACAGCCCACTGTGCCGGGCGTGTTACCAAGAAGACGAGACGTCGGAACACATTTTATGTGACTGCCCGGCGCTTGTCCAACTCAGAGCAGGCGCGGCTCGTGCTTACGTCAGTCGGAGGCTATGACATCGATCGAACTTCTTCGTATTGCTTAAAGTATAAACATATAGAAACGTATTTGACGAGAGCATACGCAGAACTACGATCATTGCCATAGCCTTCGACTGACGTAAGCACGAGCCGCACCTGACTCAGAGGTTCCATCCTGCGGGAGTACTGGTCCAGCATCGCTGATTTTGGCGGCGCCTTGCCTGCTGCTCTGCTCGAGCTCCCGCTCAGTTTGGGCTCAATGTAGCACAATGGGCCCGGTAAGGGTGACCTAAGTGCACGTGGTTACCACCTTCCCCGACGTAAAATCCAGAATCCAGAGAACATACTTAATGAAAGTTGAAGTGTTTTGTAATACCCATGGGAAAAGATAATAATATACAGGCTGTGCCATTTAAAAAGCTTAATATTTTTCAATTTAAAACAGTGTAGTTGTATATATTTTGAATTTAGCATCTCACTCAAATTTCTTTACATATATCTTTTTTGCCGTTCCTATAGAACGTTTGTACCAAATATGAGTGAGTATTCCACCTTCACAAACAATGCTGGAACTGTAAATTTTTTAAAAGAGTAAAAGCAAATATTTTTCTAAAAATAATAAAATATTAGAAAAACTAGTAGGTTTATATATACAGTCGTACCCCCATATCCGCGGGGGTTTGGTTCTGTGCTCTTCCGCGGATACTGAAAACCGCAGATGGTAGCGAACGCTTTATTTCCGAATACAATATGAAATATGAAGCAAAGTTAAAACAATGAAACAAGAAAAAAAAATTATATAATATTTATTTAAAATAAATAAACAATAAATAAATAAATATTCTTGTGCTGTGGCACAAATAGAATTTAAGTTTAATAAATATATAAGTTCATACATATGTACATATCGTACATATTTACATACACAACAAGAAAAACGTTATCATCGTGAGCTACATATTCATTCATCTTCCTCCTAGTCCAAGTTAGCAGTCGATTGTTTACTTAGATCCGAAGCAAACGATGTTGATGGCTGTGCATGATAGTTTTGTCGACTTTTTCAAAGAACATTGTTATTGGTAGTTGTCGTTTTTGTCTTTTCATTTCAATAAACAAATCCTCCAAAGGTTTCAAGGCGTCTGTTATAGTGCAAGTAATTTTTATACTGCGTTCCATTATTGGATCATATTCTACTATCTGTTCTTTTAATTTTTGAGCAGCTCGAAATATCGCTGAAAATTTTTCAAGCGTACATGCTGGCGGTTCTTGTTGACCCTTATCCTCATCGTCACGCGCTTCTGGAGAAGATTTCACAAAGTCTACTAATTCCTCGTTGGTGAATACTTGATCCTCTTCGTTTATGTAATCAGCTAGATGATCAGCCGATGCAGATTCCCTTGTCATTTTTATATATTTTAGATTAAACCGAGTTTTAAATCTATGCAGACACTCCCTACTTGCTGTGAATGATTTTCCTTCCTCTTCAGTATAATCTTGGGTCTGCATATCTTCATATAAAACCAACGCCTTTGTGTTTTCTTGTCATATCTTCCACCCATAAATTTAAGGCATTTTCTATCTTAAGTAACACTTTATTACGTATTGTGGTTGCAACTTTTGCAGTTTGGGGTGCACTAGAAAAACTAGCTCGAATTTTATCTTTTTTTTTTTAACACTTCCCGTATCGAAGATTCGTTTTTATTGTATATTTTAGCAACAGTTGCAATAGATTTTTTTCTATTTCAATCATATTAATGATTTTTATTTTTTCACTAATAGTGAGCATTTCACGTTTTCTTTTTGGTTTAGAAGCCATTTTAAAATGATTTTCAAATTTACTTGCTTTATTTAAAAACTATTGCTAGCACTGTCTTGTCCGACAATTTGAATAGTACTAAACTCATAGTTAACAGGAGCGTTTATATGTACAAGTAAAAGCGAGTGGCACCTTAAGCACGTTCCAACTTGTTTAACTTATCATAAGATAGCGCCGAATTCAGGGATGACTCATATATACGACGATATATCGACAAATGCTCCTATAACTTTTAATAAGGCTGGAATGTCTTTATTTGTTTCTGTATTTATTGATATAACGCGTTTTCTGCTCATCATAGGTAAATCGCGGATGACTGAAACCGCGGATACGGAGTCAGCGGATAACGGGGTACTACTGTATAACATCATTAACAAAAAAATTATATAATCTAAAACTAAATTAAAAAATAGGGTATTCCATTACAGAAATATTATGTGTTATCCCCACGCTTTTTTACACAAACCTGTATAATCCAATAATATATAATAAATAATTTTAAACCTTGACTTATCTAAAACGTTTGTATCTAACGTTGTTTCGGTATTTCCTGAAACAAACGAGATAATGAACTTTACTCTACCGTTAACTCACCCTGTACATATATAATTCGTATACGGTGTATTACATTTTCCTGTTGTATATATATTATACATACATATTATATGTAAGGTTTTAACAAAAACTGATTACAAATATAGATATTTTAATTCATAATATATCAGATTTTGTCTGTAGGGTTATAAAATATAGCACAGTATATCATATTTCCGTTAAAGAATATAATCTAGTTTTCTGCGTGTATACATCAATCAATGTTTCGGGAATTGTAACTTTGGTAGGGAGAAACACGTGTTACTCTCTGTTACGCCACTGAAATGCAACAATTCCCTGCATATTAAATGGGTGAACAAAGCGAAACGCGTTCTAATGCGTTTTTGTTCTGCCATACCCCTGCATTGGCCTGCCCTATATGCGTTGAATAATAGGGCACCAACAACGGGTCCCATCAGTGCACCCTATTAGGGTAAAGTAGTAGCAATAAATTAATTCCAGTTGATGACAATTCGGGAGCGATATTGAAAAGTATAAATTAACTAGCACTGCTCGAGGCTATTTAATTTAAGTTGGTCTTCCTTGGTATCTTAAGCAATAATATTTTATAAATAGTATAATCTCTTACTACCTTCAATCAATATAGTATTTATGTAATTAAAAATAGAAACTAGGTATATCGATTGGTGACTACTGCCTACATATTACATTACATTCATAACGCATTCCATTTTTGGATATCCGAACCCACATTGCTTGTTGCTTTCGTTCCCCCACGGCACGTGTCTTTGACTCGCACAGCTGCTGTTTGACCGAAATGTCAACAAGCGGGAAGATTAGAATGTCGAGGAGAGCAAACAAGAAAATTATAAATATTCGAAATAAAATTCAGGATCCTTAATGTTATGTTACACTGTAGGTTATACATATTCTGTACGGTCAAAATCCAAAAGCGTATATGCACTGGGTTCAAAGTTTAAATTATTTTAAGTGATTCGTTCAGTTATAATAAACAGAACAATTGCCTACGCTAATGCATAAAAAGTACAATGAATATTGTAC
The DNA here is from genome assembly GCA_949128085.1 of Cetonia aurata. Lineage (NCBI taxonomy): Eukaryota > Metazoa > Arthropoda > Insecta > Coleoptera > Scarabaeidae > Cetonia > Cetonia aurata. The sequence continues at coordinate 18,333,175 of OX421883.1, forward strand.
AGGATAATTACGCAAATGATTCATAAAATGCAACTAAGGCCTTTCTCCGATCAATTGTAAATGGAGGTGTTATTAAGTTATTATTATCTTACGAAATAATGTTTTATATTAGTTGTTCCAAAATTAGTAATGTTACCTGGATTAAACAACTTGTTGTTAAATAACAATATCTAGAACTTACTATTTTACTTGTTAATATTTTTTGCAGTTTATGTAGAATAAAGTTAATTAGTTAACAAACGTATCCGATATTTATTAATGCAATCGTTATTGTTGAGCGCTATTATGGTTTATGAATCTAGATAAACAATTATATTTCATATATCATATATGTGTAATTAAAAAATACCCTATCAAGTAGTATTTATCATATTTAAATTAAGTATTAATTTACTCTGATTTTCAGATACTATAACATGAATGACCATCTTTTGTACAGTGCTCTTCAATGCTAATGTCTCTTTCTTGCGACTATATATCTATACTTTCTACCACACGCGCTAAGCCGTGCGCTTCGGCTATTTTCGTTTTAGCAGGTAGCAGATATGATTTATATTATGTATTTACTCTCGGTTTAGTTCATAGATAAGTATGCCTAATAAAATCGGGGCTGATGTACTTTTATTGTATGTTATAAAAGTAACCCCAGTAGGACGTGCGTTGAATGGGTGCACCTGAATTATGCTCAGAAATTGATGATCTCATAATGAGAGTTTTCGTTCATATAAATAGGCAGATATTAGAATAGTCATAAATTTCTTGCCTGCCAGAATGTTTACTGCCCAATATACTAACAAAAGAATTAAAAACAATTTTAATGATTATGGTTTTGTTAATCTTCCAGTTTTTTTTCCTTACATGACAAACATATGCAATATTTAATGATAAATGTAATGTTTTCACGTGTGACCGGCAACATAAACTGTAATATAGTAACAGTAAATATAAATCTGTGTTACCTAGAACGCGTATCTCTTAAAAGCGTCGTCGTTACACTTCACGTTATGAGTCACGTCAAAAAAATTTTGCAATTTCTTAATTTTTAAATTTTTCTTAATTTTTCTTGTTTCTTCAAACCCGCCTCTCTTTAAAAAAGACTCGACGCTACGAGTCTCGCTGTCGTTATACGCGACGTTACGCGTCTCGCTGTCGTTACACTCGACGTTACGCGTCTCGCTGTCGTTACACTCGACGTTACGCGTCTCGCTGTCGTTACACTCGACGTTACGCGTCACGAAATTTCTTAACAACATAAACTGTAATATAGTAACAGTAAATATAAATCTGTATTACCGACGTATCATGTATGGCGTGGTGTCATGTTTATGTATATAGAACCACATTGTTTTTGTAATCTTTTAACATTGAAGTTGAAACCAAAAGCAGTGCGAATACTTAAATATAGAAACAGATATAACTCGCAGTGTGTCATCGTTGTAGAGATTTGAAGATACCACATAAACAAATAAGTATTAGCTCATAAATATATATTCATAACAAATTCCTTAAGTTGCTTTAATAGTAGATATTGATTGATATAGGCTCAGCAATGTTATATTTAGGATTTTTATTTAATTGTAATTTGTCTCTGGAGTATAAACTGTTTTTTATCTATTTCGTATTTTCTGTATTTTATATTTATTTAAACCAAATCTTGCATTAAACAACTTATCGAGGTAATTATTAAAAAATTACATTTTGTTTTTTAAAAACTTGTTCACAGTAATATTAAACATCGAATTCAGAAATATCTAATTGTAATTACAAATTGAAGTAGCCCATCTAGAAATCGTAAATTAAAACTCCAGTGAATATAATTTCATATAAATCCTGACAAATAATATTACTGGTAATCTGTTTTACTAGTCTGGTAGCACTTTTATTTCTGAGAAAAAGATTATTCGGCATTCCCTATCGATATAATACTACAAACGGATTTTAAATGTAAATGAGAAATAAATGTATACAACAAAAATGGATGTGAATGAACAATAACAAGACTAAGCACAGATGCAAATTTAAAAGGAATAGAAACACATTGGTGAAATTCCTTTGTCCTTTAAATATGTTAAAAAAATTTAATTACACCCTGATTCTCGACAATGATAATGTCCTTCTGTGCTGTTTTTCTACCTGTGAATCCGAGCTGAGCCGAAGTACCTGGGCTTGGTTTATGGAAAATAGTATCGATATTTGGTCGTCACAAGGCGAGACATTAGAACTGAAGAGCACTGTGCATACATATCTAACTAAACGTGTTTGTTCTTGTCTGATATACTAGCACATGCTGTAGGAAGGAATTAAACATATGAAGGCACATATGTATGTCACAGACTTTAAAAGCAATGAAGTATCAGAAGCCTTTAGGAATATATGCTAACGTGAAAGTTGTAGGATTAATTCTGATGTTCAAGAGTGGATTTAAAATAGAAATAAACTTTTCTTATTGTTTGTGAGGCCGCTCCACAACAAATCAACACTACTTGACCATTAAATGATTCATTCCGATATTTCTAATAATTATCATCGTCCGTGTAGACTAGAATTCTAACGGGAACTGTTTTTTTGTCAGATTTGCCCTGATTTCTACAGGGTACACATTTTATTTATTCTTAATGCTTTTTAATAGTTACTGGTTTTGAGAACACTATAGGTATACAAGTGAACAAGTCTTATGATATGAGAACATAAATTTATCTATACTTGGTTACAGTTAAAATTAAAGTAATTCTTATAAATCGCGGTTTGAAACAATTGTTATGCTGGAGCATAACAATATTACCTTTTAGTAAGTTAACTTGACCTGCAGAGGTGTTTCACATTCACATGTAAAATTAAAATTTGCGTGTAAAAATACATATTATCGAAAAAAAAGCAATATTCGTTCATATATTACTACATACAGTTTGTAGAAGCTGTCACCATTACAATATGAAAACTAAATTTACATAACTGTCTGCATTAACACAAAAACTATGGATTTTTATATTAGCAAATATGGATTTAGGGGACAGTAATAATCAGCTGTAACTTTATAGGCATTTTTATCAGTGTACGTTTAGTTTAAGATTCCTTCGTTTGTTCGAATCATAATATGCAACTTACCAAAACCTTAAGTTGTATATTAAACTGTGAATAAATTAGTTCATTTTCTTTTTTCATTTTATTGACATTCTTATTCTTCGAATATTATCGTTATTAAATATTGTCAGTAGTATAATGTTGATAGTAAAAAATACCCGCAGTGACGAACGCTAATTCATACTCATCTTTAACACCTACGTGTTGATTTTATAATATCTTTAAGTAAATATTATGAATGGCTGCAAACTAAACGGTTAAAAGTATATTCTTGGATTAGATTCTGAAAAAAAAATATTTATTTATCTCAGTAGCAAAATTCCAACCTATTGAAGGTCTATTTCTCGAACTAACCACCAGTACCTGTTACTTTTTCTTCCTTGAAGTTAAAAATTTGAAAAATATAGTTATTAATCTTCACTAATTTCATATACGCATTTGTATGAATGATTTAAAGCATACAATAGACAGCATTCGCCAATATAAACGCATATGGGAGAACCCCACCTCAAAAATTTACCAGCACGACCATGTGTCTGGTCCTGTTGTACCCCATGTGACGTTCAACATATGCAGCTGCCTTCTTTCTACCGTTACGAAACGCCGGCATCAGTTGTTCAAACGCAACACAATGGAACAGAGTGCCTAGCGCGTACGTGCCGTCAAGATGGACTAATAAAGCTAATGTATATATAGTACAAAAAAAAAATTATTTAGTGTGTAAGTGAAAATATTCAGTGACGTAGTGACTGTGACCGTGACCGTGATGGCTAATAATAATCAACAGAATTTTTACACCAATCCGGCTTTCTGTCAGCAAAGCGAGTATTACACTTCGCAACGGCAGAAATGCAGAAGTCCACCTAGGGCGATCGTGCGTCAACCACCAGTTGGTGCTCAGGCTAAAGTAAGGATCCACGACGTTGGAAACGTGGATGATTGTTACGAAGAGCAAGAATTCTATGAAGAAATGATTGTCGACGATTCAGGATTAATTAAGGAGAAAAAAGTGGTGGTAGTGTCGTCGCCACAAGAAAGCAGTTACCCCACGAATCACAGGTACGAATACATCGATGATGGTGTGAAGAAAGTCAATAGATACGAACACATTCAACCAGTTGCTGATAAATCTAGAGGCGAGTACATTCCATTAAAGAGGCAAGAGAGCACAAAAGGCGGTAGATACGCCACGATACCTCCGAATAAAGACGGCGAATCGAACAATAGCGGAAGGTATGCCTTGGTTCCGGTCGAGGATTTACCCAATCATCGTTACGCCGTTATAACGGAAGACGATATCAAAACCGCCGATCGTTACGAATACATAGAAGCTCCGTCACAGGAAAAGCCACCCCCATATAACGAACATCCGGATAAACGGCGCCAAATCGCACAAACTATGGAAGTGAGAAAAATGATCACCCCACGCAAAGGTAACCCCATAGCCACGCAAAAATTACACGAATTACTATCGACGCCCCGAAAATCTCAAATAGTTCAAACGCACGCTGCCGCGCCTAGGATTTTAAGTCCCCACTCCCCCAGGAAGAACGCCTCACCCCAACAGCAACGAGAGGTCTTCGTCACCCCTAACAAGACGCCGCCAAAAATCGTCAGATCGAACTCCAGGGCGCAGCAGAAATTGAACTACGCCATCGGCACGCGACAACCGGTACAAGACAAGAGGCATACGGCCATCGTGGCTCCCATCTGCTCCAGCCCGGTGCAGTCGGTGTACAGCGAGACCACCTTTTCCCAGAAGACGGAGTCGTGGATGAATTTGAGCGTGACCAAACCACCTGTCCAGGCGACTCTGGCCGTGGCAGCTGTCATGATGTTGCTGTGTGGCGGAGTAAGTTTCGGGCTTTGCCTGTACATGATTTCTCTGATGGGTAGGCTGTACTATTTGGATTTTGGCACGATAGCTGGATTTACGTGCCTAGTTTTGGGATTGATGGGATTCAGGACGAGGAATTGCTATTGGTTGCCGAATAGGAATTACATATCAGGTAACTTTTAACTTTGCTACTTATCACAACCTTTAACACGCCCGAGTTACATATAACTAATGATTATAAGAAAGAATATAGAGAAATTTTCCATTCTGCTTATGTGCAAAGCTCGCTGACGATAAGAGGTAGAGAAAAAGTTTTAAGACGAAAATTGTTTTTTTGAATGAATTTTGTTAAGCAACCAAGAAAAGGTTAAGTAAGTATATCAAAATTTTTACATAAGTATATGTTTTAGCTGAAGTGCAGAGTTTAAACAATGATACAACCTCTTGATGTATATGGTTTTTGCATACGGAAAAACTTTTAGTGCCAAAATATCACGACATACCTATTTGCTTATGCTTTCTACAGAAGCGGATGCGTTGACCAAAGATCGAATGAACCTTAAAAGCCAATAACTTTTGCTTTCATACAACAAAAATTTGTGCATCCTCTTCGTTGCTTCGTAAGCAGTAGCCATGCCATCATACGATGTGCATGGTGTAACAAATTCTTATTCGGATTAATTTGATAGGTTTCATCACCATGCAGAGCAATCCATTGTATGTTTAAATATAAAAAATATATATTAAATAAAATATGCATCGCAAAAAAATATACATTTCAAATCGCTGGTAAACTTTAATTGAACGTTTTGCGTATGAATATAACTTACAGTTATAAAAGAACAAATCAAAGCTGTTTCATTTATAAAACATACATGAAAAACTGTATGGGCCAATATGAGACGTTAGTAAAATTAAAATGAACCAAATTAGAAATAATGGAAACAATGACGATATTACGCCTAGCGATTGAACAATAAATTTAACAATAAGTAAATCTTGGATCAATCTTGTTTCGTCTACATAATTATACACAAATATTTATTTGTGGGATAAATGTACTTTTTTATTCGAGGTGGCAGTTTCTCAGTGTCATAAGTCACCGAGGATAAAAAAAAAGGAAGTACCCTACAAGGATGCGCATTATGGTAATGTCAAGTGAAAAGATTGACCAACCGCGTTATAATTAAAATTTCTTTCTTTCTTTTCTCGACTATTCTTCGGTTGTTTGCCTACATCATTGTGCAAATAACCAAAGAACATTTGATCAATTGTCAGATCGTTCAATTATTGATAATCAATCATCTCTATTGCGAACAAATAAACAACAATGCTGTGGTTCAAGTATTTTCTGAGATGGAATCAGATGAAAGTACGCTTATTATTTGTGTAATCCAACGAAGTGAAATGTATTATGACGGTATAGTAAACTAGGGCTGTCGAAAAACGTCGTTTTCAGAAACCGGGTACCCATCTAGTGCCTATACCTGGTTCCGGTTTGCCCGGATACTCGGTTCTAAAACCGGATTCTCGGATACCCGAAAACAAGTACCTGCAACCGAGTACCTCGAAATCAGGTTTTGATCATAGAATCATTTTCGGGTACCCAGAATGGTAGAATCAGGTAGAATCGTTGGTAGAAATTTCAAGAACTCGGGTCCCCGAAATTAGATACCTGGTTTCTTGCTTTTCTAATGTCAATTTAAGAATAAAAAAAGTGATAGATACCTGCTTCTGAGATTATTATACACCATATTTGTGATCATATTTCCAGAACTATATCTTCTGTTCGTGGAGAACATTCAGCTTATCCGGGATGTATCCATTATACACCCGATATGCCTGAGCACAAAACCAAAAACAGTCCATGACATGCACAGTAGTTTTTAAGTGTATCCCTCAGAATATAGTCGTCCACGTAACAACAAAATCTCGGATATGCTAAGAGTATGTTCACGAGAGGGCATGCGGATTTGGATGCGCCCGGGATGTGCCCCAGATTATTTCCGCAAATATAGCTATTCTTTTTGTAAGCGATATCTATCAAAAAATTATCTGTGTTAAACTGAGGATTTAAAAACACTTTAAACTTTGCGCATGAACAATGAGTAATAATTACCGCCTCTAAAGACTTAATGACCATAAACCAAAATAACAAAAATTATGATATAAATTTCTGACCTTTCGCGGAAAAATGTATTTTTTTTTGTCCTTAGATGCAATCCTAGATACTACTTATTTGGTTACCTGGTTGTTTTACTTTCCATTACTGTCGACTTGTTGACTGTGTATTATCTCTATTGTTGACAATGTAAAGTCAATTTACCAAAGTGGTAGCGAGATACAAAGTATTCACTTCAAATAAATATGTTTTTGACGTAGACCAGATTAAATTAGGATTACGATAGCCGTAAAAGCCTATTTTATCAAGGCAGTTTTTAATCTACTAGGGTTTCTGTTATAGTTCTCTAATTTTTCCTTCATAATTAGACTTATCATCATTGAAAGGGACTCCATTGCGTAGCTATCTGTTCTGAGGTTCTCCGAATCCAGTAATAGAAGAGTTGCTCCCGTCAGGTCCTCGCATGGACTTTGAACGTGGGCTAGAGTTTCTTCTTCTTGGCAAAATCTGCAACTAGCGTCCTCAGCCAAGCCTGTGGTATGGGCATGCCGATTTAGTCTAGAGTTACCGGTCAGTAGTTCTACTATAATTTCTAGTCTCCCTGCTTACACCCAATAGGTCGTTTCTAGGTAAATTCAAGCCTTTGTTTTTCTAAGAACTGTTTTTTTTTGATTAAGTAGTTAAATAGCTTCTCTAAATATTTCATTTTCTTTATATTCTTGGAATAATTTCCAAAAGACTTTAAAAAAAATGTGGCAATTTATATTTGGGAGTTACCTTTCATGGAATCATGAAGGGAATGGGCGTCCTTATTAAACCTATTGTTTTAAGTGTTATAACTTACCTGTAATAATACAATGCCAATAAGTGGTTGGAAACAGCAAGAGCTACAAGTGGAAATTTAAATACATAGATTCCACCACCATATAAAATTTCCGATTTCAAGTTTGGGTTTATAGGTCTTTCAAGATCCCCAGATTTACATATTTGCCCATACATATTAATCAGACAGGTAATCCAAATTTAGTACTTAGTTTGTGTCACATACCTAATATTAATTAATGTTTCATACATATTAATTTTGATCCGCTTTGAAAGGATTTTATTTGGCATTAATTTTTTATTTGCATAAAAGGCTTTATTCGCTGCCACTATATTTTCATGAAGCTCTACTCACCTATCCCCATCACTTGCGATTGTAATTCTCAAATACTTTATGTTGTTGGTTAGTTCAAACTGGTATTCTCCTATTTTGTAGTTTTCATCATTTTATTTTTATCCTCATTTATTTCTAAACCAACCTTTTTTCCTTCTTCAGCAATCTCCTTTAACATTGTCTCCATTATTTTACTATTTTTTGTTATTACTACAGTATCATCAGCGTATGCTATCATTTGGCCGCCTTTACTTTTTAGGGTTACTCTAACATGATGTTAAATAAAGTGGCTGATAACGCATCCCCTAGCCTGACTCCCTTATCTATTTCAATTTCTCCCGTTTTTCCTTTCTGTGTCATAATATTAATTTTAGTTGCATTCATAATGATTTGAATAAGCTTTCTTATTTTCAGTACCACTTTTAATTTCTCTAACGGCAGTATAGGGCTTACAATATAAATGGAATCTACTGTCGATTTTTCTCTGCTAAATCCACATTGATACTGCCCAATTATGTTGTTCGACACCGCATGTAGTCTTCTGTTAATTAGCGCAGAAAGAAGTTTATAAACTGTTGAGCATAGCAGTTCTATCCCTCTGTAGTTTCGACACAGCTGGTCTCTTTTCTTATGAACAGTTATTAATTGCCCCCGTTCCCAATCATTAAGCATCCCTCTCCGTACTTATAAAATCAGCAAGTACACACTTCTTTGCAGACTTTCCCTCCATATTTTGGCAGCTCGATATTTATTGCATCCTTCCCGGGTGCTCTAGCATTGTCACTATTCTGTATAATATCTTTCACTTCTTCAAATGTCGGTTCGTTTCTCTGCACATGATCGTTGTTGCTCTCGATCACCTCGTCTTTTGGTTACCTATCAATTAAAAGTTCCTTATTATACGTCATCCATACTACCCTATATTCGTCATGATCTGCAACTAATTTGCCTCATTTATCTTTTATTCCATTTACTTTAAATTTATACGATTTATGGTAGTCTTTGATCTTTCTGCAAAAGCTTCTAGCGTTGTCCTTTTCCATTTGTTTAATACTTGCCTGTATCCAGTTCCTCTTGTTACTTCTTAATATCCTATAACAGCCTTTCCTAAGGTTTGTTTATTTGTCTACACCAGTCTACTCCATCTGCTCTAATTGTAAGTAAGTTTTAGGCGTTTCTTTGTCCCACATTTATCTTCTTTTTTTTTATTTGTACTGGAATAGTGTTCTGAGAAGAACATAGATTCTACTCTACTTGCTCGGTGTAGAAAGTAGGACGAATATGCTTCCTTCTACTTTACAATTACAGCAGATGTAGTAGATTGGAGTGGACAATTCAACAAACCTCTAATCAACCTATATTGCTCGTCGTCGCCTCTTATATTTATCTATGACCATTTCATTCTTGTTTTCGTCTTTTCTTCCACGGCTTCCCGGCAATCATTTTTTGTACCATTCTTTTGTTTTTTTCTTTCCATATTCTTCCTGTTGAGTTTTTAGCCACATAACGTATTGTTTTCTTTATATTGTTCCATATTGCTTCAGTACCATTTTTCTGTTTACTTTGATCTGTGAATTGATACTGAATTTTCTTCATGAACTCTTCGGACGTAATCCTCTAGTCTCTATCATTTTTCTTTGCGATAACTATGAAATGATCGGAACCAGCAGATGCTCCTATATTTATTACTGATCGCTTCCTTATATTCAGTAGCATTTGGTTTATTCGCAATTCTGTTTTCTGATCAGATGATATCCATACTACTAATTATCATGTTTGTCCGTGCGTAAGGTGATTATTATAGTAAAATTATCGACATCAGCAAACCTTAAAAGTTTCCATACAGGAAAAAAACGAGCCTGCTTCCTTTTTTATTCAACCATTTCACCATCTTGTATTTATGGATGTTGTATATTGATATGTCTCAGTGAACAGAAGTGGAACACTTTAATGAGATTTAGATTGCAAATATTGCTTTCATCAATATAAAAAAAATTAGTTAACATATAGAATTAGAACCGAAAAGTGCCACCAGGCGGCTTATGGCCTATTGTTGGAATCAGCATACCAGCAAAAGCAATGATTCGCAATGAATTTTGTTCTAATTGTGTTTGGCATTTTTTCTTTGACGTAATATACAGAAGGTGTCCAAAATGATGTCACCAATCTTTAAGGATAAAATAGGTCACTAAACTAAATTAAACCCTGGTAATGATTTGTCCTTGGTTAATAAAATGTAATTTCATTTTTTAAACCTGGCAATTTGGTGGTCACTGATACGCATGCCGAGAAAAAAAAAATTACTATTCATCAGATTAGGTTATCGGAGATTCGACCTGTACAAGAGAAAGTTTAGAGCAAGTAACTCACAGAAAGCTTGTTTAAAGATTTTATCAATAAGATTATTTTGTTTGCCTCTTCTTTTGCTTTTATTGGTATGTATTTGTCAAACAAGTATATGTAAAAAGGAAATAGAGAAAGAACCTGTTAAAAAGCACGAAATCAAATTCTAGGTTTTTCAGATAAAGTGGTGAATGGGCAAGTCACTTGTAAGTATTAAAAAGACAGCTTATTTATCCTAGATAAATACGTAACACAAACAAAGTATTATTTCTCTGCTTAAATGTTTTAATGTATTGGAATACTAAAAAAAAAGTTGCCGAAGAAATTAATGCAGTCGTCGAAACCCAAAAAATGGAAGACTGTCTTTCCGATTTCATCTACGGACAGATGATAGTTCTCGAAATATAATTTTATGCGGAAATTCGATTAAATAGCCGATGTAGGAAATGAAAAAAAAATACATTTACATTATTATAAATTCTGTACATTTTATCATTTAATAAATAAATGATGCCCGATTCCAATATCTGTGGCAGTGAAACAATATTTAAGAGCAATTTTAAGAATATTTACACGGAGAAAAATTTATTGTTAAGGTGGCATCAATTGACGCACATTGAACAACAATTTGTGGGTAAATATATGACAACAACAACCATTATTCAATACAACTTAAAACTTGTTGTCGAAAAACTTTGTTAGAACTGCCACAAAATTTAGAAGGATATATTCCCAAAACATGTTACATCAACCAGTTGCTTGTTGTTTAACGAATCACAAAAATATGGTGTTTTCAACAAAATTGTGTGAAATACAGTATTAAAAATTGTTTATCACTACCAAAGCAATTTGAAACTTCAACAGCAAATTGTGGATATTTAACAAACAATTGATTTTCCGTCATCATTTTCTACGTTTATATTGTCACTTGATTTTGATTTTTGTAATCGCAATTTCTGTTCAAAGCGAACAATATTTTAGTAGATTCACACACAAATTCGGTGCTGTCTTAAATGTAAGCTGTGGAGGGTTTAAATAAAATATCAGTATAGGATAACACATTTTTTTATTAATAATTAAAAAAAATAATAAACAAGATAAATTCTAAAACTGGGAAACACTAAAAATGAAGATTAAAATTTCAAATGTATCTAAGTCTTATTTTAAAAATGTCTCAGGGCAACGTATATTCTAGATCGTTTTGCAACTTTTAAACAGGGGAAAACACTAGGTAATTTATCGAAAGGTTTAATGTACTCATCATTAGCAATCTGTACTTCGTACGCATAATATTCCATTCAGCTAGCTTCTCTGTAACAAAATTATCCATATCTAAGAGTCAGTAGACGTCAGAAGTGAGCCAGTTTTCTTCAATTTTAATACACGTCGTTCTTTTACACAAAACTAATAAGCTAACACAACGTCACAACCGAAAATAAATGGCGTCGTCTACCCCGAGTCTGCTTCTTCAAGGCTATGTAAGACCAATGAAACACGCGGTTAGAATCACGTGATACTACTGTCCATGCCTGGACTTCCCGCATCACAAGTTGTAATATCGACAACGTAGGCGCCCTGTTGCCTCAACTACAATTGTGTGTAACGTAAATATTTCTTGACTGTACTGGTTTGAAAAATTGTGTTTACATCTACTTCACTTCATCGCACACGTTGTTCTGTATTTTAGATCTGAAATAACTACAACTATAATGTTATGGCCAAAGCGATTATTTGTACCGTAAAATATTTTATCACCAACAAAAGTGTTGTTGGTGGAACAAAACAAAAGTTTTGGAATATACTTACAAAACTTTACTGCAATACCAATTTATTTTTGAACCGATTGCAACGTAAGGACAATACTTTTTTTGTTGGATTTGCAATGTCATTTTTCTCCGTGTACCTGATGATCTTCTCAAAATTTATAACTTTATTAAAAAAAGACAGCTGTATATAGTAATGCACAGGATTCATGTTATTACCTCATCACTAAAGTTTCCAAATAATGGTTAATACAACATCACTTTGTTTCTTTTCGTCTCATATATTATATATGTAGCGACATTTCTATAACTTTTAAAAATCTTATTCTATAAGCAATCTAATTACTCTTGTGCCTAATTATATTCAATTTCCTGTATTCTGCCGTCTTCAATCCAGTTTACCTTCCAGGAAGGCGCCATTTTGTAATAACACGTAATAAAGGCTTTTTTTTCATTTACATTCCGTATAAAACTACACCTTAATTGTATTCGTATCCTTCAAGCCAATCATTTCTATAAAAAGATATTCGGCTACACACAATGTAGCCAAATACTTATATGAAAAGACCGGACGCATTTCCGTTTAAAGTATCCATTAGCACTTCGGTCCGAAGCATACTAACGAGGTATATTATCAATATAATACGTATAACCGGGCAATGCGAAGCCTACGTGTAAGTAATTCGTATTTTTTTCTTTACAGGATACATCGTACTGAGCGTCTTTAGTCTTCTTAGCTGTGCAGGTCTACTGGTTCTGCTGTTCATGCAACCAAAACCTGGAACTCCCCTGGCAGACATGACTTCCGGAGCGGTTTGTTGTATTTCTGTTATTTCCCTCTTGCTGGCAATGGCCGGCGTGATTTCGAGTTACTGCTGCAAGTATCCACCGCCCGACAACAGGGTGCAACATTGCGCCAGAGGATTCACGGTATGAGAAGAGGAGAACCGGTTCGAAGGAAGACAAACACGACTTAAATTACAGCGTATTGAAGGAAAGTTTAAAAATAACTCGACCGGTGAATGTTTTCGAATGACATTAGACGTTACGGTAGCAAAGTTAATCCTTTCGATAATAGTTTCTAAGGGGAGGCACATAAATAGTAGTGATAACAACGGAATAAGAAACTTTTATAGTGGAAATTACAGAATATATTAAGAATTAGTCATAACATTTAAAGTACTTTGTGCTAAGTACATAACTGTAAGGTGCCTTTATTAAAATAAAGAAATAAGTCATTATTGTAATATATACATATAGTTATAATTATTTATTTAAATAGATTATGAGTGAATTATTTTTACGAACGTTTTAAATGTACTTATTTATTTTAAGATTTTAGAATAAAATCTGAAATAAGCATTTTATTTAGTCATAAAAATTAAGCTTGAGGAGAAGCTCTAAGTCCAAAGTTTCCATTCATTAGTACTTAACGATAGTGCATATTTATATTAGAGTTTATAATTATTTGTAAATATCCATTTATCGTGTAAAGAGACCTAATTAACTATGTTACTGTACTAGGGATACATGATATTTTATATTCCATATATGTTGTAAATGTATATTTTTTATATTATGTATTTTATAATTTTACAAAAAATAAAGAGTTTATAGAAAGTATGTACATATATATAAAGTGTATCGTCGTGGATCAAATTCGAGTTTCTACTGTTTTTAGAATATTAAGATTTGAAACGTTGATATAAATTGTACAATTGCTAAGTGAATAGACATTATCTATTGAAAACAAAAAGTTGTTTTGGGGCATTATTCTTGCAATAATATCCCAATATTAAACATAAAATCCAGGGGAGAATTATACTTATTCCGAATAAAATCATTTTCTCCAGTCAAGTACATTTTTGTCTCAGAACTAATTCTTTCTCATTGATATTTAAATACACTCCGCCAAAAAAGTATCGCATAATTTAGTTTTGAATCATAAAAGTATCGCATAATCTTTGTTTGTAGCATAAAGTTGTAAATATACTTTAATGCGCTCTAAGATATAATTTCTATGATTGTTTAAATAAAATACAGGCCAAATAAAAACAAGAACTCATACTTGAGATTTTTATTAAAACAAGAAATTATAATTTTGGAAAGAAAAATGTCATAACAGTAGCTTTTAATACTGAGTATTGCCACCTCTGGCTCTTATGACCGCTCGCATACGGTTTGGCAGAGATTCGATTAACCTCCGTATATAAGCCTGATCCAAATTCTCGCACTCGTCACGGAGAGCATTTGCTAGTCCATGCAGGTCCGCTGGGGCAACATTTTGGGTTCGTATCCGTCTGTGAAGGAGGTCCCACACGTGCTCGATAGGGTTCATGTCCGGACTTACCGCAGGCCAATCTAAAACTGGAATACCAACATCGTTAAGGTATTCCTGGACGATTATTGCAACATGCGGTCGTGCATTATCGTGCATTAACATGAATTCGTTTCCTATAATTGGCGCATATGGTACTACATGTTCTTCTAAAATGTCCGTTATATACCTGTGGGCAGTCAGTGTACCTCTGTCTACTGGTACTAACTCTGTACGACCTGTTAAACAGATGCCTCCCCAAACCATAATAGAGCCACCAGCGAAATTAGGTCTAGGTCTGATATTACACTGCGAATAGCGCTCACCGTCTCGTCTGTACACTGATTGTGAGATACGCCTATCTGAGGTGTAAAGACCAAATCTTGACTCATCTGTGAAGAGTATATTGGCCCAGTCATTAATGTTCCAATTTACATGTTCTCTGGCAAACCTTAAGCGAGCCACTCGGTGGTTCCTAGTGAGACGAGGGGCTGTTACAGCTACTCTAGCTCTTAATCCACTCTGTCGTAACCTATTCCGAATAGTTTGAGTACTCACACGAGTATTTCTGACTCTAGCCAAGTCGTTCTGCAATTGTCTCGCAGTTACATGTCTTCGACGTAATGCTTGTAGTAGTAAATAGCGGTCATCTTGGCGAGTAGAACATCTTGGACGACCTGGTACAGGTCTTCTACTGTAAATGCCTGTTTCCCTATATCTGGCTACGGCTCTAGAAACACTTGACTGATTGATGTTCATCAAATTAGCAACGTATGCTTGAGATCGTCCATCTTCGATTAAAGCAACTATAGCAGCCACTTGTTCTGAAGTTAAATTGCTCATTTTAGTTTTAAAAGCGTTGGTACAGAACTCTGACTTTGCACTTTAAAATTTGTCCGTATAGGAAGACTTTCAATAAACAACTGAACAAACCTTACACATATGCATTTTTCTAAATGTGTTCTTTTAGGAAAAAAAAAAAGTAAAAACGCTAAGTTCCATTATTTTGTTAGTGTTTTTATAGTTCACATACACGAGGCAAACTTTTTGTGAACGTATAAAAATATCTTGGTTCATAAATGCCCTTTTTTAGTTTATGCGATACTTTTTTGGCGGAGTGTATTAATTTGACACAATTAAAACTAACATATAACATACTAAAATTAACAATGTAAAGACATAGGTAGTACACTTAAGCATATACAATGAAAATTTGAATCTATACATGAAAAAAGTTCACATAAAACCAGCTTCGTATAAATATATGGCCTTATTTGGTATGAAATATAAATATAGATCAGTTTGAGAATCTCAACACACTCTCCTTCAGAGTAAAAACTTGTTCAACGGAGGAATTTTTTTAGTTTATAAGTATATAATTGAGCGGTCAACAGGTGTTAAATTTACAAAATTGGTTTTCTTAACAAAATGTATAATTGAACTACCTTAAACTATAATTAATCTAACAAGAAAAATACGGCAGTAAATACACCGAGGGAAATAAATGCATTGATTCAACCAAAATACGCACAACCAACCAAAAAATTTGCATTAAATACGGCCCACCGAAATTTATTGTTAGATTAAAATTCAAGATTCGTTGAAAAATATTTGTTAACTTAAAAATACAAGAGTCATTGATTCAACCATACTCTTAATGTCTATTCAAGCAAAATTAATCGTTAATATAGCACTTTAGTTTTGTTGATTCAACATTGGCCTTGATTTGTTGAACATCTCTAAATTTGTTAAAACAACAAAACAAGTGCTTACTCTCAACCAACACTGCTGCTTACTCTAACTACGAAGTTGTGTTAAAACTATCCGAGAACAATTTTGTTTCAATGCCACTTTATGGTTATTTTAACAAAAAAGAACATGTTGAGTGCACAATATAAGAGTATCGGTGCAAACATTTTTCTTGCTTGGTTTGAAGCAGAAATGTTGTTCATTCAAACACTCATTTTGGAAATGTTTAAGGAATTTTTATAAATTGGGTTTTGGAAACAAAATATGACAAAATTAGTTTTATACATTTATTAGTAAGTTTATCTGAACAGTTTGTTAAATCTGTACGTATATTTTATAATAACAGTAGGTATTTGACATTAAGGTAATAAAGAGCATTTATTTACAAATATGTTTGAAAACATTTCCGACCATCTGACAGCCTATGTAATATAAATGAGTTGTTCTCTTGTCTGTGATTCAACGATTTTACTTTGCTCCTCTCAAATCTCCTCAATACGACACATGTGGACATCTATTGAGTAAAAGCTGAATGTTTCTTGGTCGTGAAGGTTTATATTTCCACTAAATCGACGCAGTAACCATAGCAATATGAACACAACAAGTATATAATAAATGCCAACAAATGTATTTAACTCAGCTACAATATCTTTATTATGATTTTAAATCTCTCTATTTCCAAACTTGACTTGTTTTGTGATCTTAATTTAACGTTTGTGGTAAGTTTAATATTAAATTCACCAGATCCATCAAATTACCTTTCTCTATGGCTTCTTTCAGCGATAAAATTTTCAAAATAAAACACACGTCGATGTTCTCATTCTTATGATGTCGTGCTTCCAATATAGAAACGAAAATGCTCTTTCCACTATTTAATTTAGTCAGAATTAAAAAAAAACGCAAGATGCAAACCGAAATCCCCGTCAAACCGCGTCGCAAAAAATTGGACGTCCAAGTTCATCAACAACCGCAGAAAAATAGCGAGCGCGATGAATCGGAACGTAGAAATTTTACCGCTAATCATCCCAAGAAGACCAAACATCGCAAATCCGCCGAAATAGATGACGGATTAAAATGCGAAGACAATAATGAAGACGATATTGGCGCTGGGGATGGGAAAACTGGGAAAGTCAGTAAAAAGCACTTGACAAAAGAAAATGAAAAACTAGCATATGAAAACAATGAATTGCAGGAGAGATTGATGTCGATGGATCTGTACATCAACAAGAAGAATAATAAATTTAAAGAAAAGTTGAATAGCTTGCAGACCTTAAACGAGGAGATAGCACAGGAGAATTTGATTTTGAAGAACCAATATCAAGAGTTAATGGCTCAATTCCGTGCGTGTCAGAACGAATTGGAAGTTTGCCGAAATTGCAGAAAGTGCGAAGAATACGACGGGACAATCGCGATGCAGAAGAATGAATTATTTTCCTTGAAAAAATCCAATCTAGAACTAAACGAGGATCTGAATATGCTGAAAAATGTCGTGTACAGGTATGAAAGCAAGAAGTTTGGAGTTATTGCTAATAGCTTTTTTAATCTGTAAAAAATTTGAAAATTACGACAAAGTTACGAAAAAAAATCGATTCAATTAAGTATTTAAAGAATATAATTTGATTAATTCTTCTTTCTTAAGTACAAGAAAGTCGTTTATGCACAAGAGCATAATTGCAAAATTAATCCTATATAACTACGACCATAGTTGCTACAACACTCGCGTCAATAAAGTTCAAGAAATTTTGTTCTTTAACTTACGATTAGTCTATTTTGTTAACAACCGTGTATAAATGGTTGCCTACTACAAACGTAGTACGTGGTAGTACTTATCGCTTAAATTATCTTGACAGTGCGACTAATGTGTTCGTATACGGGTCTCTTATACGCACTGTACTGCCAAAGGAACGTGAACGAACTGTAATAAGTATTATTCTGGAATTAGTTAGCTTTACAAATTTTGGGTTCCCAATTCTTTGATACTTACCTTGTTTCTAAAATATTTCCAAGTTTCTTTCACTTCCGCTTAACCGGAACTCGCCATGAACTTTGTTATTTTAATTGAAACATCCTCTATATTCTTACATTTTTGAATTCATTAAGATATTACGATTTTTGCGAAAATGTTGATATTTACACCGTGCTACGTAATTCAGTAATTGGGTTTTGGAACCTTTGGTGTAACAATAACTATCACACTGACAAATGTCAATGCTAGGTTTTCCACTATCACCAAACAACAATGCACAATCTCTCGACGCGCGTTTCGCTAACCAAGTTAGCATCATCAGGAGATGATTAATTGACATTTGTCAGTGTTATAGTTAGTGCTAGGTAATTGATTATTTTTCACTTGCTTTATGTGCCAGAGGTCCCGCATTTTAAAACTACCATATACTAACATTGTTTCACCTAAACTTAATGAAACTTTCCCTTCATCTTTTGCAAGTGATCTACAAATTAGTGATATATCATGGCATTTGTAAAATTGTAAACAGTTCGGTATTCGAGCCGGGCTTTCCACTGAATTGCAGCTCCTCAGGTTCACTGAGGCACACAGGAACGGTCTCTCGAGAAGAGAGAAATCGTAGCGTCAGTTTTCTTTGACTTTCAACGTGCCTTTGACTCTGTCTGGCACAAAGAGGTGATTCATAAGAAGATTGTTTCTGGCATCAATCCCTCTCTGATCAAGTTGATCAGATCCTACCTTGAGCGCAGATCTTTCTACGTTAGGACTGCCGGAGTCCGATCCGGCTCTCGCGATATCCTCATCGGAGTACCGCAGAGGGGTCACGTATATTCCCGCTGTTTCTGACAGACCTCCCTCGGGAGCCTCGCACGCTATATACGTTGATGGCACCGTCATATATACGATTACCAAGTGCGAGGGGCTGACTTGTGGTCGCCTTCGAGCGGCCACAACCACCTCGCTCGCTGAGGCTCTCGACGGAGACTGAAGTTGAGCGAATCCAAATGCGTTGCAGTTGGATTCTCAAGGAAGAGAGGTGTTCCTGAGACACGTATCCGCATGGGAAACGTCAGTTTACCGTGGAACAGGAGGTTAAGTACCTAGGAGACTACTTTGACAGACGTCTCGTCTGGACGAAACAACGTAACGAGCGCAGAACTCGCTTTCTTGCTGCCCACAACTCTCTCTTTCCCATGTTAGGTCGGAGGAGTCTCCTCCACTTAGCCAACAAGTTATTGATTTACAAATCAATACTAAGGCCGGTGCTGGTGTATGGCGCTTGCGCGTGGGCGTCGATGTCACCATCAAACTTGAAGACCATCGAGGCACTTCAAAACAGCGCACTCATGCGCGGTTGCGGTTGCACCGACAGCGGTTCGAATCCACCGTTCGTCAATCTCAGATTTTTTTGTGAAACCAAGATTTTTCTCTAACCGTTGCACCGACCCAAACAACCGAGGATTGACAAACCTTGGAATGTTCGACTATAGTCGATAAAATCTGTTTTGGTGAAATCATTTTTGGCGCCAAATCTGTCAAAAGTAGATACTAACGTACTAACGTACTAATCTTAACCTGATCTTAACGTTTGCTATCACATGAGTAAAAGTGAAGTTACATCACATTCAAATCAAGTTATATATACCTAATTTCATTAAAAAAAATTAAACATCCCACGCGATATTTTTTTGTTCATTGGAAATGCCATCCGTTTTTTTATTTTCAATAATATTCTTATACTTGACGCAAATATTTATTAGGGCATCCTTTTCGGCTTCAGTATAACGAATACTTTTAACAAAATCCATTTTCTCTCTTATGTCTGAATTACACAAAGCACAACTAGAAACTGAAGTAAATGTATACTCTGCATTGGAAATCTCAAAAACAGTTGTACCATGCATAATAATGAAGGGGCTCAATTAAAAACAGATGTTTTACTGGCCTTTTAAAATCACACGCACACCATCGCAAAAGGATTGACCGCATGCTTGGATTATACTTGTTTTTCTGCTCACTGGCAAAATATACTTATGCATAATCACGAAAATAGATTTCTATCCCTATGCGAAAGGTTCGAACTTATTTTGCAATTTAGACAATATGGGAATATACATTTATGTATAAGTACGAGAAATACATTCCTATGGGGTTAAATTGATT
This sequence comes from Cetonia aurata, assembly GCA_949128085.1. Classification (NCBI taxonomy): domain Eukaryota; kingdom Metazoa; phylum Arthropoda; class Insecta; order Coleoptera; family Scarabaeidae; genus Cetonia; species Cetonia aurata. The sequence continues at coordinate 18,353,672 of OX421883.1, forward strand.
CCAATTTGGTTATATATATATATTATGTCACATGCTGTCACAGCAACAACTTAACATACACGACGTTCGTTAGATAAATATTATGAAGATAGTCGCTATGAAAAAATCTAAGATTATTCACATAAACGATGGATTTCCTAGGGTTGGATTTTGACACCTCATAAACTAAGGTTGTTAGGGTACGGCGGTCGGTGCAACGCTCTCGGGAACGACTACCTGTTACAAACCAAGATTATTCGTCGGTGCAACCGGGCATCAGACTAATCTTGGGAGCCCCCTAGTTCGTTGGGAACGAATAAATTCATCGAGATCTGCAAATTTTTTCTCCTTCGAGACTATATTAAGCACATTCTGTTCGCTGCCTGGGCTCGAGTCCAAGACAGCGAACACCCCTGTGTTCAGGCAGACGTCGCGACGACTAGCTGGTCTAGCTGGTTTCATTGAATAACAGCTAACGCCTAGTGCCGTGACGGCCGTTTCACGATCGTGCCGCTCTCAGAAATGAAAGGGTATAGGACCCCAGGTTCCGCAGCCTAGATGAGAAGTTCTGATCTTCGACCTTCGAAAGTTGTAAAACTATTTTTTTTTTTCAAACGGAATAAAAACATGCCAAGTTGTTTTAACACTGTTTGATCCAGAATTGAATTCTACACCGATTTGCTGTAACATTCCCTATACCAATCTTCAATAGTTTTATTTAAAGTATACATTATATTTATTAATGCGTTCAAATCGTCGAATAATATTTTACGTACGTGGCTATGACTTTAACGTTATAATACATTATCGTTTTCAGTAAAAAGAGACCGATAAGTTGTACTGAAAATTCATCTTATTGCATTTAAAAATGTTGAAAGATGTTTTCGAAATGCTCATATCTTCAGAAGCAGCCGGTATTGAACTATACAGGCGGATTTCAAATACTCTAAAACATTAATCTCATGTTCCCCATTCTTGGAAACAAGTTTATAAAATTTTTTTCAGCACCGCCAGTTTATTTATTTTTTTTCAAAAGTGTTTCAAGTTTTCTGAAATTCTTCAATCTATTGGTAGTGGTATAGCAAATTAAATTATCGGCAAGTTTTCTCGCAATTTTTTGGCATTCTTCATGAATATGAAATAAATTTAAATATATCCAGATTATAATAAACCTCCTCAATATTTCCCATTATTTGATTTGTTAAACAGTGATTATAACAGCCGCGGCTCGTGCTTACGTCAGTCGGAGGCTATGACATTGATCGAACTTGTTCGTATAACTTCGTAACATATAAACATATAGAAACGTATTCGACGAGAGCATACGAAGAACTACGATCATTGTCATAGCCTCCGACTGACGTAAGCACGAGCCGCGGCTGGATTATAACAATAATATTTACTGATAACAATAATTTATTATAATATCAAAGTCGTAGCCTTCTACGTAAAATATTATTCCACCATTTAAAAGCATTAATAAATAAAACGAGTATTTTAAAGAAAATTATTGAAGATAGGTATAAAGAATGTTACGGGAAATCATTGTAGAATTTAATTCTACACCAAACAATGAAAAACAAACATACCGGGTGTTCTATTTGAAAAAAAAATGAGTTTCCCCATTTTAAGAGGTTTCTTTGATATGTCACTAATTTATATATTTAAACAATATTAGTGTGTGGTAATTTTAAAATGCGGGATCTCCCGCACATAAAACAAGTGAAAAATAACCAATTACACACCACGATGTATGTAAATGTCAACATTGTCACAAAAATCGTATTATCTTAGGAGCAGCTGAAAATAGGTACCTATAGGAAATCCTGAAAGTAGTGGTCATAGAATTTTATGATGAATTCAAAAATGTAATAATATAGAGTATGTTCCATTTAAATGGCAACTTCCTGTTAACCGGAAGTGAAAGAAACTTGGAAATATTTTAAAAACAAGGTAAGTGTTAAACAATTACGAATCCCAAATTTTTAAAACTTAAGAGTTTCGCTAAGCCCGAAAATTTCTAACTAGCCACTTCCGTGAAAAACCCTGTATTTTCCTATAATCTAAATTTTTTCTGTGTCATATTTAAATATATTTCAACTACCTTTATAACACGTTGTATGTGAGCTTGATGCTTGAAAAATGTGCCGAAATTAATCCCTGCCTCAACTATTTGTTTTCTCTTCAAGATTAAACGTTCAGCTCGAGCGTTACCAACAAAAACTACACAAGAGCAATTTAAATTTCTCTAACCGCGGCGCCAGTCAAACGAGGCTGACAAAGAGCACGGAAAATTCCGCTCAAATTCTAGTCGAAACCCCGAACATTCTGTCGGAAGCGCACAGGGGTCACCCCCACACGCCCATCTCTTGGGGCGGAGTCAACGTCCACACCCTCGGCCCTCTCCTAGATGCGTACCAGGAGACCATAGCGGAAAAGGAAACTATCGTTCAAGAATACGAGCAGCAGCTAGCCGCCTTTACGGAGACGATGCGGGAGGTCACTCGCGAGAACGAGAACCTGCACAAGTTATTGAACGAGGACGAGGACTGCAGCAAGGTCTTATCGGTAGAGTTAGACGGCATAAAAAGAGAACTGAAAGTCACGAAGGAACAGAACGACTTATTGATAAAGAAGTGCGCTTTGAAACAAGATAAGACCGATGAAGTTACGAAATGTTACGAACAGAGAGGTAAATGAAACTAAGGGCCGGTATTTCAATCTCCTAATAAAAGTTATTAGCTGAATAACTAAAATAACCTTACATTTTTCCTATACTTATTAGCTGAATTGTTATTAGATACTCTTATTAGGAGATTGAAATACCGGCCCTAAATAAAAGTTATATATATATAAGTAAGTTATTTATTTATTTTCCAGTTGAGCAACTCAAACGAGATTACAGGGTCTTGCACGAGGAGTATTGCAAAAGTAGGACGGAAATGGCAGCCGTAAAAGAAAAAAATAAATCCCTACTTCAAATCCAGGACAGTTTCAAAAACGAGCGACAAGAGTATATTCCCATCTCGGTGCACACGGCTAGCGTGAACGAATGCAAGAAGTAGTAATCACCTGCAGGCCTTCGTTGCGGAGTTTTGTCGTAAAATATTTTCTTTAATTTATAGGTGGTACGAGGAATTAAAGCACCAGTACGAGCAGGAGAAAGCTAAGCTGAAGGAAAATATTAACCAACTCACTTTGCAACTGGCGGAAATGACGGAGAAAATTGCAGCGGTTAATAGGGAGAAGGCGGATTTGGAGGCGAAGGCTAGAGCTGCGGAAAAGCAAATTAAGTAAGTTCATGTCGAGACGTTTGCTTCGCCTATTTGGAATACGAGGAGAAGTTTGGGAAGTTCAAATTAGTTTCGCAATTTAAGGAACAGATTTCTTCCTCATGACGACGACTAGTTTTGGTGAATTTTTTTTTAAATTTGAATCTCATTTAAACAAAAAGGAGTCTTCCACTCTTCCATTTTCAATTTGCTAGGTAAATAAAAATATATTTATTAGCGAAAGACCATTTCGAATATATTTATATACTTACAAATATGAATAAAACGAAATATTTACTTTTATTTCATGTAATAAACCTAGATGAAACAAAATAGCTTAATCGAAAAGTATGTGCTTGGTATTTATTTCATCGAAAACGTTTTCTTTACCAAACCGTTTACAAACTAAAAGATGAAGTATTACTAAAATCAGCAACTCCAGTATTATAAATATTGTCAAAAAATTCCAACTTTTACGAATATTCCAAGTACATGCATATTTTTATTCCTTTATACATGGTATCCCACCAAACTGGCTCATTAGAATTTTTTGAAGTCCCAGATGGAGTTTGATTTTGAAACTTCCAGTCATGGTCGGCTATAATCTATGTATGTAAAGCAAACATTTCAGTTTCATAACAGGGTGTTGATATCAACTTTCTTATTTGAAAGAGAATGGTGCAATTATTATGTATCCAGTCTATTTCTTGGATCATTTATAATCAGTTTACATTAACATTCCCTATCCGTAAACCTAATAGCTCTTGAGATATTTGCAATTTTGTAAAAAATTTGACGTTTACACTATTTTCAATAAAATGAAATAGTTCGTAAGGTATTAGACATTAAGATACCATACTGATGTCGATGCAAGATACACGGTGGCCAGAAAAGGGCGGATAATCGCCAGGTAGAACGATTCTTTGTTCAATTCTGAGGCGATAATCTTAATCCAAAAAAGTTATACGGTCCTTCCTTAAGGCATACGAGACCATCAAACCTTAAGATGTACGGCTAAAATTTAGCAAAATTCGTCAAATTTATCTATGTAAAATCATTGTGGTGAAATTTAGAAATGGAATTATCTCAAATGCATTGATGTAACTAATCGATTAATACCAATGGTTTACATTTTTAACATTTCATCATTGGCGTTTTTGAAATTAAAGTACATATGGCAACGTGGTACTGTAAGGCTGCTTGTTTAAAAGTAATAAGTAGTTGTCAATTTTTGACGTTTCTCATGTAACATTTGGCTGTTGAAATAAGATAAACATTTTGTGCTGTTCTTAATACTGAACAATGTTTACCTTTGGAGAATACGCCGACATGTATATGGTATTCGGATTTTGCAATGGAAATGCAAACTTGGTAAAAGAGGAATATCAAATACGGTATCCACAACGGCGACATCCATCCACCAACACGTTCCGTAGATTGGATCCGCGACTTAGAGAAACTGGCACCTTTATACCGAATTATCGTAACAGCGGTAGACCTAGAGAGCGTCGAACAGTTCAATTAGAAGAGCAAATATTGGATGCTGTTTACGAAGATCCGACGTCCAGCACAAGACAACAACAACTCGGGAACTGAATATTCCTAGGAAAACAACAGTGCACTCAGGACTATCTCAAAATATTTTGCGTCCGTTTCATGCAAGGAAAGTGCAGCTTTGTATGTAAACGATAATGTGCACAGAAGAATGTTTTGTAACAATGTTTTATTAAGGATTCAAGAAGAGCCGAACTTTTTATTGCATATTCTCTGGAGCGACCAATGCTTGTTTACGAGAGATGGCGTCTTTAATAGCCATAATTTTCATTTTTGGGCGGACGAAAATCCCAAGGCAGTAAGGGAAATTGGACATCAGAGAAGATTTTCGGTAAACGTTTGGCTGGGGATTTTAAATCTCCGAGTTGTTGGACCAATATTTCTTCCAAATCGTCTAAATGGAATTCAGTACGTTAACGTTTTAGAAGAAGTAATGGATAATATTCCATTGAGTTTGAGACCCAACATGTTCTACATGCATGACGGGGCACCCGCTCACAATGCCAGAATTTCGAGGGATTGGTTAAACGAACACTTTCCGAATCGGTGGATAGGGCGTAACGGTCCAATAGCATGGCCAGCAAGATCTCCCGATATTAATCCTCTGGACTTTTTCGTTTGGGGGTTTTTAAAGGAAAAGGTATATGTAACGCCTCCAGTTAACGAAGAGGATGTAATTAATAAAATTACGGCGGCAGTTCGATTAATCACCCCCGATATGTTGGAGCGCGTTTTGAATTCGCTTCCTCGAAGATTGGAATTATGTCTGGAAACTGATGGCTACCAATTTGAACAGTTGTTATAATTTTTTCATATTATCTTTAAATTTCAATAAAATTTTTATCCATGTTAACATAAAATTCTTGCTAATTTGCGTATTTACCTGATTTATAGTAAATAATAAAATGATTACTGGCACAGTACTTGTCTGATTAGGTGTTGCCAAATTTACAATTCTTTTAAGATGCTCGTGTGACTTAAGAAAACACTGTACTACTTTTCTCAATTAGGATTGTCAACTCAGAATTAAACAAAGATCTGGCCTGCGTGGTGTTTGTCCGCATTTTTCTGGCCACCGTGTATATATGGCCATAGTCAGTAATCGCGGCACCAGTAACCACAAAATCCTATACAGGCCGTTCAGAAACTCATATCCAATATGGATACCTTTAAACTAAAAAGAACTTTTTTCTTCAAATGGAACGTAGTGATTTCCACTGCAAAAATTAATGTACCACATAATTCTGCATCGGTCGGTATTAAGGTTTGGTTTAGCGATTCCTGGTAGTTTTTTTTTACCTAAAACAGTCAGAAATATGCCGAACTTACTAATTTGAAGCAAGTAAAACTGAATTTTTCATTCAGAACACTGTGTATACCATGTTTCAAAGCCAAAGTACAACATAGGCCTTTATGATTAGATATATATTAGAGTGTTATTACAAGAAGTAACAAACGAGAACATTGTTCACATCGTCTGACAGCAGATTTAAATTATTTGAAAGAAAAGCACTATGAAAGAGCAAAACACGGCAAATTTTGAAAATTATGCAAATGAAGACATTTTAAATTTATTTTATATCCACGCAGAGTGTGGTTATACACAATAAGAATAGATACCCACGCTTGCCTGCAATGAACAGAAAGAAAGTCATGAAAATATAAAGCAATTTTATCCACCTTGGAAAATGAAACATGAATAAAACTCTCACAAAACCGGTTCAGAACAAGGAAAATGGATGTATCATTTTGAAACAGTTGCTTGCTCAAAACTATGAGCATTTGCATATTTCTGGCGATTTTATGAAATGTATTAATATTTCAAAAACTATCAGCAATAGGTATACTAAACTAGCACCGATCAACGCAAAATTTTGCGCTACATTAATTTCTGCAATGAAAAATACCACGTTTCATTTGAAAAAAAAAACAATTTATTTACTTTAAAGGTATCCATATTGTTGTTTGCCGCCATTTATGCCTATGATCATGTACTTTTATCCACATCAGTATAACATCTTAATGCCTACTACCTTATGAAATGTTTAAATTTATTCAAAAGAGTGCAAATATCTAACTATTAGGTTTGCGGATATGGGATTTTTATACAAACTGATTACAAATGATCCAAGAAATACATTAGATTCATAAAAATTCCACGATTCCATTTAAAATAATAATAATACAGCTTATTGGCTTCATGATACACAATAGAGAAAGATACAAATATATTAAATAGGGTTGATAGCAACACCCTGTGTACCGGATCGGCTATAAAGCTGAAAATTTTACTTTAAATAGATCCTAGTCAGCCATGAATAACTCTGCAAATTTCAAGATCAAATTCCAACGGGAATTTCGAAAAATTCTTGTTAGCCAGTTTGGTGGGAAACTCTGTATCCAAAGTTTCTTATTAGCATACTGTTATGAGACGTTAGGCCGAATCTAATCTGTAACGGCTCACGTTGCCTGCGATAGGATTCATCATTGATGCTGACATAATGATGATTAGCGTTCATAATACAAAATGCAAACAACACATCCCATTATCAATTCACTTTTACATTTTTCAGGAAAATAGAAACAAAGTATTTAGATTTACAACACACCTTGAACGAAGTTCAATTATCGAGAAGCGCCTGCAGGAAACAACTGCACAAAGCTATGAATTTCGCGAGAGATCTGGTTTCCGAACAAGAGGCTCTCCTGAAAGCTCTAAATCGCAGGCAGCGAGAGAACAAAGCCGTAGAGAAACTGGGATCTGATATCGCCTGCAGGATGGACACGTTGAGGAGTCAGTTAAAGGTAAGTATTTAAGCAAACGAATCGATCTCTTACGAACGTGAGGTTCACTTGTATCGTCGCAGACCGTGCAACAGGAAGCCTTTCAAGAACTAACAACCGTGGAACAGCGAATACACGAACAAGATTCGCTGATAAATACGTTGAAAAAGGAGCATAACGACGAAGTCGAACGTTTGCGGCAGATAATAAGAGAAAAGGAAGGAAAGAATCTGCTATTCGTGGAAAATACTTCGATACCTAAGCCGCATTACTTGTTATTCAGAGACAAGAACGTTCAGAAATAAAAATAATTATTCTTTTCTGTATTATAATAAATTGTATATAAAATGATGTGTTTATTTTAAACCATTTAAAAAATAGCTGATGTAACTGGTGGTGCTATAAAAATTTAGTTAAAAGAATTTAATTAAAAAAGCGTAGGAAAACAGTTATTGCTATCTTATTATTAGAAATGTATTAAGATTTTAGTGTTAAGTAGAGGCTATATAATGAGGAACTCTATATACTACTATAACTACACTTTTACCGAGTAACGAAGCAAGCGAAGATTCGAAAGTTGTAGGTTGATTTTTGTTTCCTGCTGCCTCCGTTATACTAAAACCGAACAGTCGTTTTGTTTGTTTCTTTAATGAGCACGTTAAAGCACTTATAAAAGTCACATAAACATGCATAACACCACATAAAATCACATAACTCTCTAGAATGGCGCGAACTACCATCTCATATCTCGCCATACTATACCGCGCCAAATTCAAATTTTGAAAATAATCCTCTAACATTTTATAGATTTCAATTTTCATTAATAGTACAACGTAATCTTTCAATGTAGACGACGGCGACGTTACATGAACAGACGGAATACTCGCAATCCACTACGTTTTGCTTCATTTAAGTTCAGGAATCACCTATATCACTTACCTCGTAATTGTTGGTGTTGGCAATTCTGTCACAAAGTTTAGTTTAATGTGTGCCTATATTAAAGATAGTGTGAAAGCAACATGTAATCCGAAAGTAATGTAATAAAGCTTTAAAAGAAATACGCTGCGTGTTTTTTTCAACAAGAAAAAACGGAAACACTTCAATAGGTTATGGGCCCAGAGCTGGAAAAATAACTGGAAAAGAAGTAGCGTGGTTATGTACTAGGTGATATAGAAAGAAAGAAAAAAAAAATGGCGGGTTACGGAAACACGTTGCAAGTTGCGAATTTGAAACCTTTTGATGGGAATGGTTTTTCAAATTGGGAATTCAGACTAAAATTAGTGTTGGAACAAAATGATCTATTAAAGACACTGGAAGAGGTAAGCGAGGAGGAAGAGTTTAAGAAAAAGGACAGGAAAGCTAGGAATATAATAGTGCAGTGGTTAGGAGATAATGTTCTAGACATTGTGAAGAATAAGAAAACAGCGAAGACAATGTATGAAACATTAAGGAGTACATATGTACAAAAGGGTTTATCTATTCAAGTAGAAATCCAAAGAAAACTTCGTAACATGAGATTTACTGGTGGAACAGTTACTAATTTTATTATGGAATTTGAAAAGACTGTTACAGAATTGAAGAACAGTGGTGGAAAGATTCAAGAGGGTGAGATAATATGTCAGTTACTTGCATCTATGCCGGAATCCTATCAAGCTATTGTTACGACAATAGATGTTATTTTTAGCCAAGATCCAAGTAAAATAAACTTTGAACTTGTTAAGAATAAATTACTGCAAGAGGAAGTAAGGCAAACAAGCCGTAGTGAACAAAATGGTTCTGCTGCATTTGCAGTATTCAGGAAACGGGGTGGTTATTATCGTGGCAAACCAAGAAAGCAGGAAAACACAGATGGAAAATCACCAAAGACGAATACGGGTGACTTTCGATTTAAATGTTACCAATGTGGCAAACAGGGTCACAAGAGAAGCGAATGTCCAGAACGACATTCAGTAAATGTGGCTGAAGATAAGGGTGAAAATGACATTGCATTCTTGGTGAACGCATCTGACACATGTGAACCGAGTGGTGTTGGTAAAACAGGTGATGCATTAAATGTCAACGCCGGTTATAACCTAATACAGAACAATGAACAGGTTATAGATTTTATTGTGGATTCGGGAGCTACTAATCATATGGTAAATAAAAGGATAGGACAGTTTTTAGTAGAGGAAAAACCTGTTGATTGCATAATAAAAGTCGCAAAGAGGAATGCTAATATTAAAGCGGAAAAATGTGGAACGTTATTTACAGAAAATGATGAGGGAAAAACCTTAAAAATTGAGAATGTGTTACAGTGTAATGAACTAGATTATAATTTACTATCAGTGAAACAAATAGAAAAAGCGGGTTTAAGAATAATTTTTGAAAAGGAAACAGTAAGCATCAGCAAGAATAGTGAAGTGATTCTCCAAGGACATTTACGAGGAAATTTATACATAATAACACTTAAACTTCATCATATCAGTGCGAATGTTGCTCATACAAACTTGGACATTTTACATCGAAGAATGGGTCATTCATCAGTATATCCTTCAAAGAATCTGTGTGAAGTGTGTATAAAGGGGAAACAGACAAGAGAACAATTCAAGACAATATCGGAGGAAATGAAACCGAAAAGAATTTTGGAAGTTGTGTCATCAGATGTCGCAGGTCCTTTTACACCAGAAACTTACGATGGTATGAAGTATTATGTAACATTTATCGATCACTATACTCACTTTGCTCAAATCTATGTTATGAAACACAAAAATGAAGTTTTTGATAGATTTAAAGAGTATGAAGCTCAAGTAACCAGTCGATTTCAGAAGAAAATATCCAGATTCCGATGTGATAATGGTGGTGAGTACAATTCACAAGAGTTTAAACGTTTCTGTAAAGTCAAAGGAATACAAATTGAGTATACAGTGCCAAGAAATCCAGAACAGAATGGGGTAAGTGAACGATTAAACAGAACAATTCTCAACATGGCAAGATGTTTATTGTTTGACGCACACCTTACTAAAAGTTTTTGGGGAGAAGCAGTGCGAACAGCAGTATATATAATAAATCGGTTACCAACAACATCAATTAAGTCCCGTACCACACCTGCTGAATTGTGGTATGAACGAAAGGTGGATATAGATAAAATAAGAGTATTTGGGTCAAAAGCCTTTGTACATGTTCCGAAAGAAGAAAGAGGTAAACTTGATGAACGCAGTAAAACTATGTTTTTAATCGGATATACAGGCAACGGATACAGATTATGGGATGAGACAGCTAATAAAGTGGTAACTGCACGTAGTGTCATATTTGATGAGAATATGAAGGAAACAGTACCACTGCAGATAATAGAAGTTGAACCGGAAGAAGATGAACCGAAGAAAATATTAGAAAATAAAAATACAGAGAAAAAGGATGATGCAGAAGAACAAACTAAGGGTAGAAAAAGCACAAGACAGAAGAGAATACCAAAGAAGTTGCAAGATTATGAAATGAATATCTCAGATGAATATACAGATGATTCTAACGATGTAATGTTAGCTTTATCAATTGGTTTCTTACCTTTTGATAACCCAACGAGTTATGAAGAGGCGATACAGGATGTTGAATGGAAAAAGGCCATAAAACAAGAAGTAAGAATGTTAGAAGAAAACAAAACTTGGGAAGTTGTTCCTATTGTAAAGGGTGAAGAAATAATAGATTCTAGATGGATTTTTACTGAAAAGGAAGTGCAAGGCCAGAGTATGAAAAAGGCTAGGTTGGTCGCAAGGGGATACCAACAAAAATTGTCACCAGAAGAAGAAATTTATACACCAGTAGCGCGAATGGTAACTCTTCGCGTACTATTATCATTAGCAATAGAACATCATTGGACAATACATCAAATGGATGTAAAAGCTGCTTTTTTGAATGGTGTATTAACAACACCTGTATACATGTTTCTACCAGAGGGTGTTGAGGGAGATCCTGACACTCACATTTGCAAATTGAAGAAAGCATTGTACGGTCTCAGATCAAGTCCGAAGTGTTGGTATGAACGATTAAATAAGTTTCTTGTTAACATAAATTTCAGAAGATCGGAAGTAGACCCATGTTTGTTTATTCAAGACAGAATATATTTGTTAATTTGGGTTGATGATCTAATTTTAGTGTCAAATGATTTAGATAATATACAAAATGTAAAATCTCAACTTTCAACAGAATTTCAAATGAAAGATTTTTCAAATAGTAATAAATTAACTTTTTTAGGGTTGGAAATAGAGAAGGTCGGTGATTGTATACATATTTCACAACAAAAGCTTATAGAAAAGGTTCTTATGAAATTCAATATGCTAAATTGTAAGGGTTCATATATACCAATGCAACCAAAATTACATTTAGAAATGAAAAAAAATTTAAATTTGAATGTTCCTTATAAACAACTTATAGGAAGCTTAATGTATGTAATGTTAGGCTCAAGACCAGATTTATGTTTTTCAATAATGTATTTTAGTCAGTTTCAAAGCAATTTTGGTGTAGAACATTGGAAACATTTGAAAAATGTATTAAGATACTTACAACATACGAAAGCTTATACATTAAAATATTCTCAGTGTAAAGTGAATTTAAATGTTCAAGCTTACGTTGACTCAGATTTCGCCAATGATTTAAACGATCGTAAAAGCATTAGTGGTTTTATTTTGAAATTAAATGGTAACACAGTTTTGTGGAAAAGTAAAAAGCAAACGGTTGTGGCTCTTTCCAGTTCAGAAGCCGAATATGTAGCATTGGCAAATTGTGTCACCGAATGTTTATTTTTGAAACAGTTATTAGAAAATATGTTAGAATTTAAGATAAATTGTATTAGATTATACGAGGATAATCAGTCAAGTATTATGATGGCATCTACACTTGAAACTAAACGATCCAAACACATAGATGTAAAACACCATTTTGTCAGGAATTATATCTCTGAAGGTATCATTAAATTGATCTATGTACCTACAAATCAACAGTGTGCGGATATCATGACCAAGTCTCTCTGCAGACCTAAATTTGAACTTTTCAGAGAAATGTTAGGTGTATTGATAAGTCATAAGGAATTGCAGAATTGAGCGGGAGTGTTGGTGTTGGCAATTCTGTCACAAAGTTTAGTTTAATGTGTGCCTATATTAAAGATAGTGTGAAAGCAACATGTAATCCGAAAGTAATGTAATAAAGCTTTAAAAGAAATACGCTGCGTGTTTTTTTCAACAAGAAAAAACGGAAACACTTCAATAGTAATCACCTATTCAAATTTGAAAAAAAAAACAAATAAATACAGTTCTAAATCATTAGAAGTGAAATTGTAGATGAACTAAATGTGCAAGCAATTCCCAACGCTATTCATTAAAGAGTTGGGCAGTCCCGCTGCAATAACGAGCGGTTACACATAGCGACGTTTCCATACTCGAGGCGATATTATCAGGAGATATTTGGTATTACAATAATGCTGAAGCACTTCATCGATACTCTAACATTGTCAAAAAAAATGTCCAATATTGTGATTATTCAACCACTCTGGTTATCCTCAATACATACCATTTTTTCGTACGACGGCGATTTTAGCACGAAGTGTTAGTCCGCCCAAACTAACAAAGTGAAATGACTAATAGCGTTTTCGACTTATTGCACTTTACGCGTGGAGTATATCTATCTCCCTTACTAATATTATGTATTAAAATAAGATGGAAATACAATCAGTGCATAAAAGTGCAGTAAGTCCACAAGTAAGTCGAAAATGCTATAAGATTTTGCTAAGTATATAACATTCCCAAGGATGCATCTCATGCACTAAAATAGTGCGTATACCGATCGGTGCTACTGAAGGGAGCAGATGTATACAAATGTATTAACATTTCTGGTAACATTTTGTAAAAAATGTTAAATGTATTGTTTAATATTTTATAAGTATTTTTATTTTTCAACAGTTGGTAATGGGGTAGAAAAATGACTATGTAATGTAAACGATTTATTATTTTTTTCAATTAAAGTTGTAATAATGTTTGGTGTTTGCTTGTGAGGTAATAAGGAACCTAAGAAAAAGTTTTCTTACGATTCCAAAACATTCAATAAAGTTCAAATGAAATAGAATGTCGATTGACACAAGTGCTAACTTGAAATCTTTAAGCCTGAATCCTGAATTAATTGTAGTAAATATAATGTGTTGGATAAATCCCATTCGATTGATATTTTAAAACATGATTTGAATGATCTGTGGAATGATAATCCGAACGATTGTCATTTAATGAATGATCATTGAAACGTGGCATATTTTAAATTGTATGAATAATTAACATTATATTTCGTTTTTTCAAAATATAAATTCCAAAAATATATAGGTATCTATATAATTTATAAATTCCATTGTAATGTTCAAACCGGAATACCTACATATAATATATATCTGATTTATAAAAGCACAAAAAATAAAACTATGCAAGTAAACGAAAGTAGTCAAAACTGATAAACCATATTATTACCTACGATTTATTTATTTTTTGCGCCTCCGTCCAGAAACACTGATTTTGCATTACTTTAAATCGGCCGGAAACTTACCATTCTCCGGCCTAGGCCGTCAAAAAGATTACTAAAGGTTGGCAACATATATATTCGAGTTACTGACATTTCTGTAATTAATTGTAGATTCGATGACAGACAATGTCAGATGACAGGATTTTCGTTACACAATCTCTTAATTAATTCATATTCTTTCCAAATCAATTTTTGGAAGATTTTACAGGTAATAAATTGTTAATAACTTGTTGCGCAACCACTATAGTATGAGCTGAAGTCTCCATTGCCCTTATTGTTATTGAATATGTATCAAAACTGCGAAGAAAATTAAAACGTCAAAATACTAAGGTAACTTAACCCTGATTTCAAATTCAAAATTCATACGTAACATGTATTGCCAACCTGTACTGTTAACTCCCCAGCGTTAATTCTTTTTATTATTTTCAACAAAATTAAGATTTGTCGGCGCAAAAAATAGTGTGTAACACACGGCCAGAAACTCTTTTGCGAGTATTCGCACTTGTGAGACCTCGGCTTCGCCTCGGCCCCACAAACCGTACTCACACTCGCAAAACTATAGTTTCTGGCCTAGTGATACAAATAACTATTATTGTTTAAAAATAAAATTTGGTTTAAATGACTTGACGTCAGCCTGTTTTGACGTCAATTCTGTAAGTATAATTATTTTATGTGGTATAATTTAGGAACCACAGATCTAGTACTTAATCAAAGTTTGGAATTATGGCAATTAATAAAAACAATTACTTTTTTCTCAAAACGTGCCGGCATCATTGTTCCGACTTTTTCAATTATTCAATATAATAACAACCCTATTATTGTATTAGTTTACTCAACAAAAACATTGCCTTATGTAAAACATGTAACATCTTAAAATAATGCGTATGGAGCAAACCAACAACAACAAATATTAATGATATTTTGTTAACAATTCAAGTGTTGTAAACGTGTATATCACTACTATATCTGTTTCATGAGTTCAAACTTTCGACGTTTCTTTGCCTGAAGATGCTCGTTCTCGGTTGGTCGAACAAAACATGTCGCAAGAAATATAATTTATAATATTTTATATATATAATTTAATAATATTTCAAGGGATCATTCAAGCTATGTTTTGAAATATATCACTCGAATGCGATTTGCCCCCTGCTAAATTACACATATTTGACAATATTATTATTAAAAATACTTGTTATTAGTAAAAAGAAATATTGTACAAACCCCGTGCGCACATTTCGCGAACTCATATCCATGATTATTATAACTGAATTATTATTAAATACATATGTAAATATATATACATGTGAAATGAGTATATAAACGTATAAAAATAAACCAGTGCTTACAAAAATTTTAAAAAATTAAATAAAAAAAAAAACTAGCAGAGCGTAGTTTCGATCTACGGACCTCTGGGTTATGGGCCCAGCACGCTTCCACTGCGCCACTCTGCTCTTGCTACGTAAGATTGTTTACAATACATTTCAGTTAACCTGTTTAACCCTAAACTTTGAAAGTAAATTATTCTGTTCAAATACCTTAGTTTAATTTTCCATACTAAAAATATTTATTGATAAAAGTTATCCCATTACAATAATACATAATAGTTGCTTAGTTACATTCGAATGATACGTTAATGAACTCAATCCACTCTTGTAAACGCATAAAGCTCAACTTATTTTTATTATTTACTATACAAAAATTACAAAGATTAAATTCTTTTACGTATTCGTTTGCACGAAAACCTTATAAACAGTAGATAAAAACCTAAGCTGGATTTTCTTTACTAGAATTTGCGAATTGTTAAGTTTGGTTGCCTACATTCCAGTCACTAAATTAAATAAATTTGGACTAATAAAACAAAACCAACCATAGATAGGTATTACGCTTTTAGAATATTTTATCTTGGACTGGTGAAATACTGAAATACAGGCATATAATTATTACAAACCAGACCTACAGTGCTAAAAATAAGAAACATCCATAAACTATTAAGATATTTTACAATTCCGGAAAAAAACTATACAAACATATAAAGGAAACCATGCATTTTGGTAAACAACACAACCGAACAAAATAATTTGGCCAATATTCAAACTTAAACAAACTTGTGCCGAAGTCTTAAATACGTAACAATAAGTAAAATCTAAGATAAACTATACCATCAGTCCGATAAATATTCAAGATAATATCAATAATATTAAAAGGTTTTATTTAGTTTAATGACATTAGATCTGAAAATATAAAGTTTTAATTCTCCAATTGATTTGCTCACATTGTTTAAATATTTATTGGGCTATTCTGTATATTTGCGATGTATGTAAAGGCACGTATTCTTTTGTAAGATTTTCTTTCGATTGCAGGCTCAGATCATCTTTTACCATTAGCGATACGATTTTGTCATGATTTCTTTGTTTACTTGAAATTTTCTTAGGAGGAAGAGAACTACAATATTAATAATTAATTAATTAAGTTAAGGAATCCGTATTCCAGGGAATTAATAACAAAAATCCCAAAAGAAAGGTGAAAAATCCCTTACCACAAAATTAGATAACAAATCTAAATACGTATTTCGGCATCTTCAGTAGAAACAAGTGAAGAGCAGTGTTAAACATAGTGTTTTCGGCTAAGGTAAACCTTGGAAGATATGCTCTTCACCAAATCACTAGTGGAATAACACACATGTTTCTACTGAAGATGGCAACTTAGTTGCCGAAATACGTATTTAGATTTGTTATCTAATTTTGTGGTAAGGGATTTTTCACCTTTCTTTTGGGATTTTTGTTATAGTTTTCAAGCCACAGTCTCCACCCATCACAGGACAGGGAATTAATGTTAACGGTTTTTTCTTTTGTAACATTTCCAAATTTACAAAGCGAGATATGTTGCCACTGACTGTGACAGTCTTTGGAAAATCTTCAAGGTAACTCTTTTAATAACTCCAAATTACTTCAAATCGCAATTACTATTAAATTTAAAAAATAATAACTGTGTTGTAAATATCCTAAACAAGAAGTAGGAGTAATTGTTTTATGAATTATTATACACTCCGCCAAAAAAGTATCGCATAATTTAGTTTTGATTCATAAAAGTATCGCATAATCTTTGTTTGTAGCATAAAGTTGTAAATATACTTTAATGCGCTCTAAGATATAATTTCTATGATTGTTTAAATAAAATACAGGCCAAATAAAAACAAGAACTCATACTTGAGATTTTTATTAAAACAAGAAATTATAATTTTGGAAAGAAAAATGTCATAACAGTAGCTTTTAATACTGAGTATTGCCACCTCTGGCTCTTATGACCGCTCGCATACGGTTTGGCAGAGATTCGATTAACCTCCGTATATAAGCCTGATCCAAATTCTCCCACTCGTCACGGAGAGCATTTGCTAGTCCATGCAGGTCCGCTGGGGCAACATTTTGGGTTCGTATCCGTCTGTGAAGGAGGTCCCACACGTGCTCGATAGGGTTCATGTCCGGACATACCGCAGGCCAATCTAAAACTGGAATACCAACATCGTTAAGGTATTCCTGGACGATTATTGCAACATGCGGTCGTGCATTATCGTGCATTAACATGAATTCGTTTCCTATAATTGGCGCATTTGGTACTACATGTTCTTCTAAAATGTCCGTTATATACCTGTGGACAGTCAGTGTACCTCTGTCTACTGGTACTAACTCTGTACGACCTGTTAAACAGATGCCTCCCCAAACCATAATAGAGCCACCAGCGAAATTAGGTCTAGGTCTGATATTACACTGCGAATAGCGCTCACCGTCTCGTCTGTACACTGAGATAGGCCTATCTGAGGTGTAAAGACCAAATCTTGACTCATCTGTGAAGAGTATATTGGCCCAGTCATTAATGTTCCAATTTACATGTTCTCTGGCAAACCTTAAGCGAGCCACTCGGTGGTTCCTAGTGAGACGAGGGGCTGTTACAGCTACTCTAGCTCTTAATCCACTCTGTCGTAACCTATTCCAAATAGTTTGAGTACTCACACGAGTATTTCTGACTCTAGCCAAGTCGTTCTGCAATTGTCTCGCAGTTACATGTCTTCGACGTAATGCTTGTAGTAGTAAATAGCGGTCATCTTGGCGAGTAGAACATCTTGGACGACCTGGTACAGGTCTTCTACTGTAAATGCCTGTTTCCCTATATCTGGCTACGGCTCTAGAAACACTACTGATTGATGTTCATCAAATTAGCAACGTATGCTTGAGATCGTCCATCTTCGATTAAAGCAACTATAGCAGCCACTTGTTCTGAAGTTAAATTGCTCATTTTAGTTTTAAAAGCGTTGGTACAGAACTCTGACTTCGCACTTTAAAATTTGTCCGTATAGGAAGACTTTCAATAAACAACTGAGCAAACCTTACACATATGCATTTTTCTAAATGTGTTCTTTTAGGAAAAAAATAAAGTAAAAACGCTAAGTTCCATTATTTTGTTAGTGTTTTTATAGTTCACATACACGAGGCAAACTTTTTGTGAACGTATAAAAATATCTTGGTTCATAAATGCCCTTTTTTAGTTTATGCGATACTTTTTTGGCGGAGTGTACATTGTATCTAACTGCATGCCTTAAATATATTTTGTACTATACAGGATGTTTCATTTTTTGTATTTCTTTTTAAATGAAACAGCCTTTCTTGAATATTTGGATAGATATGATCTTAAAAGAAACAAACTATCCATAAGATAATAAATGGTTTTGATCGACAGTGGTTTAATTAATTACTGTTTTATCTGGAAAAGACTAAATTTTAACGACTTACATCTCTTCACCATTTTTAAAAATGGAATTTTTAAATCTTTATCAATTCTGTTACTTCAGTTTTCAAAAGTCGTAAACCGTATAACAAGAGTTTGATTTGTTTATACAAGATTCGATTCGTATTTTTATCAAGTATATTTGGTGCCTTATAATTTGTTTCTTTTAAATGTATAATGAATAATAATTCATAAATATGGAATTTTGTTGGGAAAACTTTTAGTTTGTAAGCAATCTTCCTCACACCGTTGAGACACCCGGAATTTTGGGAATTATTACTAGTTGAATGCTGAAAATTTGTTTTTGGTATTGATCGTTCGAACAAAAAAAATTGGCAACACTGAACTATTGCCGCTTATACCGGAAACTGCTTATTGCTTATTTTAAATAGAACATTGTATTCGCACTTGTGCTCATACTCGCATATATATAGTTTCTGGCCTAGTGATACAATAGTTATTTGTATCATATTGCAGCTTCTAATACCACCGGAAGATGTAAAATGTAAAAGTTTTTGACAACGCTCATGCTCATCCATCTGAAAACATTTAGGTTCGGAAGATGGCAAGTTTAGTTGTATGTTTTTATCCAAAAACACCACGTCGACTATGCAGCCTATCGACCAGGGAATAATTTTAGCCACAAAAAGAATATACCGCAGAAAATTTTTAAACGAAGTAATGGTGGTATTGGAGGATGAAGAAAAAGAAGATACAAGTGGTACTTTATAACATTTAAAGAGCTAGAAATTAAAATCTACAATTTTTAATTTCGCGTCTCCATGGAAAGAAGTAAATGTCGAAACTGTGATCTCTGGTTCCTAGTTGAAATGTGTAGCGAAGTGCCCTTTTTTGCAGTTTAAAAATTGTATTGAAATTGTACAAACTACAGGTGCCCCAAAAGGGCAGCGCGTAGCGAAGATGGGATTCAAAAAGGACAAAATAAGTAATGCGAGCAGTAGAAGGATTGAGCTCCCTGGCTACAGATCTGATTGCAAAGCACGCGGAAGACAATTTCTTTGAGAGAGTGTCGATATGGTGAGACCATTTAAGAGTATCGTCAACGATAAGTCCCAGGAATTTAACGGTGTCATTATCGAATAGACAAGGTTGCTGCAGTGTACCTTTGTAAGGTAGAACCACCGTTTTGCCTTTGTTATAACAAAGGCAGTTGGAATTACACCAATGTTTGATGATGGTTAGGTCCTTAGATATAATACTTTGTAGCTCATCTCTATTTGGGTTGCTCCAAGTGATGCTGGTGTCATCTGCGAAGAGACAAAATTTCCCACTGATCTTTAAATCGGTGATGCCATTGATGAAAAGAAGGAAAAGTATTGGACCAAGCACTGAGCCCTGCAGAACGCCATAGTCAATTCCCATACACGATGAGGAGGAACTATTTCCTCTCACTATCTGTTTCCTATGTTTATTGAGGCTCTTTCTACTCTATTTTTATTTGAAAGATCAACACCAAAAAACCCAAAGACAAATTTTCAGCATTCAATTAGTAATAATTCCCAATATTTTGGTAACAGACAGTTTAGCCGCCGCATCCTGTATATATGTATTAATCCTATAAAGTAAGCAAATCATAAAATTGCTGTGAACTTTATCGTTATTATTGACTGAACTGCGTCTAATACCGAAACCAATAGAAGTTTCAGTTTAGATATAAAATAAATCATTAGAACATGTTTTGGTAAATTATCGATTTTTAGAATGTTTTACGAATCTTTAAACCTATTTTTACTTATAAATAAGGCCAAACGAAAATGTAACATTCACTCCCGACTTCAATCATGTTTGTTTGGTATCCGCCTTTAGTTGTTTGTCACTCGAAATAGATCCATGCAATTTTTATAATGTAAATGAGGCAAGCTCTGTTTCATAAAATAATAAATGACCTTTTTAATCCAATAAAATGAATTCCATTATTCAACACTATAATACGCGCTAATGAAAAGCTATGCGCATACTATGTATCACCAACGAAAAATTGTATAACCCGAGGTCTATGGCAAATATCAAGGTTGATAATGATCTGTCCAGGAAGTTATTCTTTAAGTGTTGAAAAAACTAGATTAATAGTTAGGAACCGAATGAAACTCTATTTTACTTTAGGTTTTTTTTTTTTTTTTGATGACAGGTAGACTAATTTCATTTGTGAGATGTATTATGTAACAACGTGTGAACAATAGACCACAATTTGTGGAGGGATCTTATAATATCGGTAAGTTATGAACAGAACAAAATCCAATAACGTTAATTTTAATTCTTAATTTACTACTATTCATTAACGACAAATAAATCCAAAGCTTAATAAAATATAAATAAATTAAATACAATCTTTAGACTGCTCTTACGTAATAACAATAACAATTTCATTACAAATCTTTTCAAAGTGACCAGAGAGAGATAATTACAAATTAATTTGTAATAAGTATATAATAGGTAGTATATAATTTTTATTTAATCCCAAAATAATTATACTATTTAAGAAGAGCTATTAATAAGTAAAATGTTTTGATACTGATTTTTGAAAGTGTCTGTACAAGAGAATTAGGTTATTATTATTACGAACCAAAAAAGACATCAAATAGCTATGGTTGACTTAACAAAAATTTCAATAAGCAGTCATTATACTATTCGGTAAATTGGAGGGTCAGCTTTCGCATCCACACGCCACTTATTACATATTACAGAACTGTTAAGGCTCAAGGTCGCCTTTTAAAAGATAAATTGAACCTTATTGTCATAGTGTTATTATTCTATTGAAAATTGAGTGTTTAATTATAAGCATAAATATAGTGTCGAAGTGTCAAACAATAAAGTTGGGCGTATAACTCTAAGTAGTATGAATGTATGTACTCATATTTCTTTCTACCAATATCGGTTTTATTCTAATTGCAACGAATTTAGATAATAATTTCATGCGTCACCTTGCGAATTAATTAAAAATTAGTTTATAAAGTCTTTGAATAAGGCTTTGTGGATATAAATGTACAGTGTTCTTCAGGTCTAATGTCTCCCTTTTCTTCAAGCATGTGTTCATATGTTATCGCTATCACAGTTTTGAGTATTTTTAGTCATATATGACTTAAAATACTATGGTAAATAAATTAAATATATGTATTTAATTTATTTACCATAATAAATTGTAGTAAAGAGTCACCTTTTGGGTTGTTGTCAGTCAGTTGATGAAGAAATGCGACCAGCCCGGCTGTGCTGCACATCATCAAGTTTTCCACTTCCTTGGTTGGTGGTACGCCAGGGTAATCAAAAGTCAGATAAACCGATTCAATAATTAAACCCTTCGACATATCCTTCTCACGTGATCTTATTTTGACTGCAATCAGGTTAGTTAAAGGCAGTATTTTTTAGGTGTTTCTTAACCAAAATACAGGTTCTGGATACATCAGAGGTTCTACCATAGGCCAGTTCACATCCGATGCCCCAAAAACTGCTTACCTGTAAACACAGGGTTCCTGTATGAGCGCGAGGTCAAAGCTCTTCATCACCACAGCAAGTGTTGCCGAAGTCGCCTTGCTATATTGACGGTTCTCCTGGATCACTCTTAACTTGGTCATGAAGATATTTCAGGACCTTGAAGTTAAACCTTCCGAGATTGACAGACCAGTACTGGGTCTGGTTCTTACCAAAGCCCCTAAACGAGGCCTCGTTAGCGGGGAATTTCATGTAAGTTGCACCTCTCTCGACTTTCTCCGTTGCTGCAGTCCGAGTTGTTGTACTTCTGCATCAATATTGTCAGTACTGTTACCTGCAAAAACTCCAGAGGTGTTGTCCGGACGCTATCTCAGGGTTGGTAACAAAAGTTCATTAAAAACAATACAAGAGGTTCGTGGATAAACTGTTTAATAACACACAGAGATGGGTAAAGAACAAATAATAAAATAGTTATTTAAATGACAGAGGAATTCTGTCGAATGATCATTCGATTCACATTTAGTTACAAACATAAAGCGGTGGCTAACCGCGGTTAACTAGAAAATGATAAAAGTACAAAGAGAAAAAGAAAAGGTTAAGTTACTATTTATGAAAATACTAAAAATGAAAGTTGACGGTTCACAAGTATACTGAGTGACAAATGTTAAATATTTAAAGTTAAGAGTTGAGAAATATTAATAATAATAATTACTAAAATAAAAGTCGCAAAGGTTATTCGTTATGAAAATAAAAAAAACAAAGTAGTTAAAGAATTTGAGTCGGTGTTCTTAAAAGTGAGAGACACCTATTGTTTTCGTGGGTAAGCTATCTGAGTGACGTCACAGTGGTCTGACGTCATAAGTGGGTGACGTAGTAATGGCGTTATCATACACGAGAGACCAATTTACGCTAACGGCGTAATTAAATGAAATAAAATAATAAAAATCAAGATCTGGCCTTTGTCCTTTGTGGGAGGTATCGGCGTTGATTTACTATTGCGGGCAGGTTCGGCTACGGAGTTTCCCTGATGTTATCGGGTCGAACGATGCAATGGTGGACGGCGTTGATTTACTCGGCAAGGCGGTGTTCGGGCTCGTATAAAGTTGATCCTCAGCGAGGGTCGTGGGAAAGACTTTCTTCTTCACAAAATGCCACACGGCACACGTCCCACACAGGATAATAACGAAGATTTCTCACAACTTAAATAATTACGCCTTAATCTTACAGAAGTAAATGGAGTAGAGGGTAAATTAGTTTCGTACGTCCGCACCTTCTCGAAGCGTAACCTGTTCCCCCCTTCTATCACACCATGCTAACCACGTGAGTCGGGGAATCCGAAAAGTGGGATCGCTGCTGATTGGTGGAAAACAAAAGGCTTAACAGAACTAAACAAAAGAAATGAAAAGGAAGTAAACAAAAGAAATTAAAAACTAAAACGGTTCTTAATGAATTTTAATTGATGAAGAGTCACTCAAAATCCTTAAGCAAAAGCAAAATAGACCGAAAAGAATTCACGGAAGATCTTAGATTGAATGGTAGTTCAGCAAGCAGCCGAGGGATGACACTACCGGTACTAAAAGATTAAACAATAAAATAAAAGACATTACAGAAGTGCAAATCTAACGTTACAGTACTCTTACTGTCTTCTCTGGTATTCACTTTCAAAATAGTTGCGTCACTTTACGGAGTTCCAATGGAAGAGGTTTCCTGAGGATCAAATTACTTCCTCCGTTCTATTTTGTTATTACTCTGATCAATATGGTTCCCATGAGTAAGAGGAAGACGGTGGTCCACAGCTACGGTTCTTTCTGCACAGGCGTAAGGCTGGTTACTCCAGGAGGCCGCCCACTTTCCCAGAGATTCCGTTCGCGACACCTTTTTTATATCCGGTATTAGGCATCCCTGGGCACGGGTCGCATAACACCACTGGATTGGGGGTACCTGAACTCTAGGTAGAGGCCCATTAATAGGTTGTTTTTCATTCGGACCAGATGTTTTTTAACGTGGTTGATACCCTCCTCCTCCACCTTTTTCATTCTGGCTTGAGACATGCATTGGCGAAGTTAGAGTAGATATTATTTCAAAAGCACGTAAATCTTCTGACTTCTGTGTTACGGCATTTTTATTATTTTATTTCAACAACAAAATATAGGTACAACTGTTGAAAGTTCTCTACTCGCTCAGTTCTTAACGCTGGAGTACGCCAAGAACCGCTTGATCTACTTCTATCATGAGACTTGTCTAGCTCCGCCCACCTGGGGAATCTATAAGAGCGCTTAGACACTTTGGCGCGAGAGAAGTTCAGAGTTCAGAGTTTTTCGGACGCGAGTCACTTGTCCTTCGCGGGTAAAATCAGTCTTCTGTAAAAGTGTTTTAGCTGATTATAGTTTTAATAGCACTGTTTGCCGTTCTTAATATCACTCC
This sequence comes from Cetonia aurata, assembly GCA_949128085.1. NCBI lineage: Eukaryota > Metazoa > Arthropoda > Insecta > Coleoptera > Scarabaeidae > Cetonia > Cetonia aurata. The sequence goes on from OX421883.1 coordinate 18,378,442, forward strand.
TTTTGAAAGAAATTGCCGCTGTGTGAATATGGAAAGCTAAACCTTCATTGAAGTATCGAGATTAGCCCCGGATTTCTTGCAGTTTCTACTGAACACCTGGTGATATGGCCCCATATTCTGCTTAGTACCCTGAAACCGAGAACTTTCTCATTCACTGAGAGCTAGAATTTTGACTGGCGCTTTGACGACCCAAATCGCCGCTAACCAAGTAACGCTTTCGTTTATTTATTTCGCGTCTTACTAAATTATCTAAATTCTCCGTTTCATTTTGCTAAATCGTTAAGTAATTGTTTTTGTATCTTTCGTTTAAATCAAAATTTAAATTTGCCTATATAGTTTATCTAACGTTACGGCCTTTTTTTTTTGTTGTTGTATAACCTTTCGTATTTATTATTATTAGTTTTATTCGTTTATGGAGATCGAATTCTTTCATAAATGTCACATTTGTTTTTGTCTTTTTAAGTAACAATAACTTGAATTATTTTAAACACTGTATGACGAACTTATGTAGGTACAACTTTGGAAACAAGATCTGGGTATAAAAATTATTTCCGACACTTAATATTTAATGTTTATATTTCATTTACTTCAACAATATAATATTTATTTATATTATCTTAAACATCTAATATATAAATTGTGTTGTTTCTATTGTCATTCGATAGTCACCTTTATGCTTTGGAATTCTTCAATTTATATACCTATTCTTTTAAATAAGTCTTTTGTTATTCATTATTTTGGTGTTCGATTTGCTTATTTTCGCTAGCGCCCCTTTTGTTCAAATTTCTGCGTATCTCGTCTTACTCTGGACTATCATAAGTTGATGAGTCAATGTGCGACGGAGAGTCCTGGCGCTCTTATATAAATTCTCATCACCTTAAGACTTGACCCACACCCTCCCGCGAGCTAGACTACGGACATTCTGATCACTACGCAGCTTGTTATCTTGGTATCAAGGAAAGTAGCACGTATCTTAAATTCATTATTTTTTGTAAATAAGATACGTAACATCTCATAGCTATACACAAAATTATTATTTTTTCTAAACCAAACATTGCAAAGTACATTTTACCGTGAAGTACTAAACCTACAGCAATGATGAGGAAACAAAACATGGGTTATCAAGTAGTATGATTCAAAAAGTATCTAAAAACTATCGCAAGCTCTTTGAAAATATATGATGGTTAATTTTTCAGTATTTAATATCTAATAATAATAATAAAAACATATTTATTAGCAATATACATACCTATACATATATATACTCCAGCACACCATACATTTTCCACTACACTAAACAAATTAGCAGACAGAATGCCAGCCCAATACGAAGTCTGCGTGCTAGGAAAAAAAGAGGAGTTTACACTAAATAGCAAGTATATTGCCAAAAGGATCATCATCAGCTAATCCTATAGGAATCGCTGCTGTTCCTGAAAACCCAACCAAAACAAAGAATGAAAAAAACAAAACATGCACTTAACATGGCAACCCACTGTAAAAAGATATGACCACTCATAAACAAGTTGTAACTAAATTTCTAAATCACTCCCAAATTAATTTATTTTATTTTGTTCAACTGCAAGAAGTCTTATAATTGTGTGTTTAAACTGCAAGAATTCTTTTATGTGGCTAGGTAACTCGTTCATTGCTTGTGCACAATTATAACTGAAACCATTTTTAAAATACTGAGGACGATGCGCTGGAATATCTATTAAATCTTTTTTGCTGATGTTAATGTGGTGCACATCCGTCCGGAACCTGTTCTTCGCAACCATATACGGTGGGCTATTCGCCTTTAAAATTTTATAAAAGAAGCATAAGAAGTGCAATTTTCTACGATTACTCATATTTAACCACGACAAATCAGCCAACTTATGAAAAATATGAGCCCATCTCCGTATACCAAAGATAAACCTCAGACACATTTGAGAATAGCTGTGGTATAATCCCCATCCTTTGAGTCCTGTGTGGGTTTACCTACCTTCCGTTGGCCGTTTGCTTGTGTGTCTTGTTTTTATTAGTCATCTCGATAGGCCCCGAGATGTGAAACGTGTGCCCCCGTATATCCCACATTGTATTTCACAGCTAAATTCTGCGGACTACAGATGCATATGGGCTATAATCCCTAGAGGCCATAATTAAAAAAAAAAACCTCAGACACGAGTTCTGAACTACCTGTATCCTATGCTTATCAATAGAATCCAAGCACGCTCCCATATACTGAATCGCAAAATGTGATAACACTAAAGTATCACATAATAGATTTTTATTGCAAGTGTTTAAAATATGCCTATGAGGATAAATCAGTTTTAAATTCATATATGCCCGTTTAATGTTAGTAGTAGTGTTGTCCCTAAACCGCATTTCACTGTGAAAAATTAGACCCAAATTTCTCGCAGAATCCTTATGAGTTAGCTCCATTCCATCCATTCGAAGCTTAATGAAATCATTACTACGTGTTCTATTTAATGAACTACAAAACACCGTAAAACAACACTTATTTTTATTAAGACTCAAACAATGACGTCGCGAAATAGCCGAGATCTGCTCTAAGTCTCTATTAATTGCATCAACAGCTGCACCGATTTCAGAAGGAGAAAACGATGCATAGAGCTGAGTATCGTCAGCATAGAAATGATAAGAACAGAAGAATGTATGGAAAAAATGAAAATGCTAAGTATAAACTGCATACAACAGGGGACTCAAACAAGAACAGAACAAGAATTTGTTAGGTGGACTCCATTTAAACAAAAATCTTTTTATTTAATAACTGTGCACCCTGTTATCCTTAATTATCGTCTGTATTCGTTTTGCACACGTTATGATTCATTACCGCTAATTAACTACTTACAAATTTTAAGAAAAATGTATATTCCAACACCATAATCGTGCGTATCTACCAGCGCCTGCTGATATAAAGATTTCTCATTGACGTAACATATATATTTACGCACATACCTGATTAATATTCAACGCCCTGCAACTTCTTTGTGATTTGTTTTTCAGAGCAGTGAGGAAGACTATTGACCTTCCTCTCCCTAGTGTTCAACTATTAAGGAACATAATTTACTGGCGCCATTCGTCTTGCACCTACGCCGATGCCTTTGGCTGTGTCAAGTTTGGCTTTGGACGAGAAAGGTAATCTGCCAGCGCGACATGACTGTCAAACGCCGTCGGGGCAGTAAAGTCGATATTACGGAGACGCTGTATATGGCGGCGTCTCGACGATGACATGGATGCAATACACCTATATTGACACACTTTTCACGTACGTGTGAGGGGTGGATGCAACTTTAACGATCCCATTGCTGCTGTATGGAGCTATTTAGAAGATGGAAACTTATGGGCGCACGTCAATATTCGCATGAGTGTACGATACACTGAGGGACTGACAGATATGAAACTAAGAAAACACTGTTGTTGTTAATAAAATATTTTTTACTTAACAAAGATTATAGCAAATCTAACAAGAAAAACATAGTAAAATCAATCATATTATTTAGTTACATCTATTTTATTAATTTAGTAAACAATAAGTATTATCTATTTAACCAAGTGAACTTTATTAAGAAGTAGAGGGTTATAGACTAACTAAAAAATCAGATAATTGAATGCAATTATATGATATTGAAATTACCCATTTTCAAATCCAGCCTTCCCCAATTGTCTAAGCACGTGCTCTGTTGTAAACATTTTATTATAGCAAAATTTTCCACCCATAAGTATGTGGCAGCAAATAAGTACGTTAAACTGTAAAGATGGCCAGTAATAATGCATATTCGACATAAATTAAATGGGGCACTGTAATTTTGCAAGTGTTCGGTCGTCATAAATGGACGACCGAACAGTTGCAAAATTATTCTTATTTCTACTTATAAGCTTTTATAAGTAGAAATAAGATTTTTAAGAATTTTCTTTGAAATTTACATTAAAGCACAACTTTTGCATCAATATTATCTATCTATGGCTGTGTAATTTGAAATTTCACAATGAATGATGTACAGATATGCTCAGATGTATTAGACACCTATACTTTTTACGACTAATCAAAGTAAGGTGAGTACAAAATAAAACTCTTAATTTAAATGCTTTATAATTAGTATTGTAATGAAGAAGTTTAATAATTTTTCGCATTTTTGTAAGATTTTAATACACTTGCAATAGTTTCTTCAGTGCGTAAAAAACTGACGTCTCAGAAACGTGAACATGCATAAAAATTTAATAGATCTAGGAAAAGTATATCAAAAAATTGTTGTAAAATCATAAAAACGAATACTTAAACACTTAAATTAAGTGCCACAGATGTAATGCCAAAACATGCAATTAATGGTAAATCATAGCGAGTTACCATTTTTTTTTTTTTACTTTTCGACTTGAATTCGATGTGTTACTGAGTTTATACATACAGCTATGCTCATGTCATGAAAATGATGCTGGCACCGTGGCCACTTTTGCCATATCTTCGAATATTGCACGCACTAAACGCCCATATACAGAGGAGGAATGTCTAAAGAAGAATATTGAGCAAGTTGTAAAGATTTTTGATCCCAGTAATACAAAACTTTTAAGATTAATATCCCAAATTCTCATTTCACGTCATACAATTGAACCACGCATTACAGAAATCAGTAAAGACTGTGCAGCACAACTGATACAAAACATAAAAAAGAGTGTAGGATTCAGTTTAGCTCTTGACGAATCCACTGATATTCAAGATATTCCGCAATTAACTGTATTTATTCGATATGTGTCTGCAGATCTGTCAGTTAATGAAGAATTATTAGATTTAGTACCACTTAAAGATACCACTCGCGGTATCGATATCAAAAATGCACTTGATTTAATTATTGAGAGAACTGGCATACCTTTAAAGAATCTTGTAAGTGTGGCAACCGATGGAGCACCTGCGATGTAGGGTAAAAATGTAGAATGTCTTGTAGGTCTGCTAAAAACGGATCCCAAAATTCCAGATTTTTTACCTATTCACTATATTATACATCGCGAAAATTTGGTAGCAAATTTCTTTAAGTATGAAAATGTCATGATATCGTTTTACAAATAGTGAATTATATGCGAACAAGCTCAAAAAATCATCGTAAATTTAAAAACTTTCTTGAAGAACTGGATCTCGAAGATCATCCCAATGACTTACCATTTTATTCTTTAGTGAGATGGTTATCCACCTATAATGCATTAAGCCGCTTCGTCAACTTAATCGGCTCTATTACTAATTTTCTTAAAGAAAAGGAAAGCACTATTTACTCCCTGATAAACCAGCTGGCGAGAAGGAATTAATAGAAATCCAGGAGGACCTGGCATTGGAGATGTACCATAAATCATTACAATCCCCAATAGAATTTTGGAAATTGGTTTCTTAAGAATGCAGCGCGTAAATTGATTTCGATATTTGGTACAACGTATTGCTGCGAATCTCTTTACTCAACAATAATAGGGAGAAATTTTATTTAGCCAGGAGTGGTATATTGTAGGCGAAATTTATTATTTTGGAATGTGGCTAGTAATCGAATAAAAGATTTACATTTTACGTTTCGGCTTCTTTATTCACTATTTAAGCCTTCATCAGAAACTGATTGTATACATTAATGCCAAAGGTCAAAACACATAATACTAACAATAACAATTTTTTTTTACACGTTAAAAGAAGTGTAAAAGACGAAAATTACAAACATTATAGAACAAACAAACGTATAATATTATACGTTTGTTTGTATACGTTGTATACGTTTGTTTGTATACGTATAATATTATACGTTTGTTTGTTCTATAATGTTTGTAATTTTCGTCTTTTACACTTCTTTTAACGTGTAAAAAAAAATTGTTATTGTTAGTATTATGTGTTTTGACCTTTGGCATTTATGTATACAATCAGTTTCTGATGAAGGCTTAAATAGTGAATAAAGAATCCGAAACGTAAAATGTAAATCTTTTATTCGATTACTAGCCACATTCCAAAATAATAAATTTCGCCTACAATAATTTACTCAACAATGAAATTTATTAAATCGAAGCAGCGTTCCCAGCTGACGAATGAACATTTGTCTGATCTTATTCGTACGGCACTAACAACTTATGAACGAGATTTTCAACGATTCGCAGCCAAAATACAAACACATACATCAATTGCATCTACCAGTGAAGAATAAAAAACATTTCTATAAGCACTTATATTTATTGTATCTGTATACCTCAATGTGTTTCTTAAAATATTTTATAGATGAAAATAAAGACCCTGAAATTTAAATACTACATAATTAAGACGTTTATCTCTTTACGGCTCTCAAAATTTTGTTAAAGATTTCTGGCTCTTGGCAGGATAAAGCCTGGCCACATCTGGTATAGTAGGATAGACAATTTATATAATATTTGTCATTTCCAATTAGCTCTTGAATTTTATTTAATTATAAAAAAATATAACTTCTTCCCTATGAAGTTAAAAATGTACTTAACATATATACTTAATGGTGTACATATAATAAGGTATTTATATTCTCTATGGTACTAAAAATTAAAATTTAGTAAGAAGTACAAATTTAAAAAAAGAATGTTCATAGATAAACACATGAAATAGACAAATATCTTTATAAATGGAATCTATTTCCTCAATATGCAAAATACAAATGTAAAATAGAAAAAATGCAATTTTGTAAGTATAAAATGGTTGTGTAACAGATTTTAAAATGCCTGTTCGTAAAATTTAAAAGTTTGTCCATTTTTTAAATAATAAAATAAAAAATAGTGCCTACCAGAAGAATCGACCAATAATTATATTTTAGCACCTAATAGTTATTATTACTACTAGATAAATTTGAAAGCATTTTACAAATAAATTCAAATATGTTTTCCCAAATTTTAAATGCAATTGCTTTCAAAATACGTTGCTTATATATAAAGGTCCTTTTTTGTTCGTAGATCAAACGTATAGAAGAAATGCCGTAAATCTAAAATACAATATTTCCCACGGCAGGTGCAGAGACCAAAGTGACTATCGTTTGTTTACTAGATATAAATTTACAGTTGACCAAATTTCTATTCCATATATATACATGAGTTTACGGCGCACAGTGGATCGAAAAGCGGTAGAAGGCGGACATTGACTGAAATGTTAATAACTTGCATAAAAATTAACGTTAATCAACGAAGTAAAGTTTAGTCAAACAGTAAGGTTGTATATTATATCGAGGAAAAAAAGAAATTGTTGTACCGTCACTACTTGTTTGTGAAAATCGAGCTAAAAGTGTATAATATTTGAAACTGTATAAATCGATGAAAAAATAGCATATATATTGATATAGATATAAGTTTCGTAGTTGCTTCTGTGTGATGAAACTTACAATGTGGACAATATTATACAACAGGAAAAATATTGTGATCGCTAAATACATTTCAGATAGAAACTTGGGCTTTGGTATCTTAGTCGATTCAATGTGTCGACACAATTATATCAGGGATAAAAAGAATACATAAAATGTATAATTATGTACCACAGTGTATTATAACAATTTACTCTAAATTGTAATATATAGTGAACGTTTTTTTATAGTAAAACGATTCGATTACCTTATCTGATAAGAAAATGTTCCCTGTGAAGAATTAATAGTTCTACAGCTTCCGGTAATAATTCACTTCTTTTATGGTCCTTTAATTTTTGTCTTGAATTGGAAATATACGGATCGGATGTGATCAGCAGTCTTTTCAAAATATCTTCATTAGTAGCTGAGCGACTACATTTTCTACTATTTTGTTCCCTGAAGCTTTTAAAGTCTTTATTGCGAGCTTCAGCAGCTTCTTCTGAAAGTTTGCCTATGGAAGTATTGCATGTCGAATGATATCCGCGCCAACTTCAGTTGTGTTCGTCCTTCTGTGTTATACATTTCGGTTCCGAATTTTAATCTGTTAATATTGTATTAATTTTATTAATTTGACCACTTCAGTTTTTCCTCAATTTGTTTACGACTTTTACTTCAGTTTTTTGCAACCTTTGTATATTTTACACTTCAGTTTTTAACTTGTAATATAATAATAAATTTTCCACCCATGTGCGTCGTTCTTGCCGACATTTTGATCTCTCATTAATTCTCCTGAAGAAGGAAATAAACATTTCCGAAATATTGAGTATTAATAAATGAGTTTCATTTACTAATTTCTCCATTGCTGGAAGACCGAATTCCTTGATCGAAATCGTCTCCCTATATATATATAAATCGGATAAAATAGATGGTTTTATTTTATTTTTTGAGGTATTAGAATCTAATTTATTAATTAATTAATTTTCTGTGATATTTTTATTACCTTTAACCATGCAGTAGGTATATTGACAGATTTATGATAATGATATAGGTAACCTGCCTAATTATGTGTATGATAAAACATAGATTGTATTAATATTAACAACAGATGAAGAATAACGCTTAGAATGTGTAGGCGAACCGAAGCAGTCAATCATGCCGAGTATATAAAGAAAGATAGGTAGCCCATTTTGTTTATCTTCTATAATCGATTTGCAAATTTGGGCATTTTTTTAAAAATCTAATAGAAGTTAAAATTAAAAGTCATAGAACACCGTCTTCAAGAAATGGTAATTGTATAGTTAGTTATAAATATGATTTGCTAATATTTTGCAGGTTGAATTACACATAGTTAGTGTATATTCTGAGAAAATTGCAGCTTCGTATCGTTTCTAATTCCGAAGATTTTAGTAGTTGAAGAGGACGGTCGAAATACACTTAGCGTAACATCACCGAACATATGTACTTTCAGACATGCTTCTGTTCGATATTCCGTCAATCTACTCGTTTGTACTGTGATTTCCATATCTAATGCTTATTTTACTATACACTTATATACATTTTATTATGATTCTAGAAGATCGGCCTTTTTACGCTATGTCACATTTTTAACCAACTTCGATCCACTGTGCGGCGTCCTCTTTTCTATTTCTGGTTAGACTATACCAGTAAAATTGTTCGTATCTCTGAGTTCCTCTAGTTCAAATCTAAACATGTTCGTGTTTATTTTTATTGTTAATGTAAAAACATAATGTTTTTATTTTATTAATACAGCCAAAAAATTGTTTATTGTTGGTTATTAGGGCTTGTGGAATTAAAAATACAATTTCTAATAACGCAGTTTTATTAACACGATCTTACTACTAAGAACATCGACGAATAACTAACTAAAAACTAACACTAGGTTTGTTTTCGTTCTCACTTTGGACGGTTCTATTACAGTTCAAAGTAAACGCCCGCCCAGGTAGTAAACGATTTCGCACTATACGACAATATCACGATTGATATAGGTCCACTGCTTTGGACGGTAATAGAACCGTCCGAGGAAAGAACCAAAACAAACCCACTGTTAGGTAAACCGTACGGGCAGGTATATTGGAGAGCGCGTGAGTCATAAACTCGAACAAAGAAAATGCACTATCCTACGATGAGATCATCATCGATAGGGTTCTTACAAAGAAGTTGATGTTTTTTTTTTTGTTACTATTTCCAATATTTATCTTTAATGAATGAAACACAAAACAAATTATTCATAGAGGAATAGACGAATGACTCCCAAATATAATAAAATTCGTGCGTTTTTAATTTAAAGCTTGACATTTCAATTAAAGATCATTTAATTGAAGAAATGTTTATTAAAATTAAAATACCTTATCAAACTAAACTTGGTGTTTTTTAAAATAATTATTCATTCATAAAATAAGGTAGACTAATTAATTTCTGGTTAATTATACAATACGAGCTTTTGAAAAAATGGAATACATTGGAACGTTATGTAAATATAAATAATAGGCTAAATAAAGTTATAAGGCCGCTAAACTCAAGAAATATTTGTATTGAAATTTGGAGCCCCGTTTAAATTTGTTCCAACTACGTGATCCGTCAAAGAATTATAAAAGAACAAAAAACTAATTCATGGAGTGGAGCTTCAGGTTCCAGATATTTATATTTATATGTTGTTCTTGATTTTAGTGGTTACCTTTTTCAGCGATCTAGCTAACTTCTTAAGATAAATGACTAACATATTTGTGTATAAGTAAAGAAAGAATATAATTTGCCTCGAATAACAAGGCATCATATAAGCAATGACGATACAACGAAACAAAAATTCATACTTTCGATGCAATTAAGCATCGAGAGTAATATAATGCCCTGTATAGTATGTAAAATATTCTACACTTCTACAGTATTGATTGTGAAAACCGGACGCTTGCAGTTTCCTGTGCTTCATATACGCTTGCCGTATTATTTTATTCGATCTCCGAAGTGTATGCGCAGCCGGCCGCTATACTCTCATAGTGCGCCCATACTATCACATCCGTAGCTGTGAGCGCAGTCTCGACCGAACCCGACAAGAGTCAAGTTTACACGACAGTGTTGCTACGAGCGTGTCGCGTAGTGTCGTGTCATTCAGTGCTCCCTTTTATATAAACAAAAACCGAAAATGTAAAACCCGACGCATTTATTCCGTTACAAAGAACAATAGCCGCCTCGAAAATTAAAAACTACCAGTGAACATACCGCCACCAGTGATATACACGCGCAAAACTCGAAAGAAACGCTAAAGCATTGGATCCCGGTATTGATTTTGTACCTAACCTACAATATGATTCACCCTGTCGGTGCATGCAATTTATTGTATAACGCCGCCTACTTCTCATCTTGCACCCGAAATAATTAAATTTCAATTGTATTAAAAATAAATAACATTGGAACGTTTGAGAATTGGAAAAAATACAGAAACATGCTTTTCGAATTTACTTAATTTCAGTGTAATATCTTTTGTGCAACACATGATACACATACACAGCCTGTGTACCGTGCGATATTGTATAAATTAGCGGTGTTATTGAACTCGAATTATTTATTTATGAGGTAGAAACAGATACGTTATATCTACAAGAAGTACGAGTTAGACATACATTACCCTTACTAAACGTTTATGTGTCTATATCGAAGTGCTTTACTTATTACAGGGATATATTGTTAATAACAAAAAACTTAGTTTATACCTTGGGAAAACAGAACTCCGAAAAAGTGATACTCTACCGTGTTTTTGTGTGTGATATATCTTTTACTCGGTTTGTTCAATACTGTGAATATCCATATACTGCATACTACGACATCGGTTAATTATATGTTTATAGGTAAGTTTTAAAATTAGAAGTTTGCTTACAGTGCAAATTGAGTTTACGTAATTGTAACAATAAATTATCATTCCAGTAATAAAATTGTTGAAAGGTAAAAGTACACTATTTTACTTATCATTGAGACAAAACTAAAATTGTAAAAAGTATTTGGTTCATTATCAAGTAAATATTTAATAACCTTGAATTTAAATTTATTTCGGTATTGGTAATGAACTTTGCTTGGTATTACAGTTATGCCGATTCATTTGGCTACGTACTCTGAAACATAGAGAATTCCTTGCATTTATTGTTTTAAATTTAGCATGGCATACTTACGACCCCTTATTCATACTATCTTTCTGTGTTTATTGTGGTATTGCAGACTCACAACTGACAATAAGTACTCATTTACATTTATAAATATTGAAATAGGATCATTTGTATTGAGCAAATACAATATTGATTTAAATGGTATATCGATTACTTCCTACACCTATTTTTGTATGTTATGCAACCAAAATCAAATACTCGATATTTGGATATGAAGTATTAATTTGTTGTACGAGATAAGATAATGTACCCTTATGCACGCAAAAGCAGTAATACCCAAGTTATAATTATCAGAATTTACTTACCTAAGATTAGATACGATGGCATTTTATTTCTTTCTATTCTGATTTCTTTTGTACGTCTCTGCATAATAGGACAGGATTTCCTGCTTTAGCTAAACATATGTATATTTTTTAATAACCCTTTATACTTTATGATAGATAGATAATAAGTTCTAATTTCGGAAAAGTAAAACTTTTATTAATTATTTCTAATAGTTTTAATTAGAAATAAATAAATGAATATTAATATTATTTAATCAATTTTTTCACTACCATTATGCTGTGCTTATAAGATATGTCTTATCCATTGACTATTTGGTATATTCTAATGATGAATTTAGAAAATTGTCTGTGACAATGAAATCTGTATTAGTATTATTATGCATACCTATATTAAATTATTACGTCAACTTCGTTTGAAAGTATCAGTTTTTTTAAGTGGCGTAGCGTAAAATTGGAGGGCTCCCCCGCAGAATTTGGTCTGGGCCCCTTGCCTACTAGTATATATTTTTTTAAATATTGCTAACAAATATATATTTCTCGATTGTAAACTTTTGTTAAAATACACATTGGTACTATTTATAATACGATACATACGATAATATTTTATTTTTAAGGATAGGCCCAGCCGTCTGAGGACTCCTCAGATGGCTGGCCCTCCCCGCCCTGCGGTAGTGTAATTTACGCCATTGGTTTTTTTAAGAACTGTTCATCTTTTTGGTGAAGATAATTGTCCTATATTAATTAGAAAAGCAATTATTTACTTTGGCGCTATAATTTATTTCCAACGTGAACTGCATCAATGCTTTACGATAATACCACTTGCTTTTGACCATAGCACAATATGCGTACCTTTGTTTTAATCGCAGGCACGGTGTAAGTACTGTAAGATACTTACACCATGCCTGCGTAAACGATAAAAACATGACATGTTAAATGTATTATTGAATAGCTAAACGACAGTAAATAACGTTCTGGAAAGAAAAAGAATCACTGTGAGCATCTAACAAAGCAAAAATCGGCCGAATTCTTTTAACTAGCATAAGTATTCGTGCCTAAGCATTGAGTGCTTATCAGGCACCCCTGCAGAGCCAAATCTCCTTCCTAATCATCATTACGACCCCGGAAAAAATTATATATGTATAAGTTTACCATACTTTCTCAAAACCAGTCCTGAGATTTTAATGAAGGTCTACAGATATTAAATTCTAAATTAAGCAATAACTGATGATTTGGAAAAAATATCATGAGTGGGGGAAGGTGGATTGATGTTGAAATACTCAAAGAGAAGGTATCATGTAAACTGCAGCTGAATGTGCTGCCAGTGTCAATGTTTTTATTTTAATAAAAGTGCTGTATTTTGCTGGCATCTTATTCTGATAGCATATCTGTCATAAAAACTCACAACGCTTGCCATAATTTTGACGCAAAATAGTGGAGAAAGGGTTGAAGTTCCTGTGCGAGTTTCAAAAGAAAACCGCAGTTGTTGTGTTGGTGTTGGCATTGTGGATTTTTATAGCTCCGTGCTGAATGAGGAATTGCACTTTTTTTAAATTCTTGTTAAAATAATGTTATTTTGTACATGACCTAAATATATATTTACACTGAAATGTTGACGGTTTTCTGTGAAGTAGTTTTTGAAATATAAATTTTTTAAGATCTTTATACGTCACAGGTACGTAGTAAAATTTTATGAATGAACGAGAATATATGGCAACATAGAAATTACTCCCCCGTAATAATCACAGATTGCAGTCATTTATGGAGAACAATGACAAAGGACAAAGACAAATTTACCGGCTGCGAAATACGATATTATTAAGATGCTATGCAGGTTATGGTTACAAAGGAATTTGGGATTTCTGCATTATTTCTGCATCTTGTTTTAGTTTGCGTTTAAAGTTCTCCAATTTATCGTAAAAGAACGAATTCTGAAAGATTATAACCTCCAAACCGCGTAAAATAAACACAGAATATCCTAATAATACGTTTACGGAAAACAGAAAAATGAGTCATTTGGGAATATGATTTTTTTAACGTAGTTTTGCGACTGTGTTTAATTCTTCAGTTATTATAATCGAGAAAAGAATCTCAATAATAAATAATAATAATGTTGGTTGTTATATGGAATCGAATCCTGTCTTCACGAACTGCACCACAAAATCGTTAATTCCTTAATCCTAATTACACTACAGAACTGTCAGCTACCCAAAACTTATTTACCCGAACATAAACTAATTAAAACTATTGCTGTTTCTTGCCCAGCTACAATAGTATTTTAAATAAGAGTCTTGAGATAGTGGCTTTGATTGGGTTTATTAAGATTTATATTTTTTATTGTTTATATTTATATTTTTTGATAATCGTTTAAACTTAACAAATTTATCATCTTTTTCAAAAGTATTGTTGTGGAAACTGGTCGTGCTGCAGTTCAGACGAATAAAATTATAGACGCGTGGGTATAAGAAAAGTATCCCTTATTAACTCGTGGTGCAATCCGAGTGCGCCCATGGAATCTTTCTTATAGCGTTTTCAGCTTACTGCACTTTACTGCACTTTTATGCACTGATTGTATATCCATCTTATTTTAATACATAATATTAGTAAGGGAGCTAGATATACTCCACGGGTGTAGTGCAGTAAGCTGAAAACGCTATTAGTGTGTCAAAAGAACGACCCATATTTCTAATATTCGATGCACAGACAACTCACAGAGATGAGTAGAGTATATATCTATATACCTATGCTCAATGCAATGAATCCTCAATTAAATATATATTTTTGTGGATATTATATATTTATTTAGAAAGTTTGGATTGGATGTTACTATTCGTACTCATACTCTTTCGTTGTTTAAAACGGATGTTATATTAATCTGTTACTTTCTTTACATTAAAACCAATTTTGAAAATTTTAACATCGACCACGGAAAAGAAATTTGCAGCTGTCGTATACTTTTTGAAATATTTTAGGTTTGAAAAAAATATTGTAGTTCTTGAATATCAATTCTTTACTTAGTGTGTGCAACTTTCATTAGAATCTATGCAAGTTTATTATCTTTCTATGATTAATTATTCTAGTTTAAGCAGTATGGTAAAAGCAACTTTATATAAAAAAGAACTAATTAAGAAACTAGGTCGAAAATGCGTTAAAATATTTTTTACAGCCAGCGTATTTTAACAAGCGTCTCTAAATTTAGTTAAACTGTTGTCGCTATATGGTTAAATTATGGAACGTTAAGCTTGAATTGAAAATAAAAATTTAAATTCCTAAGACTTTGCGAATGAGAGATTTTAGGTAGTAAGTGGTACCAAATGATTTTCAAAACCGGTAAGTCTTACAGGAACGGTCATTTTTGCAATCTACGATAAATTAGACTGTAAATTGTGTGTACAATATTTGCACGTATTACGCATTTTCCATGTTCGCATGTTTGATAAATTGTATTATTCACAAATTAGCAATTACGTAGGATTTAGAACTTCCTGTTAGACATAACATTGAAGACGACTTTAAAACGTCTGCTAATGTAAATTTACCTTAGCTTAACGTAATTTATTTTTGCATAATAAGGAATCAGTATCAGTTTTCACCATAACTACCTATAGATCCCCATTACACATAAAATTCTTTTATTTATTGCCGATTATCGAATACCTATCTTATGTGAGAACATAATTTCTTCCCTTTTCTTTCAACGTTAGTTATATTTAATATAACACTTAACGATAATGAAACACATCCTTTGAGAATTGCTTGCGTTGTTTTTATGTAATATAAAGAGTTCGTTGCCCCTTTTTCTACGTGTCACTTGATCCTATTAAGTGTGAATACACCTGCAATTACCATTAGGAGTTATTGCGTGCAAGGTGCACTCTCTGAGGTAGCTGGAAATCGTAATTTGTTTTAATGGCCCTAACTACTGTAATTTTTGACGCCTGAGTTGGCGTCATAACTATTGTTTCTCTGGAGATTAAGAAATCGTTTTGTGCTCGGCCAATTTCATCAATTGATCCTAGATATATTAATCTCATTGAAGTGGGTGTGCATGTTTGTAACTTTCCAGAGTATTTAATTGTTCACATTGAAATGTAATGTCAATTTAATTATCGGTTTATTAAGGTAAAACGAATGTTGTTACAACATAACTTGACGGAAAATAAGGTCTTCAACGACGTTATGGATTATTCTTGATTATACTCTTGGCAATGCTTACATTATTAAATGTCATTCGATATACACATTTCGCGTTTCGACAGTATCAGGAGAAGAAGTGAAACCATATTGTAGTTAGAAAAAGCACAGCTTGGAATTGGTTAATAGGCGAGTTGAATTCGCACACACAATATTTTATTTAGTAAATAAAATTTAAGCTGGATAAAACGAAATATCACACCTCTGCTCATTCCAGTAAATACAGTATCTAATGTCGTCGAGTTTTTTTTTTTATGAACAAATTGTTGCAAAAATAGTTCTTTTTGGAACTCTGCTGACTACTGTTGAAATAACGAAATGATGCTGATAACATTTTGTTACGTCACCCTTAGTATGGGTGATGAAGAGGTATTTGACTTACCACCTACAGGTCCAACTACAAATCTTCAAGGAAATTAATATTGGAAATAAGCAGAGGATACTGGCTTGCAATTTATGGAGTTCAAATCGGCAGCTATTAAAGGGGAAAGGATTTCAACAGGACAGCGACATGCTGCAGGAAAATCAAAACGCTAAATTTCGTTGCAAATAGATAATGAAGATGGTTTCGCTTGGCCTCCTCTTCTTTGAATAATAAAAAAAGCAAACAGGAGATTATCACGAAGAAGTAACTAGCTCAGTGTGCACTGAGTGGATGATAAATGTACCTCTTTTTCTTTCACCGAATTCTGTTATTCTTATGGATAAGGCTCCTTAAGCACTAACAAGGGGAGGTCGCCAGACTTTAACCAAACTTTAACCAAACTTTAACTTTTGATCCCGGCTTTATCAGTTGGAGTACTTTTGTAAAATATTGCTTAAGTACACTCGAATACGAGATAGGTTTACAAGTTTGTTGTGGTGAAGCACAGTGATAGTATGCGGTAGGACCATGGTTTGAATCCCGACGGAGGGAGGCCATGCTTTCTTTTTTATTTTTTCATTTATTTTTTTCTGTTTTAGTCTTTTCACGTTTGAAGACAACATTTGTATAATCTCTTATTGTTTACTTTAACCACACAAATTAACCGTAATCCGAAAATTGCTATACACAATTAATAAAATGCATTTCAATGTCATAAAATATATAATATTTATTTTAAACCATATATTTGTATAATTTGTTATTGTTAGTTTTACTTTACTTTTATGACACTGTCAATTCATTTTTTATTCTATTCGCAGCTACTTTTATATTCTAACGCTATCTACTGCATTTTTGACGGAAATGCGCATATAGAGGATCGTAATTATTACTATTTAATAATATTGCTAAGAGTGTTTTTCTCTCATTGACAGTAAGTATTCTGTTTGATCTAACATATAATTCATCACTTTTTTCTCTGAAATTGTCAAATTTGTAGTTAATCCTCTTTATTCAAGCTATTGCAATGATAACAATAAGATTATTGTCTATGATTTTATACAGAGAAATTTTGAATAACTTTAATAAAGGATTGCAACAAATTTGATGAAGACAGTTGACATCATTTAACGCAAGGGTCAGCTCGGTTAACAGAATATATTACTAAGATATTTTAAGCCACATACGCATATGTTAATTTTTGTATAGCAACTGGTTCAGTTGGACGGTTATCACCTACAGTTCAAGGGCAGTAACAATAAACAAAATTGACATTACAATAACATAAAATAACACCTTTCATGACAGGATGCAGATACCTCACTTTGTCACTTATTTTAAAATTTTAGCAGCTAGGGCTTCATTCTTATTTGATTTAATTTAGAGACTTACACTTCCTATGTATGATTGACTTGAATATTACATGCTAGCGCAGTATGGGTCCTAAGTCTAAAAAAGATAAGAAAAGCTTGAGAAGTGAGAAGGCAAGGTGGATGCAAAGATTTTTTTGTTAATGCTCAGATATGCATTAGAGAAGAAAAATAAGTGCGGAGGTAATGGACAAGCATAACTGATCATACATATCGCAAAGGAAACCAGATTAAAAGGTCCCGATTGATGATTGCAATATATACCTACATATTAGCGAATGCACAGCTTGTGCCACGCAAGGAACCTGTCATGGATCATGGCAACAAGGAGAAAAGAGGCAAGCCAAAAGTGAAGTGGAGATCTAATGACGGATCTCAGGCTAGCAGGAGTCGTGGTATGATCGGAAACTATGAAAGGTAAAAATGGTGGTCCAAAGCATGTGCCTCTTAAGGCATTAAGAGCTGAAATATATGTATACACCTGTGTTGTGTGTGTAACAAGTTGTTTTTATTCTGTACTAGTAGTCAAATCAATTTATGCTTGTTGCAACGAGAAAGAAACCTATATGTATATAAGGTTGCCGCCAGGAGGAGCAATGTTATTATGACATAAGTAAATAGAATTTTATTATCTACTGAGGAATATCCTTGAAAATAATCAATCATTCCAGGCAGGCACATAAAAACATAGAAAACAGAAAAAAAGTGAAAATGCAAATAGAAACAATGGCGTTAAAAGCCAATTCTTATATAAGAAAATTAAGTACGTATTCCAACATTCTAAAAATAAATAATCAAATCGTGTAGCAAGACCTGGTCTTTTTTTGGTACATAACCCCAGACAACATCACTCATCTACAACGTACCCGAACCAACGTAATTTAACTATGATCTCGAGCAGTACAGTACGTGAGCCGCTGCCGAAATTGGCTTAGAAATCCCCCAGGATGGGGGCTTTAAGTTGGAGAAACACTCGATCGTCACATAAAACGTATTTTATCCTGTCTATAACTATTAGGCTGACATGCACGGCATAATAGGTTCCTAACCACCGCAATGCAACGCCTGTATTTATTAAGTTTTGCTATCAATTTTTTCCATTAATCTAGTTGCAATAGATAAAATATAGTGAAACAGTGATGCAACTTCTTATAACTAAAGAGAATTTACATATGACATTTGAATTTGAATATTAATAATTGGTAATTATTATTAGCAATATTTTCAACAAACAAAGTAAAATTGTTAGTCACTCTATAAAATAATGCTGTTAGTTTATGTGAATTAATGAAACCCAAAGAATTGGTGACTATTTAAATTATGTTACCTGGTTTATATAAGTGTATTGTATATTATATTACATAAGTATACTTATGTAACAATGTAAAATTCTGACTAATAACTTACTTGATCGTATAGATTTAATTAACTTAGTTACTATAGTTTTGGAACAATGTCTGTATTTGTCAAACTATTGTTCGTTGTTGGGAATTTTTAATTCAGCCGTATCGTTGGAAACATATTTTTTATTTGGGGTTGCCCGGGTGAGTTTTTCCTTAGAAATGTAGAGTTTGTTGAAAACAAATGAGAGAAGAGTCTTCTTTTTCGATTTTCTTCTGAGAGTATAGTATCTTTCGAAACATAGATATTATCTAGAAATTTGTTTATTTTTTTAATTTGAAATTTTAGAAAATAAACAAACTGTAATTTCTGATAATCATAGACGAATGAGATTAAATTTCTTCTTTTGTCAAAGAACGTGTAATTAGTTTTATGTTTTATGATCTGATAGTGACGTATATCTACTAATTTAGAACTTTATTCTATTTTATAGAGTTTATATACCAAGATGACTTGAAAATTAATGGAAAATTCTTTGGATTTAATTAAAATCATTAATTATCTATAAAATTCTGCGTTAGCCATCATAAATGTTTAATATGAATTGAAAAGGCTTTGCATAAAGGTTAGTTTAACATAGGCAAAGATATAGGGTGCTATTTAAAACAATCAAGTTACCTTGGGTTAAATTCAAACAAATGTTCACGACTATAATGGACACCTGTATATAATTACGTCGATTTTCGTTTCACTATTGTATATCTGGCGTTTAAAATATAAATGTCTAAATCTAAAACAAATTCCAATACAAACTACGCCGCCTTAACCCAAGGCTTGCATCAAGGCCATTTTTTACAAAAGTGTAAATAACAACGTTGTTATTGAAGATAGACATTTAGTAGTTTATATGAAATCATGTTATTTTTCTGCCTAGAATTGAAAAATGAAATAATATAGAGGTTGTTCCATTTAAAATAACGGAGCAGGTACGCTGGAACTGCGTTAATAACTGGATTACTGCTGGAACAGTTTGTATAGTCAGAAATATTTTTAGGTTGTGCAGCATTAGAGTCTTTTTGTAGAAAAACTTTCTTTCTAAAATGACAAATAGATCTGTAATCAAAGACCCAGTCTTCGGCGGGACACCTGTGTAGCCCGCGGGTTATATACGCGAAATATGAAAATACAAGATTTATTCTTAGGTCCAATTTTAAACTAAAGAAAATTGTTTAAAATAAATTTCACACAGCATAGTTCTGATTTTTTAAACACAATTAACAAATATATATATATGATGGCTTAACACCCCTTGTGGGGTTGTGCCGCTTATATAAGCTTTCTAGATCCATTTCAAATTGGGGTGGATCAATCCCCATTTTCTTCCTCTAAATCGCTCTCACTATTTGTCTCCATAAGTTTATGTCCTCTACCTTCTTCTTCCATTTGCCAAATCCGGCCTCTCTCAGATCTTCAACCTCTTTCAACCATCGTATTTTTGGTCTTCCTCTTGCTCATTTGCCTCCCGGTTCCCACTCCAACATCGTATATATTACTGCTCCCGGTCCTGCTATCCACACATGTCCCAGCCATTTTATTCTCTGCCTTTTAATTCTTCTCACTATGTCCTCACCTCCCAATTCTTGTGCTATTGCATCATTCCTTCTTATTCTATACTCTTTATCTCCTATCTTCACAGGTCCTAGAATTGTTCTCATTATTTTCCCTTATACGATTCTTAAGTCCTCTTCGTCTTTTTTTGTAAGTGTCGTTGTTTCTGCTGCATACGTCATTGTCGGTCTTATGAATGTTTTGTAAATTGTTAATTTAGTTTTCTTGGTAAGTAGCTTACTTCTTAAAAGTTTTTTATTAGCATGGTAAGCTTTATTTACTATCATTTTTCTTTCTGTAGTTTCTATTTTATTGTCTCTGTCTTTTGATAACATCACTCCTAGGTACTTGAATCTAACCACCTGCTCAAATTCATACTCCCGTATCTTCATTCGTCCATCCATTTGATTTTTGCCAATCTTCATTATTTTTGTTTTATTTCGGTTTATCTTTAGCCGAATTTTTCCTCCTTCTTTTACTATTTCCTCTAACATTTTAGCTATTATTTTTCTTTGCTTTGTAATAATAACTATGTCGTCAGCATAGGCAACTGTTTGTCCTCCACCCGTTCTGAGGTTCTCTTTGTTTATATTCCTCATCACATATTCCACCGCTAGATGAAAGAGAGTTGCCGAGAGTTAACAAATATTACTAACGAAAATTCCTCGACATACAAAATTTTGTTGCTGACATTAAAGTTTTTGAAAACTTTTTGATCTTATAAAATACTTTCTCCAATGTAGCATTTTAAAACTTTTTTTTCTGAATATGGTTGTTTTTTGGTAGGTAGATATCAGGGCTCAAAATGTGTTAAAGCTCTGTGTTTTATATTCAAATGGCAGAGTCGATAACGAAGTAAATGAAGGATAGATAAACATTGGTAAAGTATACAAGGTGTGTCTTGTAAACGATCCATTAAAAATTATTTCTGTAACTAGGTTTTTTAATGGACCTATACGCATATATATATAACTCAAACAAGTATGTTTATATATATATCATAAAAGCATGCACTAATGGGTTTATAACTTTACTAAACATTTAGTGGTTTCAAGTTGATCACATTAGGTTAATAATCACGAACATTTTGAGTTTATATTTATGTATTTGATTTATAGATATTAGTAACTCCAACTTATCCCTATATTTTCCTAAAAATTTTGATATTTGTGTCAATATTATTTTGACATCTTGCTATTTGATTTGATTGAATGGGCAAAGTTTGATGTCTTTTTTAAAACTGTTATGTTTTTTCATTACTTTTTAGTGGAATACTGCGTAGTGAACGAGTACCAGGTTTCTGAAAAAGACTGTTCACGACAGTCCTAGCAAAGAGCTTAAATTGGTGAAGCAGGTAAAGGAAATTATATCAGTAAAAATTCTTTAAAGTAATGAAATGTATTGTAGTTTGTTCAAAATTGTTCTAAGCCATTGATGATATCTTTTCATAAATAAATATTCCTGCATAATATAGATCAAGATATACATAAATGTCAGAACGTCGAAATATCTTATCCTGGTTTTCACGGAACGAAATCTTATTATTTATTTTATGGCTGAATATTATGCGTGTTCGGCTGTATTTCATGAGAAGCTCCGTTGGATGTTTTATGGACTCATTCTAAATGTACGCTTTTTTTTAGAATATAAAATTTTATGTTCCATTGGAATACCGCAAAGTGACTTAAATAAGTAATTAATGCTTAGAATGGCTTGTTTAGACGACTTTCATCCAGATAATGTATTTGCAATGTTTACTCTTGTTTATCGCTAGTGATATTTGAGATAAGAAAAAAATGTCTTCATTATATGGCATGATTATATTTGACAAAAATTAAGGTTCTACTAAAAAGAAAACATGTGACTTTTCGTTCGTAGGTAAAAATTCCATATTAATTTGATATGAAATAGTATACATGTTGTTTTCTGAAATAACCGACAAACTTACAGCATGTCGGGAGAGTGATTCTGAACAAAAAATCTTTACATGTATTTTAGGGAGAGCGGATGTTACCCTAAAATTCATCCAATAAGTTTAGTTCCTTGAGGCAGCTCAGAATCTTTTAATGAGATCTTTTTCAGGTATTCTATAGACAAAGATCAACCTTTCCAAAGATCACATATCTGATTTTCGTTGCCGCAAATGTGCTGAATTGTGTCTTCATCTTCTAAACACAACCGGCATTCAATCTCCTTAGTGTCCGATTTTGTGTAGGTGCTTTCTGAACCTGCAGTAACCTATAAAACACTTTTGCTGTCAAATTCAAGTGGTTTCCTGGTTTTGACATGGCTAGGTAAAATGAATTCTTTCATATGTACTAAACCGGGACAATTCTACTAATGCTGGAGCACTCTCTGATTGGCCCAAACATTGATATGTTGTTTAGCTACGTTCATTGCAGGTCCTGGTCATTGGAATTGTTCTACAGCACCCTTTCTCTTAAGAATACCTGCTTCTCCATTTCCATGACAGAGTGAATGCTGCTTAAATACACAGACTAGCACTAGATTATTGGCCGCCCCCAATCTATTTAGTGTTTTTAGAGCTCTGGAACAGTTTTTAGATGGATTTATGGCCCCCTAGTGTTTTCAACACCGCTTGACTGTCACTGAAATTTTTAATGATTTTTATGTGATGTTTTTATTCAAAATCATACATACGATAGCTAAACAACACTGGCTATTCTCATACTTGCACCCATTAAAACACACATGGTGTAGATAATTATAAACACTAACATTGTTTCGCAGTAAAATTTTGGTAAGAGTTGTTAAATAATTACAATACAAATTATTAGAGCGATTTCTTAGAAGAGACGTTGTCGGAATTAGTGTTCCAATAAAATCTCGACCCGACATGATTTATCATTTTGACGCTGCTCCACCGACTTATGGTAGGCAATTGACTTTTTAAACTAAAAGTTTCCTGGACAATGAATAGGAAGAGTTTGTGTTATGGTCGGCACATTGTCCTTCCTTTCACCTTTACACTTTTTCTATAGTGATTGTCTTAATTATCGTGTTTAGAATAACGGTAAGCCAAACACGCGAAAAGAATTGATTGCAAAAATGGTTGAAACGGTGGGTTCTATACGCAATGAACTTATAAATATTAATTAGCAACAAAGTATGACTCGGAGACTAGCAATATGTTTGGAAAGTAAAAACGAAAAATTCGAGCAATTATTATATTAGATTTTTTTTTGTGAACTTAATTCATAATTTTTAAATATTTGAAGAGAAATAAAAAAAAAAAAAAAAAAATTTATTCATAATTATACTGGGTGAGTTTTTTATCTTGGGTCAATGGAATATCTCTGAAACACGGCATCAAATCAAAAAAAGATCTTGATAAAATTTTTAAGCAATATATGCTTATTAGAGTAATAGCCCTGTAATGCCCTGTACGAGAGTCGTTTCATATAATGCGTTGCTTTAAGTGCTCAAGGTATGGTCACATCAGTAGAGACTGTAAGTTTTCAATTAAATGCCCAAAGTGTGCTGGCGATCATTCCCTGCGAGAATGCGGCTCTGATAATTTAAAATGTATCAATTGTGTTGACAGTAATAATAAATACAAAACTAAGTATTCTATAGATCATAGTGCCCTTGATAATACGTGTTCATGTTATAATAAATTGTTAGAAAAATCGAGATCAATTACATGTTATAATATTGAATAGCAATTACCGAGGGAGACTATTGTAACTGGTAGTTTTAGCAGTCTTATTTTTTTGTTGAACATTCGTTCTTTGGGTCCAAAAATAGACGATTTGAGCGTGTTGTTGTCTAAATATAATAGTTATTTCATTTGTCTGACCGAAACTTGGTTAAAAAATTGTCAAATGCAGTATACACGTATAAAGAACTATACTCTAGCTAACTATTTTTGCAGATCTAATAAAAATGGAGGTGGCAGCTGTATTTTCATTAAAAATAATCTGAACTTTCAGGCCTTAGATCTTTCAAAATTTGTAGTTGAAAATGTGTTTGAAATATGTGGTATGTGTTGCAAAATTAATAAACAAGCTTTTACTATTATCAATGTTTATCATCCACCGCAATCAAACTTTGGTGACTTTATAAAATATCTTACCATTATGTTGGATGAGGTGATTATGAATGATAATATTTTTTTTATTTGTGGTGATTTTAACATTAATTTCAAAATATCATCTCACGAACAACGAGTATTAACAAATGTTATGGCATCTTATGGCTTAAAAATGTCTGTTCATGAATATACTCGAATTACAAATACTTCTAGTACCCTTATCGACAACATTTTTACTAATGTTAGTGATAGTGATATCTGTACCTCAGTTAACGCCACCTATATCTCTGATCATAACATTGTTGACCTTAAGATCTCTGACAATTATTTAAAATCACAAAAAATATTTAATACTACTCAGAAAAGGTATTTTACTAATGAAAACAAGTTTCAATTTGAATATTTTCTGATGAGGGAGCAATGGAATGATGTATTTACTTCAGGGGATTTAAATTCAAAATTTACCTCCTTTGTAAACATTTTTTTATATCATTATAATAGTGCTTTTCCCCTGGTGCGTTCCCGAGTTCGTGACCACAAGGCAGAGTGTTGGATTAATCATGAAGTAAAAGATTCGAACAGAAAATTACAAGATTTGTATATGCTACAAAAATCTTATCCAGAGTTGAAAGATTACTACCTGCAAGCTAAAGATCGTCACAAAAATCTAGTAAAAGAAACAAAATTTAAGTTTTATAATAATCTTGTTAATACTTCTGATAACAAAACATCAACTATGTGGAAAATAGTGAAGAGTTGGACCGGTAAGCAATCTCATAAAAAAAATATTAACCTAATTAGCAATGGTAAAACTGTCGACAATCCTCTTGAAATTGTAGATGTTTTCAACAAAAGTTTTCAAACTATCTCTGCTGATATAATGACGAACATACCTGATGTAGTTATAGAGAATAAGATTAAAGCTAATGCCAACTCAATGTTTATCCAACCTTTTACTGTCTATGAAGTATATGATATTATTGGAAAGTTAAAAAATAAAACTTCAACCGGCCCTGACGATATTCATCCAACTATAATCAAAGAATTTCGAAAGTGCATTGTTCATGTTTTAACATATTTAATAAATTTATCTTTTATGGAGGGTATTTTCCCGGAGGTTCTGAAGACATGCATGGTGGTTCCTGTATTTAAAAAAGGTGATCCTGAATCCACATCTAATTATAGACCTATTGCATTGACATCGATTTTCTCAAAGATACTTGAATACTGCATGCTTGACCGACTGAACAGTTTTCTAGATAAATTTGAAATTATTACTCGTACTCAGCATGGTTTCAGAAAAAATATGTCAACTTCTACCGCTCTAATAACTTTTTACAACAGACTTTTGCATTATATTGAACAGCGTAATGCACCCATTGGTATTTTTTGTGATCTGCAGAAGGCGTTCGATTGTGTCCAACATGATAACCTCATTGGAAAGCTCGAACAATATGGAATTAGAGGTACTGTTGCTAACTGGTTCAAAACTTATTTACATAACAGAGTACAGTTTGTAAGACTCACATTTTCTGATGCTGCTGCGGGCATGGTTGCTTTCAGGTCTCACTATCTGCCTGTTAGGGATGGTGTTCCTCAGGGGACTGTTCTCGGTCCGGTTCTTTTTAATATTTATGTAAATGATATTGCTCTCTTTCTAACAGATGTTTATACCACAATGTACGCTGATGATATATCAATTCTTTTTTCATTTGAACACCTGCGAAATGCTAATGACTTGTTACAAATTTTGTATCAATTGTGTGAGGTTCTTGGGTATAACTATGCAGGATAACATGCTCTGGAATGAACATTGTCATGACCTTGCTAATCAAATTTCTGCGAAAGCTTATTTGTTTAGATCCCTGAGAGGCAGTTTATCGCGTGACACTTTACTTTCTGTTTACTACTCTGAGATACAGAGTAGACTTCAATATGGTATTGTTCTGTGGGGCACTTGCTCCCATGCTCAAAATGTATTCATTGCGCAGAAGACTGTGTTGAGATCAATTGCAGGACTACGAAGATTTGAATCATGTAGACCCTTATTCACGCATTTAAAAATACTACCATTGCCATCTTTATACATCCTTGAGGCGTGTTGTTACATATATTCCAACAGACACAATCTTCAATTTAATTCTGCAATACATACACATGACACCAGATCTAAAGATGAATTGCATAGACCAGCTGACACTCTCCATCTAACTAGCCTGGGTCCCATTAATATGGGCATTCGAATTTATAATAAGATATTACAATGTATAGATGTAGGGGATAATATACGAGTATTCCGTCGAAATCTTAAGCTCTATTTACATAGCAACACGTTCTACAGCTTAGATGAATTTTAATACCAGTCACCCATGTTTTCTCTAGTTTTAGTTTATTTAGTTATTTTATTTAGTTTATTTTGTTAAATAATAGTATATATTTTTGTTTTCTTTTGATTTATTAATGATCATTCGGTTATTTTATGTTGACTTTTACACATTATTTTATATGTTTTGTGTAATAAATCATATTATTATTATTATTATTATTATTATAGCTTTAAAACGTGGTTGCAAATTATATCCAAGTTACCACGATATTCTAAAAGCAAAAAAGACAAATTCAAATTCAATGCATTAAGGGGTGGTTTTGACAAACAAATACTTCGAATTTGCAAACTATACTATCAATTTTTCGCATTTAAGGGTTGTATTTTAGGGTAGGTTTTACAAATACGGGTTTTTTATGCAAAATTTCAGATTCAGCATACCCAAAAACATGAACTTACTCAATTTTTAATGTAAAATTTGTTAAAACTAAAGAGTAAACAATTTCGATCGCGTTTTTCGCTTTCTGAACCACTGTGCGTCGCGTCGTGAAGACAACCTTGAGAATAACTTCGCGTCATTTATTGATTTCGTACTGCAGTATTCACGCATAGCTATACGTGTGAATGAAAGCTACGTTCATCCCAACACTAGTGTATTGGGGTGGTTCGTGTACTTCTACACCAATCCGGACCACTCAAACATCGTGTAAGTTTTCCAGTTACCTCATGCAACATCTTGTATCTTAAAGTTTATGGCAAACAAATTTTAAAATCTAAAAGCGTATGTTTGCTATAAGTTAAGGAAATACATGAATTTGTCAAGTTAGTTACAAATTCGACAACAAAATAAACATAATAAAAAATATTTAAAGTACGCAATTTGAATTTTCCTTTGTTAGCTTATTAACTGATTTGGTTTACATACTCTGTTATGTTATGATAGAATTATCGAGTGATAAAAAACTATATATACTTACCTTGAATTATGTCTTATTTGATATTTTGCTAACAATAAGCCATATAGTTGTTAAATACCTATCTTGGTTACATTGACAAATTACGATTAAGTTTTTTTTTTTGGTTTTATAACATTTGTTTTTACCTGGTAGAATATTATACCTAGATTATATATTGACTCAGATACTGATTATTATTTGTTTTAATGAAACCTAGTATAATAGCAATTTATATAGCAATATTTTATAGCTTTTTATATTTAGTTTTGCCAGTGTTAACTTATATACTTCCTTGAGCGTTTATGAGCCCTATCAAAACACAGAATGGTGAGTCATAATCTTGCGGTATTTGTATAACGGTAGTCAAGTTAAAAATATTTTCTCTGGTTTTGTCGTAGAACTGAGACGATATAATAGGCCACTAAATGGGTTTATTTTTTGTTTAGAACTTTATAATTAAGATATAGATAAGTAAATACTTGTATCTTTATAAAAAGTACAAAATGCTGTCTTAAAATTCCCTTTATTACAATTCTTGCGCAATGAATCCTGTATAATATTCAATTTATACTTTAGCATTCAAGAGATGAAGTCAGCCGAAAGTAAATAAATAAAACCTCACCATTAAGAACACTTATCGTGTTGTAGTATCTAGAGCTTGCCAAATAAAGAGAAAGTAAACAACTAATATTCTAAACCAGGTCCGCACGGTTACATGCATATTTAATGCGGCTTGCTGGAAGTTTCAGTGATGTAATCGTGGGCTTTTGTATTCGTTCTCCTATACTGCTTTTGAATAACCCCTTTCACGTTCGCTTGAGTGCTACCTGCCATTGTCTTCGGCTTTCCTCAATATAGACATTGAATTCGTTTTGGCCATTATAAGGTTACGAAGTTTTAAGGCTATTAGTGTCTTTGACTTCCTTGCAATTTTATTATTAGACGACTGTTAGGCTCTTGAAGTTTTATTCATAATGCATATATGCTTTAGGTGATAATTTTCTACTTAATTAGTAGAGAGATAAGGAAATTACTAACCAGTTATTTATATATTCAGCGTTGTAATTGTAGATACAGTAAAATAAAAGATTCAAAAGTTAGTTGTTGATTCCACTAGATGTATCTACTTATTCGCATAGACATAAATTCCTGATTTTTGAGTTACATTAATTTATTCGTTATATCTATTATCAGAGTGTGTATACAAATATGTTATTATAGTTATATCACGTATTAGTAAATACTTTAGCTCAAGTTCTTAACTTAGTCTGTAACAAAGATATCCTTTTAGCCAAAGTTAATTACTTTTTCAAGCATATTTTTTGTGCCAACGCAATTTTCTCTACACCAAGGAAATAGAACAGAACATTTTCAATGAAAAAAATATTTTTTATACAAAAAATCGGTTTGAATTCGTACCTCTACCCCACCGCTCTACTCTTAAAAGATTATCTAAAAAGGGTTATAAAGAAGTCACGCAACCCAGAGAGTATAAAGACCTTAGACCGATAAGTCTGCTCCCTGTAATGTCAACAATCATAGATAAAGTAATTCATGGACAAATTACATTCTTTTTATATAACCGCTCCTTTCTACCAAACATCCAGTCAGGGTTTTGGAAGGGATATGGTTGCGAAACCGCACTGCTTGATATTACAGATTATATTCTGAAAGCTAGTGATTGAGGGCTGGTGACGATCCTGGTATTATCGGACTTTAGCAATGCCTTTGACACAGTTGACCATCGTACACTTCTGTTATTTTTGAGACGTTACGGTTTTGTAGACCAAGCAGTCCTTCTAATAGAGACTTTTCTTCTTAACCGTCAACCGTTCATCTTGATTGCTCCAGGTCATCCCCCCTAACGTTAAATTGCGGAGTCCCACAAGAATCCATTATCGGCCCGCTTCTTTTTTCAATATACACTCATGATTTAGCTAGCACAATCCGTTTTTGCAGTATACACACATATGCTGATGATACTCAACTTTATTTTTCGTTTGCACCCGCTGACTGGAAGTTGGCCGAACGCAAACTTAACAACGATTTGGAATCCTTATCAAAATTTGCAATAGACAGGGGGCTCATGGTTAATCTTGCGGGGATATCTTGGGAGTAAGAAACCAGCAGAAATAATTTTTGTTTCGGGGAGTAAATATTGAACTATTCTGCAAAACATATAGAACAAAACGAGTTTGTAAATCCTACTGAATGTTGGTCTAAACTAGATTCATTTAATCTGTTACTCTGACTATTTATCTAGAAATACTGTTCAGTGAAATTTAATGAAAGAATAAATACATACACTGAGAAAAATGGATTGTAGAAATTAGATAGTAAATCTCTTTATGTTAATTAGTAACATAATTATTGTCAAAACGACAATATGTGGGGTATTAAGAGTAAAATAACCAGATGTTACCATGCTTATAGTAAGAGGTAAAATCTGGATGTTACCAGGTATTCGATGCATATTCAATTTCTAACATAAATGTTCGTAACGCTCTTCCCACCCCTTGCTCTATTCATTGTCGATCTTTACCGAAGAAATCGACCAATAAGCTGTATTGCCACTCACACGTGTTATGTACGTGTGATACAGGTGTACGTATTCGTGTCGGTGCATGTTTGTGTCTGCACAGAGAAAAATCCATGTTGTAATATTTACACTTCACTGTTTGACGGAAATTGTAGTAAGAATTCCTACTATTGTGCAAAATTTTAGAACAACGGCGTTGCATTTTCCTATATCACGGTTACAAAAAAAGCAATAAAATTGTTTAAAAATATTGTGTGACAATCTTCTACAAAATATAGTGAAATGTTTTACAATATTTTACAACAAGTGAATATAATAAATTGCATATAATGTAGTGAAGACAGTTATAATAACAGGTGTAGCAAATTTACTGTGTTGTGTTTATTTAGGTTAGGTTAGGTGCTTGCAACAGTCACCTTACTTTGATTATTGAAAACGGCATTAATAATGAGATGGAATGAAATGAATGCTGTATAGTTTTATATCTATATAGTAGGAATATCATAATACTCATAATTGGTTTAGCTACATAAATATGTGGTACTACAGCTTTTGTCGTAAAGATGGCGCTACGCTTGTTTCATAATCTTTGAAATTCGTACTCAATGTAAATTATGATCGGTAAATGTAGCTGCGTAATATCTATATGATGCTTATACATGGTTAACGTCGTGTAAAAGGTACTGTGGACAATCGCCCACAGACGAGAATTACGAGGCGCTTCAATACCGGTAGTACTCTACAGTACACGGGC
This sequence comes from Cetonia aurata, assembly GCA_949128085.1. Taxonomy (NCBI): domain Eukaryota; kingdom Metazoa; phylum Arthropoda; class Insecta; order Coleoptera; family Scarabaeidae; genus Cetonia; species Cetonia aurata. The sequence goes on from OX421883.1 coordinate 18,409,714, forward strand.
CGGTCTGATTCCCGCAATCCTGCCCGATACGACGGCAATTCGCCCGGCTGTCACCGGCTAATCAAATTATATTAATTAATTATAATTAAAAATTATTAAACTATATTTATTATAGTTTTCATTGTTAACAGTTATTATCAAATATAGTCAGCGCTACTAGACATTTTTTTCACATTCACTAACATGTATGCTCAAATTAATAATACAAATATAGTACACTTTACCATACGAGTTAATAAAAAGTATTCACAGATATTTACTATACAGATATTGTCACCGGTAATATAAAATATGATTGTCCCTATAGGAGCTATAAAATATATTAAAGTATACTATATTTATGTTAAAGAGTACTATCTATTTCTCTCAGTGTACAATTGAATAATTATTGTATTTTTTATGATTTAGTAAAGTTTGATATATTGTATGGAAAGTTAAATAAATAATTATACATACTAGTTACTGTATTAATTTTTTTTAATCGTATTTTGGTTAGGTATTTTTGGAACAGAAATAGCAGGTAATGCCCAATATAAATCTTTAAATCTGGATGTGTACGTGAAATTATTAGAGTAGGAGTGATTTGAGTAGATCCATATAATCCGTATGCGATGTGTTTGTAAAAATGTTCGTATACCTAAAGGGAACCGTTAAACTCTGATAAAATTAAATTCTTCCTTAAATCTTTAAATACTTTTTATTGCAATTACAGTAACGTGTAATCATTGATTGATTGATTGTATTTTAAATTTTCTGACCTCATCGTGTGTGTAAACATATAGTGATATTTATCTACTGATGTGCACGTGGACAATTTTTTTCCTTGAATCGTACTTAATCCAGCACATTAAGCGCTTTTGACAGATATCGCGCTAGACAAGAATATATGAGCAATTAACGAATCGAATATGAAAAGATTATATATTTACCATTTACATTTACTATTGTTCCAGGTACAAATTATGAAGGATGGAATTTGATAAGGATCCGACGTTGCACGAATGGACTCGTGAGCAACCACTTGCCGTTCTTGCCCTCGATAGTGCTGATAGAGCAGTTCTAAGAATTGCAGGTAGGATTCTTAGGAAAAACATTTATCATCATCATTTTGAGGAAATGAAATCATAATCTAGGTATTTAAGGTTCTAATAATATACCTGGCTTTTCAAATATAGATCTTTTTTTCTGGTTTGGATCCAACATAAATTTTCTAGTTATTTTGGAGTTGAATTGTACATCCTTAATCTAAAAAAAAACTGTGTGAATAATTTGTTGTCTTCGCACAGAACATGCTGCAGAATGAGATGTAAATACGTACTTGCAATTTGTTACATGTCTGATATAATTTAACCACATTTTATGTTATAATATTGATTCTGTGTATCAAAACTACAGATTTTTTGTTACCGTAAAATTTACTTTCACAATCAGGTGTTTTATTGTCTGTCTTCAAGGTTCTTTAATGAAATAGTAACGATTAATAAGTGACAATTATTTTATGATATTGACTTGCCATGTAAAAACGTACACTGTGTATTTTGTTATTTCAATAGTAAGTGAAGAAGTAACGTTTTATTATCTAACAAGCTAAAAATATACATACATAATTATAGCCATATATTTACAGAGATTCCTACTTATAACTTGCAGCTTAACTGTAAACGAGAATCTTTATATACATTTCATACAATAAAAAAAGTTAAGAATAAATTTACGTAACCGGTTTCTTTATGTTACGTATAATCTGTGTTTTCTCTCTGTAATAAAAGGCGACAATGTCCCGTTGCGTAACGAAAATTGTAAAGAGATTAATTGGGAGGTCATTTGTTTTAATTAATCGCACAATGTTGTTTTTTTATAGAGTTCACGCCTTCTAAATATCTTTCGTCAAGCTTTGATGCATTAACATTTTTGATTTGTATAGTGTATATAAATATAGTCTAAGGATTCTTAGCAGACATTGCAGTCAAGGAACGATAAAATAAATTAACTACTTTTTAAATGTCCAAGCTTTCGTATATTGACATCCTGAGGGCTACAAAAGTTGTTTACAATGGTCTTACTTACATAATTTGTTAAGTTGTTTTTGTAGGTTTGCTCATTTTTAAAGAGTTTAATTTGTTTTATCGCTCATTGACTGCAATACCTGCTAGAATCCTTTGACTACTATCAAGCGATCCCAAAAGTTTTATCGAGACTATATAGATATATACAGTGAAACATCTCTTAACGGGCACTTCTGGTAGCCGGGTACTTCCCTTAAACGGACATTTTATCCGGTCCCGAATTTATAAGTAGGGAATTCCTAATAAATTGGTATCTCTTATTTAGCTGCTTTTTGACCACAAAGTTTCCATTAAACGGATTAGATTAGATTGTTGATGTTGATCTCTTGTGCCCCCTTACATCAGTTGTAAGCTGCTAAGGTTTGCCCGCACGTATAGCTCCCCATCCAGTTGGTTTCAAAGAGGGTATTTCTCCCTCGTCTGTAACACCTTTGCCAAGATAGTAGGCACGAGTTTCTGTGATAGCAGTGCAGTTGGTTATTAGGTGTTCTGGACTTTCATTTTCCGTCCCACAACACCTGCAATCGGTATTCTGTTTCAGACCTCTCCTTGTCATGTGTTCCCCCAGGTGACAATGCCCTGTAAGAGAACCTGTAAGGATGCGTAGTCTGTTTCTGCTTAATACTAGCAGGGTCTTTGTTCTTTTCTTACTGTAATTTCCAAGGAATATCTTGGAATGTCTCAGACCAGGGAGATTCTCCCAGAGGGAAGCTCTGAACTTCTCTTCCCTGTCTTTGAGTTCTATTTTATAGGTGCTCATCCCTATGCCGCAGAACGGCTCTTGTCTCACAAACGAAGTTGTGACGGCCCTCCTTGCTAATAGATTAGCTTCCTCGTTGCCGCTGATTCCAGTATGTCCTGGTACCCAGCATAGTGCAACTTTGGTTTCTGTGCCTAGGTTATTTAGTCTGCCAAGACATTCCCAGACTAATTTCGAACTGATGGTATTAGAGCTCAGTGACATTATGGCTGCTTGGCTATCGGAGAAAATCGCAATGCTCTGCTTCCGATACTTCCTATCAAGGTTCAATTGAGCACATCTTCCAATTGCATTAACTTCCGCTTGGAAACACGGGTATGTTCCCATTGGCTCTGAGTATTTGGTTCCTGGCCCGAATACCCTTCACATGTTCCTTTATTAGTTTTGGAACGATCCACATACCATTTAGTGGTATTTGCCTTTAGGGAGTAGGTGGAGGATTCTCCTTCCCAATCTCTCGTATTGCTCAGCTTCGTAAGGAAATTCTTCTCGAAGGTAATTTTTTTTAACCATTTCGTCATTCGGTAGACTTAGAAGTGGGAAGAGTCGCGCTCGATGTGACCAAGCCCTCTGGCACGGGGTCTCGTACCCTCCAGTCCCCGTTCTAACTAGTCTGTGCATTGCCGCATGGGCCGCTCCCTCCACCACTATGTGTAGGGGTGTGAGATCTAGGATGGCCTCCAGGGCCGCGGTTGGGCATGTTCTCATAGCTACGGTGATGCATATGCATTCTAACCGTTGCAGCTTGTCAAGGGCATTACTTGTTCTGAGCTGTGTGACCTTCTGGAATCAGGTCATCGCGCCGTAAGTTACCATAGGTCTTACTATGCCGATGTACAGCCATCGCAGTATGTTTGGGTTGCAGCCCCATGTTTTGCCTGCTAAGTTCCGGTATATCATTAAGGCTGTTGTTGCCTTATTCATTGTTAATTCAATGTGCTTGTTCCACAGAAGTTTTTGGTCTAAGGTTATTCTTAGATATTTGACTTCTGTTTACTGTTGCATCCAAACGGATGCAATTTCATGTTCGAGATTTTCCTCTTCCTAGTGAAAGGTACAATCGTGGTTTTCGCTGAGTTGATACGCAGCCCCACTGATCGACACCATTCACTAATGATTCTAAGGCTTGTTTGCATTAGGTCACAGAGAATTCCCTCAAACTGGCCTCTTGCTATTATAAAAATGTCATCGGCGTATTCTATACATTGTACGCCGGAGGCTGTCAGCCTGTGAAGCAGTTCATCTACTACCAGGCTCCACATCAAAGGCGAGCATACACCGCCTTGAGGTGTTCCACGAGTGGTTCTGATTTTAGTAGTCTGTTCGCCTACTGTTGTCTCAGTTATCCTCGTGGAGAGCACCTCGCTTATCCATCTAGTTACTGTTTTACTCACCCCCCTTGTTTCTAGTGCTCGTCTGACTGCCTCATGTCAGGTATCATCAAACTCACCAGAAATGTCTAGGAAGGCACAAATTGCTGTTTCTCCTTCATCCAGAGTTTTCTGAATGATTCCGGTTAGCTCATGCAGGGCAGTCTTTGTCGATCTGTCTGCCCTGTATGCATGCTGATTCTTGTGAAGTGGAGCCTTTTCCATCACTCTCAGTCTGACATAATTGTCTATTGCTTTCAATACAAAGGACTTCAAACTGATGCGTCTGTAGGATTTGGGGTTAATCCCATCCTCCTTCCCTATGTTTGGTATGAAGGTGACTTTTGCCCTTCTCCAACTTTTGGGTATGTATCCCACCGCCAGACTACTCCTTGTTATATTTACAAGGTGTTGTATTACTTCTTCCTGCCCTTTCTGCAGGAGCATGGGGAAAATCCCGTCTGCTCCTGGTGTTTTAAATGGCTGGAAGGTGTTTATGGCTCCATTAAACGGAGAATCGAGACGTAATAATTTTGTCCGGTAAACAATAACTTAACTTTTTTCACTAATTTAACGTCTTAAACTGATACATTTTACAAGTTCTTACGGGAGATATTTTGAAGAATATTTTTGTACTAAACAAATAACTTCTACATTTAGATTTTTAAGAAAAAAATATTATATACACATATAAAGAAAGCAAAATCGAAAAAAGAAACAAGCATTTAACGATTATTTTGTCATGTTTATTTAAGTGTCACCGGTACTGTGTATTGAGTGTCTTTATTTTGACAAAACTGCATCCAATTAATTAACAGATAGATAGGCATCTGGCGTATCCAACGGCTTTGGCAGGAAATCAATGTCAAGTTTACTGGCAAATATATTCAATGAAACACACATGCATTCTTGCGGTGACTAGACACGTTTTGTACGTGAAAAATATTATATTTAGATCCTAAACTATGCGCATATGTATGCATATGTATACATATTTATTTTATATTCGGCCCTACTTTGCTCAATAGTCTCGATTATGTCACTAGCACCAATTTAAATTTACAATTAATTGGCTAGAAGTAGGTTCATTTAAACTAACGATGACAATGGAACCTTTATTTAGGGTATTTAATTTTGTCACTGTTATTGACGGAATGCGGCATCCACCTAAAAATAGAATTGACATAACTATAACGCATATTCACCTGAAGCGAACTCGTGAACGAGTGATGAAGGTTGACCGATGACCAGAGTGTAATTCAATTTAATTTATGGAAATCGTTTCAATTGAAGGTGGGATCATTTTTCATTCTCTCGTGGAGTCATTGTGTCACAATGGAATCCACCGGTTATCTATATGTATATCGATGACCGAACGGCATGTAATAAATTACTTGGCAAATGATGTCGATTGTCCGCCCAATACAGATAGAATAGAAACCGCAAGTTATGTCAGAAGTTGTAAATGACGATGCTAGGTTATCTAATGATACATCAAATAATATGTAATTCTTATAATTGAAACTGAATTGTGAATGTTGATACTGCGTACTATATATATTAAATTAGTTGTGGAAATAAAACGAACTTGTAACTACGGAATAGAGGCGTTCTTAGCCTAAAGTTTTCACATCGTATATAGATATATCTATAATCATCTGGTTTTTCAAATATGTTGATTGTCCGCCCAACACAGATAAAATAGTAACCACATCTTATGTCAGAAGTTGTAAATAACGGTGCTAGGTTATCTGATGACATATCTAATACTATATAATTGCCATGAATTGTGACTGTTGGTACTGCCTATACTATAGATTAAATTAATTGTTGAAATAAGGAACTTCTACTGGTTATTTAACTAATATCAGTGTTACCTCTGAAATGTAAAATCGTAGAAGCTGCTCAAATCTACTAAAAGATATAGAATCGGCAATGAAATTCATTCGTAATGCCTGGGCGGTACTCCAATATAGGCCAATTCGGAGATAATTATGAACATTACGATATTTACTCCCAAAAATGAAAATAATTCCGCATTGGTGAACTCTAGATTTATTTTATCTTTCTGACTTTCAAATAAATTTGTTTGATAAACAATTTCATTTACAGTGTCCGATAAAAATAAAAGTAAAAAATAATGAACTGGTGTATCACCCTCAATATTCATTTCTTCTGCTTCGAAAAGTGGTGATAAACATTCTGGACCATACTGGCTGTCACTACGTTGCCATTTGCGGGCTCCTTTTTAATTTTTCTTAACATTTTTCAGCTTCTCAGCTAATTCTGTTATATAGAGGAATACGTTCGTAACTTCGTTTTCTATGTCATTCTTGGTAGTTATATGGACATCAAAATTGTTATTGGAATCAATATCCGACCCTTATATATAAGTCAAAAAAGAAATCAGACGTTCCCAAACTTACATCTTCGTCTGCCTTGGACTCTTCTTGATGTTCAAAAGCAGCTTCGAAAACAACTGTCTTAAAATACTATTAAGAATCAGTACCGAAAATGTGAAGTGTCCACTTGGTTGGATGTCATTTACATGTCTATGTTCTATGGTGACTTCAAAGAAAATATGTCAACTCTACAATTTACACAGGTGTTATCAAGGTAATAATAAACAGTAAATGCATTTTTTATCTTTTTTTCTGGGTCCTCCATAAAAAGCTCTAACGGGAATAAGGTTGAGGTATTCACATTCCATTGTGATGCAAGTAAACTGAAAACAAAACTTACTTTTCCACTATATTCCACTAAATAGGTAGGGCCACTCTGAATTTAAATTGTTGAAATCTCTCGTTGTTTATAGACGCTTTTGTCTCCAGTTCACTGCAATGGGCATTATGCATGAGAGGGTTAATAATTCGCTGAATTTGCTATACACCATCGTTTTCCAGGTAAAAGTTCGTTTTTTGCGACATAAGGAAAAGAGAAAATATTTAAGAAATGTGGGGTTTGGGGTACTAGTAGTGCGTCAGTCGTCGAAGTGGGCGCACGTGTGTTAGTGAATATAAATATATCATTCTTCGGTACTTTTTAGACTTTTAATATGCCGGGCACAAGATATAACCCGGATAAAAATGACGAAATCAATGTTAATGTCATCAACTTTTTAAAAAGTAAAGAGTTTAGTGAAATAATCAGTCAAGCTGTGATTAATGAAACCAGACAACTGCAACTCCAGATAGCGGATCTTAAGAGTGAGATAGTATTGCTTAAACAATCTAATATTGAAATGGTTAGATTGTTGTCCAACAGAAACTTCACGGATAGCAAGTCTATTAATATGGATGATAATGTTAGAAACTTGAATTATTCACAACTATAAATGCACTCGAAATAAAAGGCAAGATATCTTAGAACAAAGGCTTATAATATTATTAAATGATAACATAAGTATAGCGAGAGGCTGCTGTTATTGCGAGCTGGCGTTCTCGAACTGCCCGTCCGCGCTCCGCTCAGGCCGACCGCATCTCCCCGTTGCCGAAAGAATTTTTCGGCAACAGCATTTTCTTTCAGTCGGCCATGCTATATGCCCCAGCGTCCTCGCGGGGCTACGTCTCCGTACCTAAACATTAAACCACATAAATTACTATTAATATATTCCTACACGTACGTTGACAGAAACACGTTCCATAGACTCAATTCTCACAAGAAGAAGAATCAGTGGAAGTGCTTTCTGTGGCTGAAAATAATTTTAATTTATCTACAGCGCACACACCTTTGTACGGTTTTTGGGAACGTTTCCCACCTGGTATATCCTCTATGACATACCTATCATTCTGTAAGATTTTGGTCACTACGTATGGACCAGCATACTTGGGCAGCAACTTTTTGCTTTTGCCATCATTCGTATTTGGTACTCGTCGTACGAGCACTTGTTGGCCTACGTCATACATAGGCGGCTTGGAACGTTTCCTATCATATCTCTCCTTCATCTCTTTTTGCTTTTTTCGTATTTGAGTAACGGCCTCTGTATTCCTAATAATGACACCAGTGGCACCGGTATCTAGATATCCGCGTAAGTTGTTACCGTTTATTTTGCAATCCACAAAATATTCTTTATTCGTGTCTTCACCATGTTCAATTGTTGATACGTTCGCGAATGTACGCCTACATTCCGATGCACTATGCCCCAATCTTTTACAGTTATTGCATACATTTCTAGGCTTTTTGCACTTAGTAGCCATATGTCCGGTTTCGTGACAATTAAAACATTTTATCTTGTCAAACGATTTTTCTTGCGACTGATTCCGTACTTTACTTGGTCTGCTGCGTGTCGAAACAAAGCGCTTATTACTAGTGTCTTCATTATAATGGAAACTATCGTTACTATTTGGCAATGTAGATAAATACTCGGTTTACAGATCTTCCGGTGTATTGTATCTGCCAGCTTTTGCGCCTGTTTGGACGGTTACATTTCCCATACCATCGATAACGCATGAAACCGCATCTTTACCCTCAATTTTGCAAACTCGTATTAATTCCATTTTCGCAAAGAAATACTCGTCCCACGATTCTCTTGGTTGTTTAGTTCTGGTAATCAATTTCTTTAAAGATTGTGCAAAATCATTACTTTCTGGGAAAGTTGATAACAATAGGTGTTTCCACTCATCCCACGTATGGTCATATGATCTTAAACCGTTATACCATTTACGCGCCAAACCTTTAAAACGATTTTGCATATGGTAAATTTTTGCGCGATCATCCCAATTATTTAATACGGCCAACTGTTCTATTTTCTCTATCCACCACCGAGAAGTCATGCCTGTATTTCCCGGTTCAAATTCGGATATACAATCACCGAAAAAGCAAATGTTCGGTTCAAGGGACAAAAACTTCTACAACAAAAAGTTGTTTGTGACAAGGATGTGCTACCTTTGGGGGATTCTACGGACGTAACAAAAAACAACGCAGTGAATACACAAACAAATATAAAGGACTTACACTCCTCCAACAACAATACAGTCCCGTCCAAAATTGGTGAATGGACCGAAGTAAGAAGGAAGCATAATTCCAGGATTAAATCAATTACGGGTAAAGGAGATATTAATGACATCAAGGCAATAATAATAATAATAATCTTTACATAATAATACCTAAAACTACTTCATTATTTGTTTCAAGAATCCAGCCAGGTACGGACAAGACTGTTCTCAAAATCACACCTGTATAAATATTTTCCTGAGGTGGATGTAGAAGATCTTAACTCATCTCATCCTGATGTTTACAAGTCATTCAAAGTCACGGTGAATCAAGTAAATTTTGACAGTGCGTTTGATCCAGCTAAGTGACCATCAGGCGCCTATATATCAAAGTTTTTTTGGAGACGACAGGTCAAACAGACCTACCCCAGGGATAAAAAAAACCCAAACAAAGGATATTCTGCATGGTAGAAGCAAACACACTAATTCTTTAGTTGTAAGCAACATTGCGCCAAATATTTCAGATTTTAATTTTCTTTTACTTAACTGTCAATCTCTCTCCATAAAAAAGTTAATGAAATATCTGTAGGTTATTTACTGAATTATGCCTTAAATTTTCTTTGTTTTACAGAAATGTGGGGATCTCTTGAATCACTTCAATATCTTCACTTTCAAAACTTTAATCTTAGTACTAGTTATTCTAGGCCTAATGGTAGAGGAGGGGGAGTGGCTATCTGGGCCAGAATTGGTTCCATTACAACCCCTATTGACCTTGATGAATTTTCAGTTGAAGGTAAAGTAGGATTTTGCGGTTTGTATTGGAAGGTTAATGGCCTGTCATTCTTAATTCTGCTTTGTTATAGACCCCCCAACAATTCTGTTTCTGATCTTTCACTTTTTTATGATAAATTGTCTACCTTGCGTGAAACTGTATTTAGCGTAAACACACCAATTATTCTGTTAGGCGATTTTAATATTGATCCTCACAGAGATTATAATCAATTTTTTATCCTAAATAACATCTTACAAACTTATAATTTAAACAATGCTGTACATTTTCCTACGCGTGATAATTTCATTTTAGATCACTTTTATAGTTCCTATGTAATAGAAGATATCAAGGTTTTAGTTGTTGACAATTGTATATCGGATCATAACCATATTAATTATTAATTTTCCTCTTACATTGCATAATTCTAATTCCAATCTTGTTACATATAGAAGAAATTATAGTAATGATAATATAAACTCGTTTATGATGTTTATTACGCTCATCCCAGCTTTCAAGAATGTTTTAAAAAATTTCATGGTATTTTTTTGTTTTATTTTAATCTACATTTTTAACAAAAAAAAAAAACAAATCAAAAATAGTAAGAGAACTTGGGTTTCTTCTAACGTTATCTCATCATCGCAAAATCTAAAATCATTATTTCAGTTGAAAAAGAATTATCCTGAATTGGGTGATTTCTATAGAAAGGCTAAAAGAGAACACAATTCACTCGTAGCGAACACTAAGCGTAATTATTTTCAATCTAAAATTCTTTCCTCAGATAATCATACTAAAGCCGCCTGGAAAGTAATCAAGGAATTATCAAATTCAACAACTGTTAAAGATAATATACAACTGCGTGTTGGGAATGAGTTCACATCGGGCCGAAATTAGTAGCCAATCATTTTAATCAATTCTTTACTAATGTGCCTCTAAAGATCTCTAATCAATTCACTGGGAGTTCTCTTACCAATGACCTTCCTACTGTGGTAAGCAACACTATATTTTTGAAACCTTTTACTTTTTCGGAACTTGCTAATCTTTTAAACGTAAAATTGGAAAATCCGTTTTCTGCAGGATCGGATGATATTCCATCTAACGTTATAAAGGCTGTTTTTACAGCTATTGTTCCGGTTTTAACTTTTTTAATTAATTTATCTTTCGAGCAAGGTGAGTTTCCAAATTCATTGAAAAACTAAATTGGTTCCTATTTTTAAAAAGGGCGAGAAGTTACTACCAGACAATTACCGCCCTGTAGCTCTTACATCTTGTTTCTCAAAAATATTTGAATATTGTTTTTTTTAGATAGGCTGGGGGCATTTCTGTCTCACTTTAATATTATCACAAATTGCCAACATGGCTTTAGAAAGAATTTCTCTACTTCTACTGCTTTAAATACTTTTATTAATGAAATTATGGCTTCAGTTGAAAATGATAGCTATCCAGTGGGTATTTTTTTAGATTTGAGTAAAGCATTCGATTGTGTTACTCATGATATTCTCTTAAATAAATTACAGGCCTATGGCATTAGAGGGATTGCTTTTAATTGGATTGAGTCTTTTTTGCGAAACAGAATCCAATATGTCAATATCTTACACAACAACATTACTGCCTTCAAAAATTTTGCTTCGGAAGTTTTGCCCATAAATGTTGGTGTTCGTCAGGGCTCAATTTTAGGCCCTGTACTTTTTTTTACTTTATATTAACGATTTTCCTTTGAACTTAGACAAAGCTACAATTACTTTATATGCAGATGACATTGCTTTAGTAGTGACAGATAAAGATGATCCGATTTTGACTGACACTTGTAATAATTTATTGAGTAATGCATCTACTTGGTTTACAATGAATAGGATTCTTGTCAATGAAGATAAAAGCAGTTATTTACGTTTTCATCCCTATCAGCTTCAGCCACTTACTTACTCCGTTCCCCATTTTTGTGACTTTTTACACTATCTTTTGGAGCATGTAGTCTGCTAAGTGTTTCTTAGTATTTGTTATATTATCGGAGACATTCCTAAAAATTGAAATGTTGCCAAAACTTTGGAAGGGACTGTATTCTTAAATCGGGCGTTTGTGCAGATAAACAAAATTGCGTAATGCTTGTATCATGGTATTCTTTCAGTGTGTGTTTCATGGCAATCGGAATTTGACAGTTGCCGATGTTCCAAGTAGGCATATGTACACCATAAACCTGGCTATATACAGGAGCCACTCTGAAGAATGATAGGCCTATTAAGTAGGCAAGATTAGAGAGTGCCTTTTAAGAGGAGACAGTGGATCGCAGTAAATCTGAAAATGTCTCAGTAAAAACGTTCCTGCATGGCCATTCTAAGTCTAATCAAATCTAATCTGTTGAAAGCAAATCACGTTTCATGTTTCTAGTAAGGTTGCTGTGAATTATTTCTGTCTTTCTTTTTTGTTTTCATTTATGTCTATTTACTGCACACTCCGTATATGCTTCTATAGTCGCGACATACCAGACATGAAAAGATACCAAAAATAGAATCGTCAATTCTTCTTAACTCACTACTGCGATTCACCGTCACACAAAGATTCATCGTAAAGTCTCGGACGCCGATAGGCTCTCCATAAATACTTCTAGCAAAGCAGTTTTTTCTTGTTTCTCAAATTGCCCGTCGCGTCCCGGCTTTCGTGCCGCTAAAACATGGGAAAATCCACCAACAAAGGCACCATTAAACTCCTAGGTTCTCAGGTTCTTTCATTAGACGAGTCAGCACGTTTCTTTCGCAATCGTCAGGCGAGGATCTGCATATTTCACCGCAGAGAAATATCTAGCGGAAGTGTACCGTGATACTAAACGAGAATAGCGTAGCAAAAAATATTATTACCCAGGGAAAAGATAGATCGATGCAATTGTAGTGCGGATCTTACTATGAAATAGACTTTAATTACATATCTACAGTCTCTATATTGAAAATCCATTGTTAGCCTTTCGTGCTGTGTTGTTTATCATCAGTTTTATATACGTTAGTATTTATGCTAAAATAGCTAAATTTTAATATTTAAAAAACATAATTATCGTGTTTATGGGCCTGGTTTCTTATTGCGCGTCTATAGAAATAAGAAGAAAAATAATTCATGAAGGAATAATAATCGATAAGTGAATAAGGAAGTTTATTTGGAATGCCGTTTGTTATTATGCAGAATAGTCGGATCAAATAAGGTAATGGCGAGTCACAAAATACTTTCACTGTGTTTGGTAAGAAGAAGGTCAATCATTACACGTGTTTAATGCGTAGTCACGGTCAAGTTCACTGGCATTCCAACTATATTATGAAGATATTTACCTGCCTGAATATTGCAGATTAGTTTAAGAGATACAGATACTTTTTTTTTATGGAAATTAGCTGTTATTCATGTAAAAATAAGGCGATATTGGTATGGTCATAAGCTGTTTTTTTTTCTAGACGGTTCCCACGGTAAAGCGTGTTCAGGTTTACGACTGAAGATTGTATTGAGAATAGACAGTCTATATAGCCACCCCGATTCTTAATCTAATTAATCTACTTTCGGTATCTTTGGTTTGGTATTTTGCGAATACATTTTTATGAACGCTAACAATAAGATTTATTATATACTTGTTCAATTCATTACTGTTTTATTTCGTTTAGTTTTTAAAATATTCCATCTGTCTTTAGCATGCTAAACAATTTCTTATATAACTTGTATTTTGCTTCTAGTAGTTTCCATTCATTTGATAGATAACAGATTATAACGAATATAATGAGGAAATCAGTAAAGCATGGATTATAATTTAGTTCATTCTCATTAAACATTCAGGAAATTACATATTAATATTAATGATTAATAAATATAACATTACCTTAATTTTATTATCTTTCGTGATATTAGTTAATACATTCTATATTCACGTATAGGTAATCAAGGTGCTTATCTGCATGTGCTTCAGAGCATTGAATATTCTTTGCTTTTGCATAATCTCGTATAAAATTATTCTGAAGTAACCGTATACTCATCAGCTTGATTTTTACCGTTTGAATAAATAAACGTAGAGATGTATTTTTAATGTTAAAATTTTGAAAACTGACATTGCTATTTGTCTAGGGCTTTTGACACGCTTCATTATGATATTCTACTTAATAAGATGTGGGCATATGGAGTACGTGGCATCGCCTACGACTTACTAAAGTCGTATCTTTCAAATAGCAAATCTTTAGTTGCTGTTCGTGGTCAGGTGGGAAATGTTAAAGGCGAATACTGTTCGACTACGGTAAATGTATGTAGCGGCGTTCCTCAGGGATCGATCCTTGAACCAACACTTTTCCTGATTTATGTAAACGATTGGAGTCCTTGCCTTTTTGTGAACTGTCACAGTATGCGGATGACACCAGCTGCGTTGTTTACGGTAGTGATGTCGACGTTGTTGTCACACAAGCAACCAACAGTGTGGTTGCTATGCGGGATTGGTGTATTAGCAATGATCTTGAAATAAATGCTCATAAGACATGCTTAGTGCAGTTTCGAGCGGGTGCCCTTTCCAGCTGCAGTGCCTGCGTTCGATGTGAGGGAAACTCCATCCCGGAATGTGGGCAAGTTAAATTCCTAGGACTTACTGTAGATTGCCAGCTAAAGTTTCTAGATCATTGTTCCATAATTCAAAAAAAGTTATGCTCTGCCTATTATGGCATAAGGAATTTAAGAACTAGCGTCGGATTGGATTCACTTAGGGTATTTTACTTTTCCTATGTAGCATCGCGTTTGCGTTATGGAATTGTATTTTGGGGATCGGCGGGCTGTTCAGGTAGATTATTTTTATGTCAGAAAAAAATTATCAGATGTATGATGGGCGCATCTACTAGAGATTCTTGTAGACCATTATTTCGCAGGCTGGATATCATGCCTCTTTGGTCGCTCTACTTGTATGAGGTATTAATATTTTATAAACGACACCAAGATTACTTTGTAAGAAATAAAGATGTGTATAACAATATGACAACGCGCTCTTGTAACCATTTAAACGTCCCTCCACACAGAACAACGCTATATGAGCGCAGTCCGTATTATCGCTGCGTTGCGTATTATAATGCCTTACCTTCACGGATTAAATCTGCTTCCCCATTTAATACATTGATTTATTCATAAAGTTAGGTGGACACCTTTAGTCCAGGCACTTGAGCTAGGTGCTCATTGTACCGTCCCTATTAAATCTCTTACTTCCACTCGAGCAGCTTGGTGTTCTCTATAAAGCCCAGTATCTTGCCCAGTGGGAACTTGAGAACCTTCGAAGGCTCCAATAGACCCTTCCCGAAATGTTTCTGTCGGAGTGTTTTCAACTCCTCACATGTGCAGATTACATGTAAACTCGTTTCCTCCTGTAGCTCACATCTCCTGCACCACGGTTCGCTTACTCGGCCTGTGTTGCAAAGATGCTTCTTCAGGGGACAGTGTCCAGTTACCAGCCCAGTAATGGTTTTACCTTCTTTCTTGCTGCGTCTAAGTAGGTTATCAGAGAACTTGGCATCCCCATCCCCTATTAGCGCTTTAGCTTGGAGTTGACCTTTTGTCGTCCTCCATTTGTTTGTGCTTGCATTGTCCAGCCAGGTCCAGATCTCCCTTTTAGCAGAATCCCTTGTAATCCCACATACGGGCTCTGGACCTATGAAGTGACTTTTGGAGCCCTCCTTGGCTAGTTCGTCAGCTATTATGTTGCCTTTTATATCCTCGTGTCCCGGCACCCAAATCAGCGACACCGTGTGATCTTGTGCCAGTGAGTTGAGGGATTGTTTGCAGTCTCTAACTAGTTTTAACCTAGTTACAGGGCTCGAGACTGCCCTCATAGCAGCCTGGCTGTCAGTCAATATACTTATTTTCCTCCTCATGCAGCCCCCGTTTGCAATCATTTCTGCGCAGGCTGCAAGGCGAATACCTCTGCCTGGAAGACCGTCGCATGCTTCCCCAGGCTTATGGATACCCTTTGATGAGGGCTCGGTCCGCAAATACCGGCTCCTGTGCCCTGGCTGGATTTGTATCCGTCCGTAAACCAGTCATTGAGAACATTAGTAACCCTACGTGCCTGGTCTCTGCTCGGTATAGAGTTTTTCACCTTTTCAGTGAAGATAATTTCGGGTGCTATACTCTCTGTTGGTATTTGAAGCAATGGTCCGTCCAGTATCGTACCCGTAGTATCAGTGTGCCCTCCAACCTTAATGTTGGGATGCCACAAATTGTTGGTTTTCAGTCTAATGATCGCATTCATAGCCCCCGCCTTCACATAAACCTCCAGCGGAGGAGGGGCCCACAATGGCCTCCAAAGAAGCGGTCCCTGTGCTGTTGTTTGCACCAGAGATTTCCAGTAATGCCTGTCTCTGGACAGCGGTTAGCAGCTTCACTGCGGAGGACAAGTGTCCTCCGCATTGAAGTGTCCTTTTCCACCAGACCACTGCCCCATAAGTCATCGCCGGTCTCACCACAGCCGTGTATAGCCAACAACTCTCCTGCAGCGCCAGAATAGTTGCGTAGGCCTGGTCGTTGTTTTAACTAGGTGATTGTTTTATTTCAGTTTCGCATCGAGGGTTACACCCAGATACTTTACTTCTTGGGCTAATTGTAGCTCCTCCCCAACCATTCTAATGCCGCCTAGGTCATTGAGGTTCCTTATGTTGGTGAAAGCAACCAACTTTGTTTTATGTGGATTAACTGAGAGTCCTTGTGAGAGGCACCATTCCTCCACCCTTCGCAGTGCATTGCGCATGATGCCTGCCAATTTAGATGATCAATTTGATGTTGGTATTTCAACCGTTCAGTAATTTCTAATTTTGTTAAAATTTTGTATCCCTTATTTTCCATTGTTTTACAGTATGAGAAGCGCTAAATATATGATTATCTAACCAAAATCGTTTCAAACCTCAATACATCAACCAACACGTACTTATAAAATGGCGCCTGAATTGTCCAAAAGATATGCACCGACTGGGGGGTTTTTTTTTTTTGGAAAGAAGCTAATTCCACTGCACCACTTCCACTAAAAGTTATTTTACGTCATTTTATGTAGCACCACTGTTGCATCTGGGGTAGGCCAACGAACAAATCTAATGCGCTATTTTTGACAATACTCTTAAATAACGTAGAACATTTTGTTAGGGCTCTTATCTTAGCTATCTGTAGCCATCACTGTGCTTGCATCCTACATTTATTTTACGCATTCGTTATATGCTCACTCAGATATTACCGGTTGATTTTTTTTGTTTATTCAATGACGAAACACGTTCCGCGTTATAAATAAATAAACCTTGTAACATTGAACGTAGCGGACGATAGCGTCAATCAGTCCCGCCAGTCACTTGCTTTTGCTTCGTCACTGGCTCTAACTTGTAACAGATGAGAGACATCGCCTTTCCGAAAGTGTATACATTTTTTTTGTACATCTAAACATCGATTTATGTAAATATAAGCACATCGTACGTAGCATTTTTTGAACGTATGCATATATCACAACAAGCTACTGTTTCCTATTTATATTCAGCCTTTTCATTCTTACATTATTTTTCTATGTCATGGCATGGCATTTGATTCCTCAAACAATGCTCGGAGGTTTTGCCGTTTGCAGCATTCTTCTGACAGGTGTTGATATAAAGTAAACGCGCAAAGAAGTTCTTTTGTTGTTGAATAGTACGAGTCTATTCTCTGTAATGGAAGCTGCCATCATCGGCAGAATTCGTCGCGATGATGCAGGTGCGTTCTATTCATCAAATAATTGAAAGCCTTGACAACGGGAGGATTAACTGTTTGTTGATGATACGTGCCGTGAAACTGACAAGTAAAAGTATTAATCATTTTGTTGCTGACGATAATATTTGCGCTTATTTTGAAGTTGGAGGTGTTAATCGCGTACATTCTTTAAATGCGCCAAATTTGTATTTTAAGGAATATTCTAGAATATTTGCTGTTTTTTTGTATATACAAGGTGGGGCAAAAGTAATATCATAATGAGAATTGGTTGCTATTTTGTTAGAAGTGAAAAATATTAGGCTCTGTTTTAACGAAAAGTTTATTTGAAGGTGTAAAATTGATGACATTAAGTTGAAAAAATGATATCGGTCAAATGACCTTCTGAGTTGATGCACATTTGTGCTCGTTTTATTTTGGTATTTTGGATTGTTGCTCGCAAAACACGTGGTTCCAAATTGGTGCATTCTTCTTCAATATTGGCTTTGAAGATTTGCAAGGTTTGTGGTTTGTTTTGGTAAACGCGAGGTTTCTAAAAGCCCCAAAGGAAGAAATCTGGCGATCTGGCCGCCAAAAAGGGAGACCACACGCCCCGGAAATTGGTGTTTCGAAATCTCTATTGTTGCCCGAGGGTGTGTGAGCGGTTGCTCTGTCGTGCTGGCACCAACAATGCTCGAGACCCAATTCAGCAACTTGCGCCAAAAGAAACTCGTTTAAAATCTGTTTGTAGCGCTCACCAGTTACAGTTACGGTGGTGCCGTCGGCGTCCTCAAAAAAATAAGGACTAATCACTTCTTCACTGCAAATACCGCACCAAATGGTTACTTTGAGGAGGCGCAATAGCTCTTCGTACATTTCATGTGGATTCTCCTTGCAGCAGAAACGAAAATTTTGTTTGTTCACACAACCACTTCAATGGAAATGGGCTTCGTCGCTCATTATGGTTTTGGATACTAAATCTGTTAGATATAATACTGCAATCAATCAATACCTTCAATACATCCATAAATTAATACTATTGAGACAGTTGAACAGTTGAATGTTGTTGTTGTCAAAAAGTATAAAAAAATATATTTGTACGTCAAGTTTGCAGTAATTTGTATTTGTCTACTTTTGTAATATTTAAAGAAGTAATACTCTAATCTACCGTTAATTCCAACAGGTTATGGGCCCAGGTAGCTTGTATTACTAAAGTTAGAACAATAGTAGAACCAAGTGTGTAAGTAGAGTAAGGAATGGCGGATGCAAATAAGGTGTCAATTGCAAAACTAAATAATGACAACTAGTTTACATTGGAGGTACAAAATGGAGATATTGCTTATAAAGGAAAATCTATGGGACGTAGTAAGTAAAGAAAAACCAATGGTAACGTCAGATGGAGCTAACAAAAATGCCTTGGTATAATGGAAGCAAAGAGACGATCAAGCGAGAGCCTGGATTTGGTTGTCGGTAGAAGATAGTTAATTGTGTCATATTCGAACTCAAACTGCAGCTAAAGATACGTGAATTGCATTAAAGAATTATCACGAAAAAGGTACGCTTACTAATAAAGTTAGCTTAATGAGGCGTATTTGCAGTTGTAAGATGGAAGAAAATGACAACATGGAGCAGCATATTGCTGAAATGACAAATTTATGCCAAAAATTAACTGACTTGGGTGAAAATCAGTTATCGGAAAGCTGGACTGTTGCAATGGTGCTCAGTAGTTTACCACGAAGCTACGACACTTTGGTAACAACATTAGAAACAAGACAAGAAACAAATCTAGCATCAGTACCAACAGAATCATCCCCTTCTTCCACCAGGTTTAACAGAGCATGGGAGTAAGTTGACCTCGCTTGACAGTCAGCAGGCTGCAATTGGTGAACGGTTTGCACTTTGTAAGGAAACATTTAACGCAACACACGTCTGCTGATGCCAAACTGTGTGCATCGTTGTCCCGGTGATGTCTATGGGTTCTCTCGGACGTCCTTGATCACAGCATCGATATTCTCCTGCAAAGGAGCAACACGGGGCCGACCACTTCTTGTGACATCTCTAGTGGACCCAGTTAGCACGAGCCGCTCGATCAAGGGTTTAATTGTTCGCGCACATGGTGCAGGACGATGAGGAAAACGACGACGAAATTCACGCTGCGTTAAAACAATATACAGGAAATTGGTCAAATAAGTAGTAACAATTATTCCGCGTTCTTCCGGTGTGTATCGCTTCATTGCTTATTGTTAACTAATTCTCTATGTGTCTACCAGAGATAAGCTATCCGTGTCTACAACATAAATGTCAAAGCACAATGACATTTGAAGCCATTTGCAAAAATTATGTCACATTCACATTATGACATTACTTTTGCTCCAGCTAGTAGAATCTAAAACTACATAGTATATGTATAAAAAACTGCTTTATAGAAGTGTCAGATTAGAACAGATCAAAATAATGAATAAATTAAAGCACTTTTAGAGAACTGCAACTTAGTTAAGGACAAACATCCTCTTAAAGAGATAATCTACAAAGTGCAAAAGGAATCAAACTTAAACCACTTTTTAGATTCTCGTCTCCTGTTTGAAGATTTAGAATAAATACCTGTTTGAATATGCTGTGGCAATTATTTTGTATGATGATTACTTTATAGTTACAGAGAGAACAAAAAAGGCGGAAGTAAGCAAGGCCGAAGTAAGTCGAGCAGATATTCATAGTCCACTGGCTCTCCGTCACAACTGTTTAAAAGAATTTTTGTTACTACCGCCACTTTTTACGGTGTACGAACGCACCTGCGTCAGGTGGGCGTATTGCTTTGGCCTCACGAATTATAAAAAAATACCATCTGATGAAACAAAAGATAACCGCCTTCTACAGTTGTCGCCATTTCCCGTTGGAATTGCAGTAATGAGTCATAATGCGACAAGTTAGTTGCGTTAAGAAAGAAATACAATAGCTATTGTCTACGTTCGGTAACCGAAATAAATGAAAAGTATAGATACAGAAAACAGAGACAGCATTCGATTAAAAAAGTGTTTAGGATTGTTGGATTTTAACGTAAACTGTTGTAGAAATTGAACGGTAATTTTGACTCATAAAAAAAAACTGCCTAGAACTGCAAAGTTTCTTATGTTTAGTATATTAGCATTACCGGTTTTAAAGTCAAATTAATGTAGAATTGAGTATAGCTAAGATTAGTTTTACGTAAGGAAAAGGAATTTGTATCTTAGCTTTTAGCGTTGGAATCCTGGTTCCATTTAACTCAAATAGAAATTTGTAGGAAAATTATTTAATCTATTTTCTGCGGTATCTCAGTACAATATTGTAAAATCTGCATCGGTAATAGAGATGCATGTAATCTTCGATTAGTTGGCATTCTTCTGTTGCATTCCTTGAGAATCATATACCTACCTATAGTTATCTTACAGTTTATACAGGCAATTTCTAAAAGTTGATGAGATTTATACGCGAACAGAACTATTGCAAATTAGCTAGGAAGTAAGACATAAGAGAAAATTGAAATTATTCTCATGAGGGCTTTGTTAATTAATATACGTAAAGTTAAACACAATTAATTTTTTTATCTGTTCCATGTCCGGTTAAAGTTGGAAACGAACCACCTTTTTCACTTCTGTAGGTAGGTATAGGAAGAGATGTTTAAAAATGTTTTACACGCTATTTATTTAAAATTATGCCATCAAGTATAGTACGCTATTGAATGGGAAAACGTGTTTTAGAAGAAATTGCAACCTTCGTTATTTATGGATCTGAAAAGTTTCGATTTTGATTGTTGCTTATTGTGTGTACCTGTTTCAAGACAGTTAATCTGTTCACATTTTGCATAATTTATTAATGATAATTCCACTAAAACCTATTTTGTATGTAGGTACAATAGAAGTAATGCTATTGTAAGCCATATATTACAAATTGTCATTCCACCGTTATCGTGTTCGTCTTTGGCTTTAATAATCCGCTTGCGTGCCGTTCCCATTCTTCCCTGCATTCGCAATTGTTTTCGGCACACTTGCCATGCAATTCTCACGCAATTTATATGCATCAATTGCAAAGGTCGTCGAAATTAGTGGTCATTGGCGGGCTTACGTAACGTGAATGCCGGAATTCGCTCCATTTCTAGGCGAAGACCGTACATCAGCCCGGGGAATTCGATTTGTATCGCGGAGAGGTAGCGTTGTTCAGGTTAACGATTCATTCCAATTGGTTTTCCCCATTTCGATATCTGGGTTAAATGTGTTCCACGGTAAGTGTGATTGGAGTTTAAGATCGTATCGTATATTTATGTTCACTCGTTTACTGTGGGGCAGGTGTTAGTTTAATTAGAATCTTAAAGAGGGATTTGGAAACCCCAATCGAATACAATGATGATTGAAGTTTTGTAATCGAACTGGAATCTATTGCTGGAATTTTGGTCTACCTCAGCTTCATTCAGTATAAATCAGGGATTAAAAAGGTTAAAAAAAAACTGTTTCAAACTGTTATATATCGGTTCTGACTAAAACAGTTATGAGAACCGAAATAATCCCAAAACAGTTATTATTATAACGGTTCTGACCTAATAGTTTCAGTTACGGTTCTATATCGGTTTTTATATCGGTTCTATATCGGTTATTTTCGGTTCTCTATCAGTTTTAGGTTAGATATGACTTGTTATAGTGTGTTATTGTGTGATCTAGATTTATAGAGGTTCTAGGATATTAATAACTTTCAATTTGTTCTTGGTATGTTTCCCAAAACTAAAGAAACAGTAATAATTCTGTCGGATTATTACAAATAAGGGTGCATATATTGGTTAGAGAATCGCTCTGAAGAAAATCTCTCTGTATTCATAAGATGACTCAGTATGCTCCGTATCGCAAGCATGTTCTCGCCGAGAAACTTATAAAAACGCTCCAATCATTTTTCCGTGACGTTAGGTTTAGTTAGGCGCGAGAATGCCCGTACGGGGTAGCACCTTGCCGAGCACTGGGATAGACCTATGTCTATTCTTTACCTGAATTTAATCAAGGAACTTTTTATCCACTTTTTACATTTTAAGTGATCTTTCTTACTGTTGGTGTTTTCTATAATTTAAATTGTATAATGTAAAACTACCACTATACTATCGTCCCATATTTATTTTTTCTCTCACAGCTCCCAATATCATTCAAAAATGGCGGGTAATCATATAAAAATTATCGCTAATGTTTGGAAGTGCACCGGTAGGACGAAATGCCAATAATAATTATATCCGCCGACATCTTCGACATCCCTCAAGATTTACGTATTATCGTTTTTGAAACCGATAACCAAACTCTCAAACTTATAAAAATCACATTTATTTTTTTGTTGTCAGAACTTCCAATGTCCTTCAAAAATGGCGGGTAGTATTTATATAAAAATTTCTGCTAATGTTAGGAAGTGTACCAGTAAGACGACATGGCAGTAATAGCAATATCCGTCAACATCTTCGACATCCCTCAAGATTTACGAGTTGTCATTTCTGAAGTCGATGCACAAACCCTTAAACTTATAAAAATCGCATTTATTTTTTCTCCCAGAACCCCCAATGTCCATAAAAAATGGCACCTAATATTAATATAAAAGTTCCCGCTAACGTTAGAAAATGGATCGGTAGGAAAAAACCTCAAACTTATAAGAATTACCTATAAGTTTGAGGATTTGTTTATGGGCTTCAGAAACGACAATACACAACATATAATTGTAACTCTTACAAAACAAAAATAACAAATTATCCAAAATACCGATACAAAAGCGAAAATAACCGATATACAACCGAAAAAGGACCGATATTATCACCGTCATCGAAACCGATATTTTCATGAATTTCGGTTCTAAATAACTGTTATGGAAAATAACGGTTCTTCATAAGTGTTTTGAGAACCGAAACCGTTATCATAACTGTTTTGAACTCCTGGTATAAATACAATGTAAGTTTTTTAAAACCTGACCTAAACCAACTTTTTTATTTGAAGTGATAAACTAGTAGGTATTTTTAAATAGAATGTTTTAAAATTTTATTAATTCCATTTATTTGGATGATTAGCCTTTGAAAATCACGATATCCTCTTACACAAACTGGAATACTATGGAGTAAGGGGAGTACCTATCAACTTGTTAAAGTTCTATCTTACTAACAGAACACAATTGACGTCTTGGAACAGCATGCATTCCAATCTGGGAAACATCGGGTGTAGAGTTCCGCAAGGATCGATACTGGGGCCGCTACTGTTTATTATATACGTCAATGATCTACCATCCAGTATCGGAAACGTAGAAATTTGTCTGTATGGTATGCAGACGACACTTCACTTCTGGTGGTTCCCGAAAGTTCCCACGATATTTCCGAAATAACCAACTCTCTACAAAAAATAACTTACCGATGGTGGCTAAATTCACCCTTGATGCTGGTATGAGGTGGGATCGACACATCGACGGGCTCTCCAACAGATTGTGTTCTGCCTTATATGCAATTAAGAGAGTGAAACAAGTGGTGACACCTGAAGCCGCAAGAACCGCTTACTTCTCTTAGCTGGTAGAAAACGGTCGTGCGGACTTTAGACGAGTTGCGGGAAGATTACCCATTAATTCGTTACTAGGTGTTGGTTGAATACGGAAGCAGATTACGCAACTGCGACAAACTTTACGTGCCAGATTTCTTCCTGTGATAGGCCAATAACGATCGCGTAATGAAGCTAGTAGTGCTTGAGGACCACAATGAAGAAGACGAATGTGTTCGTCTCGAGTGACGATTTCAGTGATATGATGACCACTAGGTAAAATTATAGGATGTTTTTTACTGAATTCGAAATTAGAATTGCTTAAGCGACCACCAACCCGAATAAGACCGTGTTCGTCTAAAAACGGATGCAGAGATACTAATTTGCTTTGGTGATTTATAGATTTAGAATCTTGTAATTCGTGATACTCCTTTGCAAAAGATTGACGTTGCATTGATTTTAAAATTACAGTTTCGGCTGTTTTTAGTTCATCTATTAATAGCATTCCTGAATTTCTCTTGATTTTATGTATCCTGCAATTGGACACAAAACGCAATACGTATGCCATGACTCTTTTCAGTTTCATGAAAGATGAGTATTTATTGAGAATATCAAATGTTGTGGTACTGTTACGCAGAACAAGAACCCTTTTTGCTTCCAATGTTATGGAATCCGTGGGTTCGTTGTCTTGTAACGGCCATAAATCACTTGATTGGTTAAGCCAAGATGGTCCTGACCACCATAAGTCATTATGAATTAACTGTTTCGCTGTTATACCGCGTGATACTAGATCTGCAGGATTCTCTTGGGAGCGTACGTGATGCCAATCATTACTAGATGTCACATTCTGAATTGCTGTAACACGATTTGATACAAATGTTTGCCATCTCTGTGGAGACGACCGTATCCATGCTAACACGATCGTGGAATCACACCAATAGTAACATGCGTGAAAGTTAATGTGCTGCAATGCAGTTCGCACCTTCTCCGTTAATTCAGACAATAGTAAAGCACCAGAGAGTTCTAATCGCGGCAGTGTGACTTGTTTCAATGGCGCTACCTTTGATTTGGCACAAATTAAATGAGTGGATATGTTATCATTTTCAACTGATCGGATATAGATGCAAGCACCGTACGCTGCTGTTGATGCGTCGCAAAAGCCATGTAGCTCTATCCTGCACGCATCACCAGGAATTACACAGCCAACTATCTATAATATCGATAGTCCACTATCGATAATTGTTGATAGTCTACTATCGATAGTCAACTATCGATAGTCAACTATCGATAGCTACTGATAGTCAACTATCGATAGCTACTGATAGTCAACTATCGATAGAAAAAACTATGGATAGAAAAAACTATGGATAGTTACCGATAATCATCAGCATCGATAGTTATCGATAGTCACTATCGATAGTGCCCACCACTAGCTGATTAACATTGCTGATTATTTGAGCGTTTTTTATCAATTGCTCTGAAATGGTTGCTATAGAAAAAAAGGAATTCATGTAACCTTTTTTTATTGAGAATTTTGAGATTTTCCAAATTATCTTAAAAATACAGTATTGCCTTTTACAAAAACACCCGTTTAGTAACTACCGGGATATCTAACAAGATTGCATTAAAGTGATTTGTCAATTTTTCTTAGTTAAGTAATTCTCTAAAATTTTGCCTTTGGAAGTACTAGTCTATCACTTCAAGTAAAAAACTAGGCCTATGACAGGCTTTAAAAAACTTACACTGTATGATTAACGTAGAACGTAAGTATATTTCATATTTCCTTTAATACGTGTGGAATAAAAAAATAGTTTTGGTAATATCTCTTGGGAATGCAGATATTGTTGACGTGCCAAAGTATAATTGCAGGTATTACTGTAGGTATTCATTTGTTCAATTATAAATAAATACAGTCGGTGGGAACTCAACCGCGACTGCTGGCTTTCGATAAATAGACAGTGCAGAAACATATAAATTACGTTTGCCTATAACGCAACTATTGCGGTTTTAACAATGTATTTTGTTTGGCCTTCTACCACATAATATAATGTAATTGAAATGGTACTATGCAATTGTTGACATAATTAAAATAGATTAATAATAGATACCTTAACTTTATTTATATTTTATATTATAAATTGGGAAGTTTAGCAAAGGAAATTGTTATGGTATCACAGTTATCAGCTTTATGCTTTCGAATTTTTATTTATACGTTAGTTAATGAACTCATGCATAGGAACGAAGGTGAATTCACAAGCAACTCTTCTGTATTATTGCAGTTCTAGTCCGGTTTACTTCGACGATATCATGAACTGAGAGCTCGTAACGTAGTAGTAGGTACGGCGTAGTGTATACTAATGTGATACTGAGCGTGGAGACCACTGCACAATCAAAGACGAGAGAAACATAAGACAGTTCCTTGACCCTCATACTGATTCACCCAAGCCATCCCACATAGAGAGCTATTACTCACATACGAGATTTTTATGATGAACTCGCTATGCAGATTTAAGGAAAAAATATATGTAAATATTTTTTGCCATATCTGCGTGATTGTCACTATTCTCTCAATTTGCGATCGTTTGAAACGCTGCATGAAAAAAGTAGCAAGCAATGATAACTTGCGAACAGGTGTTTTTTTTTTCAACAACAAAAATGGTAAATTAATGAATGTTGGATGGTTTGCAGCAAGTTTGTTAACCAAGGGGAAGCAGTGTTGGTCTGTTGTGACTTGAATAAGGCAAGACATTACCTCCTACCATGGTGTTGAACCGATAATTTTGATACAACAGATTATGGATCAACATTTGTATCTAAATATACTTAAAATTGCATGATGTAAAGAAAAAGATTATATATTAGATTTTTATGCATGACGTTCCAAAAATTTCAGCCGCAAGATAGAATCCTCTGGCCGACCAAATCACCGGATCCTAACTCCATAGGAAACTTTTTTTTGCAACTGGAAATCCTTCATGGACACCTCAGCTTGGATCAAGCACTGTGCGGTAGTGTGAGACTCCCAGTTGGATTGTGCAAAACTGATCTATCCACTAAAACTACTGCCCTTTCACGTTGTTACTGTTCCACCTGTCCGGCCGTTTTTCCATGGTTAAGTGTTCCTGTGCTTTTTTATTGCCTTGGGCATACGTTCTCTACCGCTCACAGGCTGAGAGATCTATGAGATGTATTTCATAGACAACCTGATGCAATGTCATCGTGGGGACAGTTCTATATGCTGATGTGACTCTCAGCAGCGCTATATGTTGTGCTTTCTCTAATATCTGGCGGTTTTGCTCGACCTTTAGCCTAGCCATATAAAATTATGGAGTGTACTACTCCGCCCAGTACCACTCTTTTTCTATCTGTCGCCTTCTTCGATGATATTTATTAGATAATATTAAGTTCCAGTTGGTTGAATTAAGAGCATTCTTTACGTCCAATGTAATTAGCACATTCCGTTTCTTAACTTCTTTCTCAGACATATCCTTTATTATGTGGATATTTACGGAAGCCATACGAATGTTTGGCCAATCCTCCTCGATATTCAATTTTCCGCTCCAACCTTTGTTTGTAGAACCTATTTTGGAAACTATTAAGAACAAACAATTAAGGTGGTTTGGGCATGTGGTACGCATGTTGAAGAAGTCGCAAGATTTCTAGTAGAGGAGTTTAGTTTTTATGGTGAATATTTACCCAAAATTAAGGGAACAATTAGCCGCCATTTTTTGCTAGTCAAGTATTTAACTATAAGTTTTAATTAACCTTTCAACAGTTCTAAAGTCGTTAATTGGTATCTATTTTTGGGTTAACGTGCTTATAGAGCTTCTTACTAAGAAATGAATTACATTATTAGTTAGTTAAAAGCATGGGGACCGCGATTTATTGTCGTTAATATTCATTTTAGAAAATTTTGTTTAATATAAAAGTTTATTACCAAATTTTAATCTAGATTTCAGAATACTTGAATTTGTTTTTAAGTTTTGCCATTCTGCCTAATTTTTTTAAATAAGAAACATTTTACTCTACCATTTGGTAGAGCATCTTTTTCTCTTTACAACAATATTTTCGTTTTTTTTTTTTTAATTAGTTTAATAACATTTTTAGAAGAAAAAAAGAAATTAATAATTGAAAATAAGTAAATTAGAATAAGTGCTCGAATTATCCTGCATTACGAATTTGACAAATGATCGAATCGATTTACAAAACTCTGAAGAGAATTTTGTAAAAATATTCCGGAAATTTCTCTTGTGTTGTTCTCGTAATTCGAATTTTAAATCCCGAAGTTTTCGCGCTTATTTTTATAAACCTTATTCTTTACGTATCCGCAAAGAAAATCTAAAGGGCTTAAATCTGGCCTATTAAATATTTTTCCGTCTCCCACATCCATAGGTTAGGAAAAACCGTGCCCACCATAATGGCGCCATTTAGCTGAAATCAGATGTTATTATTTGGGGATGTTTTTATCGTTTTCAGCAGGTATAATCTCATTTTGCAATAACTGCAAATACTTACTCGAAGCTATTGATGAAGAACAATTCAA
Organism: Cetonia aurata; assembly: GCA_949128085.1. NCBI lineage: Eukaryota > Metazoa > Arthropoda > Insecta > Coleoptera > Scarabaeidae > Cetonia > Cetonia aurata. The sequence goes on from OX421883.1 coordinate 18,438,354, forward strand.
ATATAACCTTTTACAGGATTTTCCCGCATGACTAGTATCTGCAGTTATGTCTGTTTACTGCGCCAGTAGTGGAAAAAGTAGTGTCGTTAGAAAAGAATATTGTTGACATTTCTTCAAAAACATTTTCTTCAAATTGTAATCTTTTGTCTACAAACATCTTGTAAACTTAACCTAGCATTATAAGTATTTCAATTCTTTCACGTTCATTTAGATTAACCATTGCAAATATTAACAGCAACCATTTGCACAGTTGAAATATTTATATCACAAAAATATTGTTGTAAAAAGAAAAAATTCTCTATCAGATGCTAGAGTAAAATGTAAACTCCTATAAAGTTTCTATTTAAGAAAATGACGCGGAAAGGCGTAACTTAAAAACAAATGAAGAAAAATAAAATTCAAGTATTCTGAAATGTATATTTCGTAACAAACTTTTATGTTGAACATAATTTTCGAAAATGAATATTAACGACAATAAATTACCGTCTTCATACTTTTAACTAACTAACCCTGTATATAGCATATATGCTGAGCGTATTATGAGAATATGTTTTTATTTATTAGCTCACTTCATATAGTAATTGCATGTTGAAATTCTGCTATGCACTGTGGTAAACAAAATTTATTGCTTCTAACCTTCGAAACGAACAAAACACAGCCAGGGTACACCCTTTGTTTATTGAAAATTATCTCTGATAATTAAAATCTATTTAACCCGATAGCACATTACAACGTACTATAAAAAGAAACGGTACATCATCACGTTCTAATGAAGAGAAAATTAATTATTCATTGCGATACCCGACTCCATATACACAAACTTATTATCAACATGTTGGAATTGCTATTTTAAGAAGTCGTTAGTCATATCAGATGGGTCATCAACAGCGCCAAGAAAAAAGCTCATTTAACAACACATGGTAAATACTAGTACAATAAAGATCATTCTTATGACATTTCTACGAAATTAGTGAAGGCAATGATTAATGTAAAAAACAATCTGGTTTTCTTAGATGTAGGTATGTTTTACAGAAACTGTTTATTTATTAGTTATAACTTCCTGTGTACCTGCCATATTTCATAATTTCCAAACGCCGGCCGCCTGCAAAACTCACTTTAGCGAAGTACTCAATCATCTTTTATGATTTACGAGCGCTCTTAGCAAATGTTTAGCCACACTTTTACTAGCATATTTATCAAAACTATCTTATCACTGTCGTAAACGTTTGCGACCTCTGTATTTCAACGTTGCAGATGCGTCTCGTTAGCAAGCAGCGCCACACACTCACGCCAACTCCTGCATTCTAATCTTACGTAATAACGTTAATCATAACAAAGAAGGAAATTCGCGCAACCACTACTACACAATAATGGTCGTGGTTAATTTAACGACCAGCGGTAGAGTAAAAATAAGGAAATCCGTTCTTTTTACAGCAGCACATAACAACATTAATAAATTAACCGCTAGTTTTGATAATATTAATTCCCGGTTCTCTATAGGTACATATGTATGTATTTATGGGAAGATGTGCGTTCTTAAATTATGAATGCGTTGATTACAAGCCAAGTGAAATTAAAGGAATTTATATTCGATCTAGAGTTTATCTTAAGATGCTGTCATTGTTTATAACTAATGATAAAACAGCAATCTTCAAAGCTCAATGAAGAATGCAGATGAATGTGAATGTATTCATCATTTAAACAAAAAGAAAACTAGACAGAACAGTATTGGTATCTTTATAATTTGCATTTACTGTGTAGTGTGTGTAATAATTGGCATAAAAAGAGTCCAACAAGAAAATTGGGCAGATTACAATTTAGATATCTCCTTGCAATTTTCTATAGATAAGTCTGTATACTTAAAGGAGCACATCTGCTAAATTCCTTAGTAATACCAAAATAGTGATAATAATTTTTATCGTTGAAGTGCACTAGTAGTTACAAAAAAAAAGAAACATGATTACAACAATAATTATAAGCTAGGTAGACAAAACACTGCGAACAAAATCAATAACAAACAACCTACATTGGGGTTGTTAATATAATAATAAGCATCTTCATTTTCAAAACGAATTTTAAATTGATGAGTGGACTGGAATAATTGCAAATTTTATTGTTGGTCCTGTCATTGGCTTTTGCTCTTGTGAATCACGAAATTCTATTGGAGAAGGTGTATAGTTATGATATTAGAGAAATAACTTGGAATTAGTTCAAAGACTACTTGCAGGCCCGTGCCAACCCGGTGGTGCAGTGGCGCACGGCACCAGGGCGACAAGAAACACCAAAGATAGGGTACGCCAATAACTTCTGTAATTACATATTTTAAATAACGTGCATGTGCAAAATCTAAAAAGGATCGCCTAAAGGCACGTTATTGTACACAATAAAACATAAAATATATAAAAAGACCACTTTACCAAACAAAAATAATTTAATATAAACGCCGATACTGGATCACAAACCAGCCAGTGCTTTATTTACAGTTATTGTTATAAACAATGACCACAAAGAAATCTTTCTTAATGCGTACACATCAAATCATGCACCGCAAGAGAGGCTTTTTTAATAAGCAATAGATTTTAGTTTATTTAGACAATCGCTCACAGTACAAATCCGAGATGCTTCCACACCGGTACTCCGCAGTTAACGGGCGGTCTGATCTCCGCAATCACGCTCAATGCCACGGAAATTCGCGGGCGTTACGGTCCAATAAAATTGTACACAACTATATTAATTATTGCACTAGCGTAGTTGATTGTATGCAAAATCTTGTTGACAAAATTTACTAGGCGTTTATAATATTTTAGTAGATTTGTTGCAATTTTTACCACTGGAGTAAACGTACTATTTGCAACAAGTGACCTGTATGTTATTCTACTTTAATATATAAGTTATGCCAACATAAATTGTATAACGAAATTGCGCATTTTGTTGCAATAATTTTCGTCAAAAATTTTGTAGGAAATTTTAATGGAAGTTGTGCTGCTGGTCCCAATATCTTCTACAATTTATTGTACTAAACTTTATAATTGTTTTAAAATTTACAACACTTTTTGATTCGAATATTGTTTACTTATTACAATAACAACAAACATTAGCAACTGTTCTTCATATTTGATGGTTTTATTGTAATGAGTGGCTAATATTGCAGTTTGTTTCCGAAAACGATTTCGAAAATATATAGAAATGGATCCGTTCTCCACTATGGTCGTAAATCATCCGTTATATATAATAATGCAGTAACATTTTTTTCAAGTATGTAGCGGTTCTTTCCTTCTCAATCACATTCAACGAAGCGTATCTCTATCGAAGTTGTTGCAATAATTCTCTCATCCTTGCTTTAGAAGACGTAAAAGCAGAAATCTCGGGTGAACAGAATTTTAAACACCAAACCAATTAATTACACCAAATAATTCGACAACACGGATAATAGGCCAAACTGGCGAACTTAATTCGTTTACCCGCTTGAAATCGAAATAGCGGATGTAATATGGACTTCTTTATTTATTCAATCAGATTAAATACTGAATGATTTGTAACGCGATAATTTACGTCAGAAGTTCTGTGGGAATTGTAACTAACTCTCAGCATTTCTTTGCACCAAGAAAACTGTATTCGTATTGTTTCGCCTGCGGATGACCTTGCAGGAATTTTTTAGTAAACCAATTGTATAATAAATGTGAATTGATCCTATCTACATTAGAACTGATCCCTAATAACTTGATTCGCTCAAACGTATAAGGATGCAAGATAGATCTATCGTTTGTTACGTAGCTACTTTTTTCTAAGGGTATATTACCTATATAAAAATATTTCCAAGTATTTAAGCCTCAGGGCAAATATAACTTTTTTGATTATAATAAAAGAATATTCTGTTGTATTATTGAATGAAACAAAATATGGGATACATGTAGTTAAATTCCAAAGTATACTATCAGCAATTTAAACCATATAGCAAGAGGGCATGCTCAATGGAGTGAGACACATCCGAAGAAATAATTTGTCGTTACCATAATATTTTAACCTCAGAGTGGTAGCTATTGGTGCGAGGACGGGCTATCCAGGGTTACGATCGAGGTGTGCGCAACAATTTAAACATTGAAAGCGTGTTTTAACCAAAGAATTTATTATCATAAAATAGGTGTGAAAGACATCAAGCATGTACAATGATAAAAACAGGTGAGTAACAAAAACATGTATATACAGTCGTAAATATAAACAAATATTCGCGGGCGTCGGAGCGCTTTTAAATTTAGGCGAGGAATTTTGACTGTTTAATTCTGGTGATAACATGTGTACGACTTTATGAAACGAGAATGACTAGGAATAAATCTCTGCGTGCATCAGAAAGCTTTGCTGACACGACTGCCAGAACGTGGAAGGCTGGTAGAATGCCTACGTTGTGTCAGAAGCTGTGCCGACACCAATTGCCAGACCGAGGATAACTGGAGAGAGAGAATGCTTCTGGTATCGTCAAACGCCACGCGGTCGCAATGGTGGGAGTTGGACGTGCGTGAACGGACGTACCGTCTGCGGAGACAACGCGCGTCGTAAACAAGAAAAAATAAAAAGTTATTAAACAAAATATTATTCTATATCTTAAATTAAATATGCAAGAAAAGTTTGATTTATCCGTGAAATAGTATATTAAAACACAAGTGTCACAATGGCGTTTGTTGTAATGCGAGTATAAGTTTGATTCAATGTACGAGCATTACAAGTCATTGTGACACGTGTTTTTTATAGTATTTTTTCGAATTTGCACATTAATCGCCCATACGTTCCGGTAAAAGTCCCACCAATGCGTTAATGGGTCTATTAACGCACTAGTGCGTTAATAACTCATTACCACACTGCGTCGTCTTTTGTTTTAGCTTTATTGTAACATCAAATTAGAAAAACATATTTTTTGGTTTTTCAAAGATTAATTTTTAAGTTTTCAATAGAATTTTATAAATAGGAGTGTGGGTAACAACATTTTCTAATATGATTTTTCATTATAAAGTTATGGAGCTTTTATGAGCCTATTCTGATTACCAGTAATGAAAAACATGGACAATTATACAATTTATCCTTTGTAATATTGCTCAAAGTAAATACTTATTTACATAAACATATATTTTATCAAGATAAGCAAGTTAGTTATTGCATTTAGTATACAACAAATTAAGTACTGCATTTATTGATGATAATGAAAGTCAGTGAAGAAGTGATTAAAGCAAAAGTCTTACAGCAATGGCAACGAATAAATGGCAATACGTTACAATCATGTGAGGAAGTCTTGATTTGAGAAAGTTGGATGTTCAAACTTTTTTGGTCGATTCTCTACATAACAACTCCTATACTATACATATGCGAAGAAATCTTATATATTTAGGCGACTACACTTGATTATGTATCAAAGATTGCGTCTTTATGACCTAGTTTCGTAAATATAGTTTTGCATCTTAAATAGAGATACGAACCAAATTTGAGAATCATTTTATAAATCATCTCTATATCTGAAAAATATACACATCAAGTGATTGGTGGGATCTCTAGTTTTGTATGGTATTGTAACTATTCGGACATTCATCCTTTTCACACTTGCAACACTTTATATGAGGAATCATATTACAAACTCGATTAAAAGTAAGCCAAATAGTGATTAACTAATTTTCTACACTTATTATGTTTATTTTTTTTTACAGTCATTTACCAGAGTTCTGATTACTGATTGATATTCCTGTTTATGCAATCAACACTTGCTATTTGCTCGCCAACTTAACATCTGCGAATCATAAACATCGTGTTGACCTCTGCTGCTCTTTGAAAGTATCTATTCAATTACCATAGCACAACTAGTTAGTCGTTATTAGTCGGAAAGCGTAACAGAACTTTTAATTGTTCACCTGACAGCATAATACGAAACGATTGCTTGCTTCTTCAAGGAAGCAGGAAAAAGAACGCTTAGAAAGTGCATGAAAGTGTAAAGAATGGAATTCAATTCTATTTAATGTTGAATAAATTACCTTTAGCTGCAAATAAACATGGCTTGACCTCATACCATTGATTTACAAACAACAAGTAATATTTACGATTTACAGTTTAATAAAATACAGTTGACTACTATCTACAGTATGGGCCGGTGTAGGCTCAACAAACAGATTGCACATAAAATAAAATAATTTCGTTTAATGCTTTATAGCATTTCAGGGTGTTGTCTCAATTTTTAAAAAATAATATGTCACTAATCGAAATTCAACTGTATTAGGTATTTATCTACCCTGTCTAATAAAATGTAATTTGACTTTTGTAATTCTATAGAATAGTATAGTCACTGATATGCATTCTAAGAAAAAGCATCACTGTTTATCGGTTCATGTTGTTGGAGATTTAAACTCCACAAAAGAAGTTTAAAGCTAACAATAAGCAATAGACAAAACATTATTCAGAAATTTTATCAATAAGACCGTTTTGTGCGCATGTTTGTTCCCCCTAGCATTTAAAAAATAATAGAGAACGAACTATTTCATCTAGAAAAAATATTTGCAAAGTAATAACGCCAATCAATGTTAGTCAATTAATATGATTCCTAGATAATTATTTTTATTTATAACGTAGTCAGAATTAAAATAATTGATTTTATCGGTTTGGATTTGCAAAAAACACGATTAATAAGCAAGTCACTTGTAAGTAACAACATAGCATCTTCATTCTACACAAATACGTAATGCAAGCAAAGCATCATATTTTTTTAAATGATTGCTGAGAAGAAGAATGCCGAAAAAGCAAACGCTTAGTAGTACCCATATTTTTTTTTTTATGGAAACGCAGTTCGGTAACAGATATAAGAGATAGATAAAGTACGTTAACAAACATTCAGAATATCGTTGCTGTTAAAACAGTTTTAAAAACAAAATTATCTTATAGATCTATTATACTATATAATAGATGTATCTGTTATAAAATACAAATTAAAAAAGTGTATAAAATACCACGTCACGTAAATCACGGGTAACAATTTTTTATATTACCTTTTGAAGATATGCAAAGCAATTTCAGTGGTACCATTTTCGAACAAAGTTCTATACTTTTATATTTTCTATAAATTTTCCAAAAAGGTCGTCCACTTTATGTGATCGTATTTCATACACTATTCATAAACAAGTGAATATTTTCAAAATCTTCATAGACATCCATTTTATGCAAAATGTTACTATAGTAATAACACTATTGTATCAAATTTGTATATTCCCCCGCGGTTATCCAGTTATAAATCTTCAAGATATTTTTTTATTCTAATCACCGTTCGCCTGGGGTTCACTTGATACGATAAAATATAATTAACGAGTCATATTTTTCAATATTTCTATGAGATGAAAAATGTGTTACCACAGTGATCGCTATATATAATAAATTGCACTTTTGAATGTCTTGTTAAATTTAAATGACACTTTGTTAGGTTATATTGGATCTAGGCCGCATGGTTTCTGAATTACATCCGTTTTATAAAGAAAATGGCGTTTTCAGCGTCTTCGAATTTTGAAGAGATCTCCGAAACTACGGAAGCGTTTTCAGCTTTCGTTTAAGCATGTCCTTTATTAGAAAATTGTTGCGTTTAAAACACAACGCTGTTAAATAGGAATCTGTAATTTTCGAACTCAAAATCATGGATAGCTTGATTTTTTTTTAAGGATAAGGGAATAGCAATTTTTATTTGGATGTAAATTTTAATTTTCTTTCCATTTTTATGGGCATCATTGTGTGCCATTTAAAAGCTGACGTAGGGTTTTGGACTCTCATTTTTTGAAATGGCATTTTGATTACATAGAACTTAAAGACAGAAAAACATACTCGATACCTTAATTACTATATACAGAACTACCAAGAATGCAGAAGTTTTACATTCATATAATGAGCATAAAAAATAATAAAAATGCGACTGAAATTTCAAAAAGAACGTATAATAAAAAACTAATACATAAACTCGAAAATAAACATAAGCTATGGAATATTATAAATACCGAGACAGGAAAGAAAATACGATGTCAAGTAACTAATAATTCAAATCTTACTGCTGAAAATCTGAATATATTTTTCGTTTCTACTGGAGAAAACATAGTAAAAAAAGATTAATAAATGTGACCTAGAGCCTGAGGTGCAGAAGATGAATAAGTGCTCACATAGTACTTGTTTTCTGAAACCTGTCGACGCCCATGAAGTTGAAAGGATTGTCTTATCTTTAAAAGCAAAACAATCAAAATGGCATCAGTACAGATCTCTTAAAGAAAGTGATAACGATTATTGCACGACCGCTGGCTGGCTTTATAAACATGTGTTTAGAGAGTGCCATATTTCCTGATGAATTAAAAGTTGCAAAGGTTGTTCCGGTAGACAAAGGTGGAGATCTCGACGATGAATCCAGTTACAAGCCCATCTCAATTTTTCCAGCGCTATCATCAAAGGTGTTTAAAGCAGTTATACGAGAGAGATTGCTAAACCTCTTCAAAAAGCATAATGTTTTTTCGGACTGTCAGCACGGTTACCGAGTGGGGAGATCTACAGTGACTTCCGCTGTGGATTTTGTGGAGGCGATAATGGCAGCTCGCAACGACGATGAATCTACGCAGTTGGTTCTAAGCGACGCCAGCAAGGGTTTCGATTCGATGTTACACCCCATACTATTCAAAAAAATGTACTACTGTGTAATATGAGGTGTAAGTTACAATCCCATTGAATCGTACTTAAGGAATAGGATGCAAGCGGTGATGTGGAAGGGCCAACTGTCAGAGCTGAGGCCTATTAGTCATGGTGTTGCACATGGATCAATGCTCGGCCCACGGCAGTGAGGACCTTGTGCGAGATGAGTTATAGAAACAGTTGTCGACCGGTATTTAGGCGAGGGAGAATACTTACCGTAATTAACGTGTATATACTTTCCTGTGTAAAATGCGTGCATACACAGCGAACACGTTTCAAACCACACTCTTAATTCCATACTTACGGAACCAGAAATAGAAGTGCGTTGGTTACCAAATACCATAGACTAGACTTAACGCCACGGCCAGTGAATTTTTGAGGCCCTAAATTTTATAACAAATTACGCCATAACATATACGCAGTTTGAGTATGAAACAGTTCAGCAGAAAAGTAAAAAATATATTGTTGGACAATTCTTTTTAGGCAATAAATGAATATATGTCGCATTAACTTTAACCGAAAATATGTCTTGTTTGTGTTTTTTTGTATGTATACATTGTTACTTGTCCATTTACTTTTTGTATATATATATTGTTAGAAATAAGTCACGTAAAACAATTGTTTAAAAATGCACAAGCTTTATTAAACTCCTTTATTGGAAATACACAAAGCCTTTTTAACACACCACTTATAAATCGTTCTACCGCAGGCGCGCTGGTCAAGGTCTGTGTCTGACTGTTGCGACAACGGATGATTCTAATCTCCCTCCGCATTCCCTTTTCTCAATGTAAACAAATAATACAGAAATCTGATACTTATGCATAGGTCTGGTCCTAGCCGACCAGCCAAAACATTTAAGAAACTTACGTAATCATAACAGCTTATGCGAAAGAAAGAGAAGAAAGAACAGAAATATTTTCGAACGCTAACAATATGTACACTTAACACTTGCTTATATCTTTTTTTACATTTATACTTTGGTTTTTTTGTATTTTTGACGTGTCTGCTCTAGATAAACAAATTACTATTCATACTACTGCTAAAACCGATTGAGAATTCTAGAACATTTCCAAGGTCAACTGGGGTTTTATAAATATGTGGTAACTTCACAGAGATGTTTAAGCCCATATGTTGTAACGCGCCGTTCCATGGGAAAATCTATTTCGGTATCCAGTTTTGATTTTAGTTTGAATTAATCGTTAATTCCGTTTATTTTGATTGATTTTTCCATGGGCGGTAGCGTTGCTACCGCATGTTATTTTATTTGAAGTTTTTATTTAGATAATATTGTTTACGACGTGAAAATCGTCCCCGCCGACGGTGGCCGATTCACGCAAGTCCGACTCCCACCATCGCGACCGCGTGGGGGGAACCGCAAGTGTATTTAAGCCGCGCGCTTAACGCAAGAAGTGGAGTCCAATACGGTCCATGAGTTCCTTCCAGTCCGTTCCGATTGGCGTGTCGACATAGCTTCTGACACCCGTCGAGCCCATAATCCCGGTCTGATCGTAGCATTGGCAAAGCTCACTGACGTAACAAACATCCTTCCTGCCCACTCCGATTGGTGTGTCGGCATAGCTTCTGATACCTATCGAGCCCCCTATTCCCGGTCTGGTTGTAGCGCTGGCAGAGCCCACTGGCGTAACGCAGGCATTTTACCGAATCTTTCTCCGCTCTGACTGTTGCGCCGGCATTGTTTCTGCCGCTCCCAGAGTGTTAATTACAGTCATTATCGTACCGCCGAACTTAGCACCGTCACCGATATCTAATCGCCGTAGTCCGCGAAAACCGATCGCGTTCTAATCGACCGACCCCCGTACATAGATTTTAGCCTTACGTTATTAACCGAAACATAGCTACTAGATTCCGCGTTTAGTTTTCAAAAGCGTTAACGAAGCCCCGCAAGCATTTTAAAGTTCACCACTGTACATATTTTTACATGTATACGAGTGTACATGTTTTGTTTACTTACCTTTTTTTTGCTGTATTTATTCCATGTCTTTTACACTTGAGAAATAAACGTTTGATTTATGATGCACTTTCACTGTTTCGTTGCGTAAACCGAACCCTGAACTTTCTTCGACTCATTGCTACCATTCGGGGTTAACACTTTATTGTAACGACGTAGATATTACGCGGCACACGAGGTTGCAATGTACCGTTTGACAACTGACGATCAGCGCCACCAAACGAATTTAGGGTGAACCTCCTCTTCCAACTTACGAGGAGTGACGAATAAGTAATGAGCATCTTAAAGACAAGTAGGTAATCAAAAGCCCATAAGCAAGGCTTTAAAGAATAAGCGGTAAATACCATCAGCACTGAACCAGAAAAACTCGGACAACAACCAAACAAAACAAACGTCGTCGTCGTTATTACAATGTTAGAAGCTATATTAGTATCTGCTGGGTTTGCATAGAAAGGGTGTGTTTGCTTTAAGTTTATAGCGTTATTATCTTCTTTGGGCAGACCTTGAGTACAAAGATTAAGTAGTTTTGTCTGCGCTAAAGCACACAATCATGTTGGTGTGTTAATATGTATTCGGCAAGGTAACGCGTATGCACTGCTATTAGCCGACTAACATCAAATAGGCGTCTAACGCTTTTGTTTTACAGGACCGAAGTGAGCCCAACCTATCTATATAAGAACCAGTTAATTTGAAAACTATAATGATTAGAGCTTTATTTAATAAATCCTTTCTAAATCTTTATTGGTAGCTACTGCAGGCATTCCAATAACTACTTGTTCGATACCCTGTATACAGCAGACATCATAAAGATCGCAGTATTCATCCCGCAACCAGCACTTTCAGTCTACTGAAGGCACAGCAATTCCACAATGGCCAAGGTCAACTGCTTCAGAAATATTCGGGTTTATTCCTTTGTTCGTATTTGGAGTGGCGTCTGCTGTATGTTTTAATTGTAATATAGTAGAGTACAATTTTAGATGGATAATATTACATATATTTTACCAAAACATTTTATAAAAAAAATGCTTTACATATAGCCAACTGGTTCTCAAAACTTAGAGCCCAATTGGAATTGATTGTTTACATAAGTAGAAGAATTCATTTATTTTTATTGAATACTTCTTGAATTAGACATTTCCATTACTAATCTACCCCACTGCGCACTGGTGTATACTCCAAAAACGCGAATAGGGTAATTAATTATTTACCAACGTCAGTTAATAGACTAGTATGATTGTCTATGGACAGTGAAGGATTGCTGAGATAAGCGAAAGTATAATACAAATGTGGCTTGTGTACTTATTGTAATGTAATGGCGAAACAGAAAGCCATGTTATAAGTGGTATGGTTGATGCTGTTTAAACTTCTCACAAACATAATTATTCTTCTATCTTTATTTTTTTTTTCTTTTGATTCTAGTATACATATTTAGAGAAACAAATGAAACTGTGATACAATATTATTCCTACGATGTTACAGTTTTTATGTAAATCAACCACCTGCAAAACCGCTCTCTTTGTGTAAGAGTTTGATAATATTTTCTTATGGCTTGATTAGCTACTGTTAATTACAAAGTGGCATGGTGAACCGAGCTACTTTCAAACATTTAATATCAGTATTAATTATTGCTCTAGATGAAATTTATATTACGGTATCTACACAATAAGATACAGGTTAAAGGAAATTATAAGCCACCGCTACCAGGAAGAAAACTGTGTAGGTACAGAATGCTGTGAATGTTGTGTCATGTTTATGAGTATGACAAAGTTATTTTTCCAACTGCAATACAAAGTTTCTCTGTCATACAGGCAGTTACCTACCTACCAATGGATGTGTACGAAGGTATGAGAGAACATATGATGCTCTTGGACGACCTGTTCCATAAATATAAGCAGCTTCGTGCATTTCTCAGAAGTCCACCGGGAAGGATCTTAATATAATCGTAAATAAACGCTTAGAGTGCAATAAGTATCTCATATCGCCGTGTTTGCAATTCTAGCATAAACTTGAATATCCGGAATTGTGGTTGATTACAAATCTGTACGACGGAATGTATAAAGTAAATTGTACATACCAATTCGAAGGGAAATGTGTATGTACCTGTTGTCAGCGCTTGCAAATCTAGAAAATAAACACTACATTCTTGAAACGTAGAAGTTGGAAAATGTATGTATTTGGTTAGTGCAGGAATTGCTTTTGAAATACGAACAGGTGTAGGAACGAAACAGCTCTCATGCTTTGATCGTTAGTAACGACGTTAAAGCCTAACAAGAGAGATCAGTGTGGGATACGTATCCTTAGAGTTTACTATAGTGTTGCCAAAAAGGCATTAAATTACATTGAATTAAGTTGCTTCAATACAATCAACAATTACAAACGAATCACAAACAACATTATTTACATATAAGAACCAAATTTTAGTAAACTTACGAGGGTTCTTGCTAAAAATTCCAGTAACATTTGGGGGAAAATCAGAAAAAACTGGGTACTTTTACGTTTTTTAACAAAATTACCTATACTTTTGGATATTTCCCACATATCGACCAGTAATTTTCAATTGTAGGTAAAAGTGCTACGTGAAAACGTAATATTACTAAAATTTTTATGCTTTCCCAGGGATTCTTATTAAATTACTTCGTGATTTTATCCACAGTTAGGAAATTTACGTAGGAAACCAAATACATACTTACAATTTTATGGGTTCAATTTGTAGATAGATAGCACATAGCATGCACGGAAGTGGCAGTGGTCGTTCTTTTTGTTTTTTCTATAGGCATATTCAGGTAACTGACTAATTTAAAATAAATCTAGTAGTTAAATAATACATTCCTACTACTGAGGGTGACCTGCAGCTGCATTTTCATAATTTACAAACGTTGCAACATATAGGTTTGTGCATATACAAACACACAATACACCTAATTATGTTCTAAAAAAACACATTAATATGCCTCGACAGGGTATATAAAATATATTTGTAGTTTGTGTATTACCGTAATGTTAAAGTAAATGGTTATAGATATAGTTTATTGCAGTCATATTTCGCTACTCTGAAGTAGCGGTTATGAAAGTATTATTCAACTTGTCTATTTATACTTAGAATATTATCTTATACCTATCTATGCCCTTGTTTTTATGGTTAAGAAAGCGTTTAGGTATAACAACTAAACAAGCACATAACTATTATACGCTTAATAACATTAATGATTTCTTCTACCAAATTTCGAATGCACAATATATATAATACAGTTAGCCTTCTTCATACTTTATTTTTTATATTCTCTTCAAATAGGTAATTTAAAACCTATATTTTACACACATTATATATTGCATACTAAGATACTAATTGATATCTAGGCATTCATTTTTCATCAATGCTTACGATCTTGTAAGTATATCAATAATGAAAGATCAGTTGTTTGTTGGAGTTCCTCCAACGCTACATCATGAAGACGCATCCTGATGCCGACACTAAAAGCAGCATTTTTTCACACTCGAAAAAGAAAGTAATAAGTTTAATGAAACAGTTGAATACCATCTAAATGTATTATTGTTATTATTATTATTATAAGCTTGGTTTTTATATTTGTTAAATTAGCTGTAGTATATATTTATAATGGTATTGCAGTGTCTATGTTAATCCTATTCCTTGGTTGAAATCAGATACTTACTCGATTTTACTCGTGGGGGTAAGATATGTCTTTTTTATCAGCATTGCCGTAGTACTGGAATTTGCAAATAGGAAAGTAAGTGATGGATTTACAAATATTTTTAAATTTAGGACAAATAGAATTTGTAATATACGAAGTGTAACATTACCGAAGGAAATTCTATATGTTATAAAGAAATGATCTTGGCAAACTATTTTCACAGGTGTGGATTTTCTTACTTATAAACTTCAGTAGTATCGGAAAAATACCTACATGTAGTAAACTTCATCGGTAAATTACAAATTTTAGGGATATTCCTATACAAGATTCCTTTATGTATGTTTAGGAATTTTTACTAGGGACCTTTTTTTATCGTAAGAAACTTACCCAGTGAATTTCATTTTATTTAGTATTTTTCATACACAAGTAAAATACCTGTACGGTTTCGGGGTAATATAAATGCCCCGAAACCGTACAGGAATTTTACCAAATCATCGTTAGAGTGCATGCATTAATGGCATAATGCAATACGTAGTAGTCAGCAAATATAATAACCTCCAGAGCTAGTAACCCTGCCTCAGATTTTTTGATCATTGTACCCCAGCATGCGTACACTGGAAAGGTAGATAAGAAGGTATTTAAAAGATTGGATATGAGCGTATAAGAAATAATCTATACAGTACACAAAAATTATAATGTATTATTCAAACTATCTGCTAGTATTGATTTGCTGCTGCAATGCAATTTAGAAAAGCGAAAAAATTTCCTAACCCGTAACAAACATTGATTAATTTCTATAGGAATAAATCTACATTGCAGCCAAGAAATCTAATACATGCCAATTAACACTATTGAATACAGGTACATACTTCACACTAGATGTAATTCATGCAAACTTTTAGCTGATATAGTTATTTGCTTATATCTGTTATTTCTATGTAAGAAAATTGTTGGCGCAGGTAAATAAAAAGATTACGAGTTATGCATAAAAATGGAAGCGTATGCAGCTCAAGATATGTCTCTTTGAGTGCTTGGTGTAATATAACTTTTCTGTTTAGATTAGGCTTGCAAATGCTTGGTGATCAGTCCATTAAAGCAGGGGAGATTTTATCGGACAGTGCTTAATCGTTTCTTAATTACTAGTTAATTAGAACTTAAGTTGGTTTGGTTTCAGTATAATCGTTTGATTTTTTCTTGGCGCATAAAATTAACCTTTTGTATGTTACCCACTGTTAGTGAAGACTTCCGACTTCACTTGTGAGCGCAAAATCGAAAGATTGTGTTTTTAAACGCGAACTTGCACAGGGAAATTATTCTACTAATCTACTAAATAAAGTTATTGAGATCCGATTTAATCACCAAATTGATATTGCTAATACCTATTTTGTCTGGGGTAAATCAATTTGAATCTTTACTTTTTGTTTCTTGTAACAGTCAACGTTTAACTACTAAAATAAATTGAAATCTATCGTATTTTGTTTCTTCGTGGACCTTATTAATTTCGGTTTCTCACTGTATTTTCTACTCTAAACTGTTTTGATATCTTCTTTATTTTCTCTCCACGCTTTTCGCCGAAACTACGTTGGCGCTTCTGAATTTCGCAGGTAGAAAACGTGAGAGCTTGATCAGCACAGCACGTAATACAATAGAGAGGTAATGTGCCGATAAAACTTTTATGTGCTTTCATTATCGAGCAGTAATTCATTGTCGCCTCCTGGTTGCATATTAGCCTAAGCGAACTATGTAGCGAACCCGGCTTATCGACATGCCGTCGAACGCTTAGCTCCCACATCTGGATATAATTGCTGCCATAAAACTAGCACCGCAATTAACTCCGCCCTTTGACAACGATTTCCTGTACACCGGTCCCGTGCTCTAGCTATTAGTGTGTGTGTGTATAACACAAAGAAGAACTGGTAGCCAGCCGTTGTTATTCATTATTCGCTAATAAAACGGACGCATTTGATGTTTTGCAGTGTTGTGCGATATTTCTCGCAAAGAATATTATTATTTTCTAGAATCTTTTAGACAATTGATTACAATAGCATTCATGGAAACATACAAGTTAGATAGTCTTGGACTACTAAAGTTGCGGAGTAAAGAAAGAAAGCTGTCCAAGGAAATAAATGCTTTGATGCAATGCTTGACTCCAAGCTTAATTCGAAACGGCCGCTTCAGAGAGTATTAATAGAAATAATCAAGAACCCTTAGTTTTTTCTGGAAAATCAACAAAAAAATGGATGGACTTGTAATGTACTAAAAAATAATAATGACGTAAAAGAAAGTAAAAGTGGCAAATATTACTAACTAATTTGATGTTTTGAGATATGTATACTTTCAACTGCTCAGGGGTAATTAAGAGTAGGTACGCTTTACCGGATTAAAATCCCACAGTTTTGAAGTGACACAAGTTATCATTTCTATTTACTTATAAACAGGGATGTGAATTGAGGACACTTCGAACACTCGGCATTCGAAATTTTATTGTTCTGAGTGTCTCTTCATACAGTCGCTCGCGTCCCCACCAGCCTAGTCGCATCGACAAATTGGTGGGGAAGCGAGGGTGTTGAAGGTGATGTGTCTGGAGCTATGTAGATGAATGCTTCACGAGGACTGTATCATTTAACTCCAACACTAGTTTTTGTTTTGTGTTCGAAGAACCAGTGAACATTAATAAAATACGTGCAGGCCTTTAAAACTTTAATTCACTTAAAACTTACAAGAAACATAACACAACTTAAACTAATGTTCACAAATAATAGACACTAGTAGTATACGAATTTTAAACCCTTTAACCGATTGATTACAATGTGTATGTATGAAGATGTTGTACCGAACTGAATTTTAGAATGAAATAATATTTTAGAAATAAACGCTTCCCCCACTGCAATCTTTGTGGAATTTCCCTTAATATTATATTATATTAACATAATTATTGTGTAAACAGATATTACAATGAATATAAGAATAGGGTCTGGTATTCCCGAACTAAGATTACCGCCAGGTTTATGACCCTTTATAAAATGCGGTATGCAGTTTACTTTGGTATTTCCAAACCTAAGCAGAGGCAGCTTATTATAATTGATTTTGAAAATATGAAAGGAAAATAAATACCTAAAAGCTTTTGCCCTATACAATTTAGAGCCAGTTAAATAAAGCTTGCAATTAGTCGTCTAAGAATTTTATATGCAATAAAATAATGTATCGTGCTAAAATAACCTTACCATGGTATTTATTTCATTATTGTTTTGTTTGTTACAGGTACGTCTCATCAATAATTACACACGACTACTTAAAAATTGGTGAGTGATGATAGTATTTGCAAATTCCTAGACAGGTAAGTATCGGTTGTCTCACCAGGAAATTTTCGCTGAAAATTCGGAATATTTATCAGCTTCCTTCAAGTAGAAAGAATACCGTAACGCACTGCTTCAATCGTTTAGACAAAAATGAGGTAGTAGGGGAGTATCTATGACATAAAGGCGACAATACAGTGCGAAAACATCTATTGTATCCGTTACAGTTGGGCGTCCAATCGTATTCTGTTTGAAAAGTGTAGGATGTGAGAAGCCTCAGATTAGGTAAAGCATTCTCTTCCATTTCTAATGGTGCAATTTGAGATTAATAGTTTAGATATTTCTTGCTGTTTCGAGAGAATTTGCAATTTGCTTGCTCAACTATTGTAAATCAACGTAGATGTCTTTTCAGTATGCATGGCTTGATAAATCCCTGTTAGTATGCGGATATTGCCTTTATTTATATTGATACTTTCTATTGGGCCCTGAAAATAGCATTCCTGCCTCTTTTTTTTTGGCGAGATTATCTGATATTTTATTTCCTTCCACTCTTGTATGCCCCAGAATCCACACAAGCGTTTGTTGCTTTGCCTAATTCGCTCAGTTATCCTAAGCACTCCTAAATTTTCTTGGAATGGATTATGCATAAGCTCAATATTTTGACAACTGCTCATCACTTAGATAATCTGTATCAATTGAATTGGACGCGTCTCTCAATAGCCTTGTTCTTCCGCCCGAAAGCCAGAAGTTTTGTATTTCAGTTCTATTTACCGTTTCGAGGCTATGTATCTTGGGTAGCATTTGATAGCATTACAATTAAGTTTCAAGATATTGTCTTGATCTCACGCGCGTTTTCAGCTGAGTTTTATAGTAAATTCTTTGTGAAAGAATTTACTATAAAAGATTTTTTTGGCATATGTTGCGGAGCATGTCTCTGATTTGGTCAAGAGATTCAGGTCTATGCTTAATGATTTCTTTGATCATTTTGCGTATGGTCCTTTCCACCAGGATTTTTACCAAAATGTGGAGGGGATTTTTATTCAATAATATTAGTTTTCACTCTGTAGCTAGGGCAGGTTTTTCTGCTGGATATCATTGACCCATAAGTGATGATTAGTCCACTTTTGCTGTGAGATGCAAGCATTTTTGGGCTGTCTCCCTTGTTTTCCCGTGCAAATTTTTTGTTTATCATTATTAACACATAATGTAGATATTCTTTAGTAGAAAAGTAACAAGAGAAGATTAAATAAAGGTGATCAAAGCGACTGTTTCATTAAAAAGAAAATTGAAAAAATAAAATAATTTACGACAAAAAGAGCTAATTATTTTTTTATTTCTACGTGGCCAAAATGAATTCCTTACCTATTTTATATTTTCTTTTTGTTCGTTCCGATCAGATAAGCCAATCGTTAGCTATAAATAATAATCTTGGTTTCTTTTATTCTAATGTTAGTCAATTCTCAGAGCTACTACATTCAGGTCAAATATATATTCTCATTTTCGGGGAAAATACCCTAAGCCTATGCTCAACCGGTTACGACATTTAAATAAGAACTATATTTATATTACTTACCAGTTAATTGACGCCTTAGAAATAAATTTCAATACCTGCCATTGCAATAAGAACCTAAAAATTAAAACTTACAAATGGATACATACTAAATAAACACATTTGGGAATAATTTAAGCACTGAAAGCTTAAATTGCTAAAGAGTGAATCATCATGAAACGTCTAGAAGTAATTGACTTGGTTTATTCCAAACATTATTATTTCGACTTGTAAAATAACAAAATCTGCATACATAATACCGTTTTATGGTAATACTCTTGTT
Source organism: Cetonia aurata (assembly GCA_949128085.1). Taxonomy (NCBI): domain Eukaryota; kingdom Metazoa; phylum Arthropoda; class Insecta; order Coleoptera; family Scarabaeidae; genus Cetonia; species Cetonia aurata. The sequence goes on from OX421883.1 coordinate 18,457,783, forward strand.
ATTTATCAGATATTTATTTGCATTCTTAATGATGGCGCAAGAAGATTACCTCATAGCACTAGAAGTTGACACACGCCGCGTGCCGCCTACATTTTTACGTCGGTTCTTTGTGAAGTACTCCTATAATTGAAAACAGCAAAGATATTACGGCTAACTTTCGTCATCGGGTCAAGGTAGTGATCTAATCACTAAACGAATGCACACGTCAAAGAGACTTTGATCGTTTACATGCATGAATATATATAATTCAACCACATATATATGTAGAACTGTTTTCGAAATTATGCACTTCATAACAATTTAAATCATGCAGCTGGAAGTAAATTGAAATTTCAGCTGACATCAGTTTTTACATTTCATAGTTTCTTAATGTGAGATTCTATTCATTATAAATGCTGATTGTGCACTATGATTATGTGTCACCATTTTCAATTCTTAAATCACATTAAAGCACGTTACGTTTGCTTTAGAGAGTTGTTTAATTAAATTGTATCATATCCGGACGTGTTCTTTTTATAATATGTAGACGAATGTGATCCTTTTATTTTATTTATATTTTGATTAAATTTCCAGAATTGCACCCATAATCAGAAATATCTAGATATTAAAATAAATACATAAATATTTGTTATTTGAAATAAAAATATAGTGACCCCCTTCACTGGAACATATCGTTTTTCTTTGAAAGGATCAGTATTGATGATAAAAAGATTATACACCTATAATATCGTGCATTGCCAGGAACTGGTAGGTATGCACGCAGAAAAATTACATGTGGGTTACATGTAAATAGATGAATTTGCTTGATACATATTTAGTTAAAAATTCAGTGAACAATTAGAGTTCATAAACGATCTATGTATTTCGAATTTATTGTTTTTGATTGATTGATTTGTCTGTGAAAATAGTCAAATAAGCAAATATTCATTATATGAGTGGTGATTTTGTTTACTATAATTTTATTGTTTAGTAATATCGTTTTTATAAATCTATATGTTCTATTCTTTCTAGCATCTATACAAACATAGCACAAATATATAGAGCCGGCTTAATATGAACGCGGTTATTAAAATGTTGCAATGTAATATATGAATTTACTAATAGGGATGTCACCTCTTTACTTTAAAAGAAAGTACAGTGCACTCTCGATTTTCCGGGGGCCGATTATCCGGTTTGCCGCTTAACCGTGCTAACATCTCAAAAGTGGATTAACCGTGCCGGCACGGTTAATCCGCAATTCCCCCACTAAAACCGTGCTGCAGACAGGTCCAGACACGCTCATTTTACACACCGCCTAGACGATTCACATTGTTGTAAAGTGACTAGATACGAGAGCGTTATAAATGGGAAATAGAGTTTTACCGTTCTAGTAAAATAACATTGTGCTTGCTTAATGTCGTCAAAACGAAAACGTGTTGTTTTGTCTATCCAACAAAAGCTGGAAATTGTAAATAAACTAGAAAATGGAGTTGGTGTTAAAAACGTAGCAATACAATATAATGTGGGCGAGCAAACAGTGCGTGATATTAAATCTAATAAAGAACACCTAATAAAATATGCGGCTAATTCTGATAGTGCCAGTGGTTTATCAAAACGAAAAACGATGAAACCAGCAACCTATCAAGAATTAGACAACGCCATGGTAACTTGGTTTAATCAGCAAAGAAGTGCGGCAATTCCCGTTTCAGGAACCATTTGTGCAAGTAAAGCAAAATTTTTCTTCGATGCACTGGGAATGGAAGGTGAATTTAATGCGTCTTCAGGGTGGTTGACGAGATTTAAAAAGCGCCATGGTATTCGTCAAATAAGTATGCACGGAGAAAAGCTAAGCAACGATGAAGTCGCAGCTCGGGCTTTCGTAAAAGACTTTCGTTTGTTTATTGAGAGTGAAAATTTACTCCCCGCACAAATATACAATGCCGACGAAACTGGTTTGTATTGGAAATGTCTGCCAACAAAAACGCTTGCTTCTGTGAAGGAGCGTCAAGCACCAGGTCACAAATCTTCGAAAGAACGTTTAACTGCTATGTGTTGTGCAAATGCTGACGGTACCCATAAAGTAAAGCTTTGTGTTATTGGGAAGGCAAAAAGACCGCGGTCTTTTAAAGGAACGGATGTTTTAAACTTGCCTGTAGATTATTTCAATCAAAAGGGTGCGTGGATGGATAGAGCAATTTTTAAAGAATGGTTTGATAAAAAGTTTGTGCCCCAGGTAAAGACGCATCTCCAATCTCTTGGATTACCTCAAAAAGCTGTACTGCTATTGGACAATGCTCCATCTCATCCTCCCGAATTAACGTTGAAATCAAGCGATGGGCAGATATTTGTTAAATATTTACCACCAAATGTAACAGCCCTGATTCAGCCGATGGATCAGGGCGTGATAGCCACAATGAAACGTCATTATCGTAGTGGTTTGCTTCAAATAGTGAGTGATGAACATTCTGATCTAAAAACGTTTTGGAAGAACCTAACCTTATTGGATGCAATCTACGAACTGGAAAAGGCCTGGGGCAAAGTGCGGTCAACAACACTACAAAAATCTTGGAAGAAAATATTCCGTTATGATGAAGATCAAAATGAAGACATTGATTCTGACGACGACGATGCTGAGTTTAACATACCACTTGCCGAACTGCGTAGCATTTTACGTGCCCAGAATAGATGCGAAGATGTTGACATACAAAACATTGAAGAGTGGTTGCATATTGACGAGTCTTTACCAGGGTACATGACACTTACAGAAGAGGATATTGTTAATCGCATTTGTGACAATGTGGAAGAAGGTGGAAGTAGTGACAACAATTCATACGGAGATCTTGTAATCGAAAACCGAATTCCACACTCCCGTGCTCTTGAACACGTGCAAGGTCTTTTGGAGTACTTAGAGCAGCAGGGCAATGAGTTGTTACCTATAAAACTTGCTTTACATAATCTTCGTGCCGACATTAGGTGCAAAGCCAATAGGAATACAAAACAATCAACAATAAATGATTATTTTGGAAAAGATTAAAATGAATAGATCACAAATCACATTAAATCATTAAACGAGTGAAAAATTAAGAATTACTTTTCATTTTCTTGTATTTTTGGTTGTTTCTTCTAAATTTCATACTTTTTGTTTGTTGTGTATTTAAATCCGTACATTTATAGATACGTGTCTACATGTAACGTACAGATATCTTTTTAAATATGTATTTTGTACATTCAGAATTTAGAGAAAACTTACAAATAGATACATATACATAAATATAGAGTTTTTTGCGTTTCGTCTTACCATTTATCTGTGATTCCCGATTATCCGTGATTTCCGATTATCCGTGCACCCCTTCCCGGTCATTACCCCGGATAATCGAGAGTGCACTGTACTAAGAAATTTAGATTTTCTGAATATTTTAAAGAAAAGATGCTTTCTACCCTTACTGTAAGGTTAAAACTGAACCAGAATTTCTAAAACAATTTGTGAGAAAGAAACAACGAACTCTTTAAGGTGGGACGCATTAATATTTGAAATTCATCACTGGCCTTTTTTCCGTTATTTTAGATATTTATATAAGGAAACACAGTAAAAGAATTTGTTTTTTATTTTAAATTCAGTTTTTATTGTAGTATGTATCTGCAGTTAATGGCTGTCGTCATTAACTCGGCTCTGCCAGCTTCTTCAAGCTGATAACGTTAGATACGCGTGAGGGCGGGGCTGTAAGTGTGTAGCGAAAAGTTCCATTACAACTTTTTTTTTATTGTAGAAATGTTTTGTTAGTAGATTATTTGACAAAGAATTGAAAAATAGTATCCATGTCGTTTTCACTTTTTTTTTTTTATCAAAAGGAGTCTAAATAAAAATCTGTATGAACTTATACAATCCTCCGTCCTCATTCCATAACACTCCTAAAACTTATACAATCCTCCGTCCTCATTCCATAACACTCCTAATATCTACTGTCACTTCAATTTTAGATTGTAAGTTTAACAGATGCCCCAACGTCGATTAGCGATGTGTAGTACATGTTGTGTATAACCACAGATAAGTCATACAGATAGCTCACCTTACGGGAGAATTGGCAGCGGCTTTCGCTAAAATGGGAACCCTACGTGAGTTCCTTCGGAGCGCTGCACTTCAGTTGCCGGTGGACAGTCGGGTAGGCACGTACGAACATATATGTATACCGCTAGCATTGAAATGTCGACACGCGGTGCTCGCAATAAATGCGCATTACCCTGCGGAAAGTCCTGGAGAAATTTTAAAGATTTGAAGTTATTTAAATTCCCCGAAAATAAAAAATGCGGGTAAATACTGTGTTAGGATATCTTTGTAACATTAATACAACACTAAAAACTCACAACAATATTGCTCTTGCAGTCCATATACAATATATTGATGTTGTAAATTATCATTAAGCATTAAATCATTATTAAAATAAAATAAAATTGCAGACTTTAGTTGTAAAAAATTTGTAACAATTTCAATTATTAAATTTACGCCATTCTTGAGCGACTACCGAACGTCATGATGTATAGGTATATAGGCTGTTTTAAATTTGCCGGTAATTATTGATTATAGGGATTTCGTTTATTAAAAGAAAGATACAATGTAGGTTTAAATTTGACGTAGCTAAATTTTACAAATAATGTAACAAAAACATTGGAGTAGATCATTTCCAAAGATTACCGCCGTAAGTCATGAGACAGACAGGTTTTTGATTTGTGCTTATAACGTCTATACATTTGAAATTGTCAAAACTAAAGTTTTAAAGAAAAACCTGTATTCTATCACTTGTAAGCGAAAATTCCACGGTAGCCTGTGAATTTCAAACACCTACAAATTATACGCTTTTGCTTTGTGGGGTGGATATATAATTATATTAAGTTAGGGAATTTTCTGCTTACCCCTAAGTTTAGACTATATATTTTTTTGTAGTAGCCGAGATGACCCTAGCACTACAAATATTAAAATATGCCGCTATACGGCACAGAATATTATGGTCAAAACACGTGACGTTCAAAAAGTTTTTCGCTTTTGGGATGTATCGGGATTTATTATGGTTACCTTTAAAATTACTCTCATATTAAATAGAATGTTCCAAAAACTCTAAAAGTATCAAAGTTGTGTTTAAATAAGGTTTATAATACTTAAACCTCAACGTTCTTTAAATAATCTGAATTTTGGAAAAATCTAATCTAATTTTCATGTTTCAAATACTTCAAAAGTGTAAGCGAAACTTATGGTAAAATGTAACAATAGACCATGTTATATAACTCAAAATTATAATAATATAATAAACCTGCTATCGTATACAGGGTGTACAAAAATTAAAACTAATCGAATAAGAATTGTAAGTGGCTATAACTTGATTAATTGAAATAGAACGCCATAGCTTTGAACCTACCAACAAATGTACTTTTTTATTACCTATCGAATGGTATTTATATAAGTTAAGCTTTCAGTCTTCGCATTTAAATATGCTAAATAATCGTTTTTTGCTCCATTTGGTATTTCTAACCTATCTAGTTGCCTATATAGTACTGAGAAATGTCAGATAATTTACAATTATAAGAATAATAATGAAGAATATCCAATCGGCTGTAACAACAATAATGGTAATAACATATCAACGCTAACATAAAACAGAAGCAAAATATATATTTAGAACAAAAATAAATGAATTATCTGACATTTCTAGAAACTAAGTAACTAGATACAGTAGACCTTATTTTAAAAACGTCAAATGGTGCAATAAACGACTATTTTTACGTTTTTACAGATTTATTATTATGTAACCATATATCCCAAAAGCGAAACTTTTGAACGTTACATGTTTTGGCCGCAATATTCCGTGCCGTATAGTGTGAATGACCCTGTAAATATGATACTTATTTTAAAAAGATTTGATGTTGCTTGGGTATAATAAAAAATGATAATTTGGCTTTAAATCGGATTTATAACGTTTCGACTACATGCAGTACAATTACCACTATTCATTATTTTCGTTACTATCAAGAAAAAAAAACGTCATATATTATAACAATAATACAATATCGTGGAATTTCAGGCTTTATTTTCAATATATGTGACTTCACATTATTAATTAAATATCTTGTTACGTTTCGACTACTTAATATAGTCTTCTTCAGACATGTATGATGAAAACAGTTAACAATTACATTAAACATGACAAACTACATTTAAAAAATCTACCTATAAAATCATTTTTTTCTTAATGTAGTTTGTCAGGTTTCACGTAATTGTTAATTGTTTTCATCATACATGTCTGAAGAAGACTATATTAACTAGATGAAACGTAACAAGATATTTAATTGATAATGTGAAGTCACATATATTGTAAATAAAGCCTGAAATTTCAGGAATTTTTGTATTATTTACATATACTACTGGCTATAAACTTTGATTCCTTCCAATATATTATAACAACCATAAAATATATTCTTATGAGACACATACGAATAAATTCAATAAATACATTACGCGCACTCCAGTCAATCTGGACAGTCTATAGAAAATATTCCACCACAGATTGTTTGTTTTTGAAATCCGTGCACACGGCAAAGTCAGATGTGATCTTATCTAAAGCTTTGCTGGTTACTGAAATGAGACGACCGTCGGAACAGAATGAGACCACTCGCACCAGCCTACTCATACCACCGCCAAAATATTTAGCTCACCAAACAGCTTGATTTGTTCTGGCCCACCTCGTACGATTAACAGATGGTACCAATGATAATCATCACATTACTGAAGATTTTGTTTTTTAAAGAAAGATTTTTGAAAACTGCGTGCAAATTACTTAGGAAGCGGCAAATAATTTTCTGCAAGAGGGCATACCAAGCAACGGTTCTGATCAAAATGCAGTTGCCAATGTAAATAAATAAACAATTAAAAAGTAAGGAAGTATTGAGGAAAGTGAAGCTGACGCTGTATAAAACAATCGTAAGCTTCATAGCCACCTTTGGTAGTGAAGTATTCATTTATATAAAATTTTATGTTCCACAAAATAATTATTTTAACTTTTAAGTGCATTATTTTCGTAATTGCAGCTACTGTATTGGAGCCATTAATTGAGACATTGCACTAACTATTGACTCCTAATGATAATTTCCCTACTAACAATCATACTTCCTCGATAAATCTTCGAGTGGCAAAGCGAATTTTCTACTATGAAAAAATTAGAGCATCCTATCTAGGTTCGAAGGCGTTTTTGCACTTAACTCAATTTGCATGGAACAGCCGTCATGAATAGATTAACATCATACAAACAATGTGATAAGAGAATGGAATGCTGTCTTCAAAATTTCTTAGCTTAATTCAATTTTTATTTTTATCTTTTAATGGAAATACAAAATTACTCTAATAAACCACTAGCTAATTCTCATGAGATGTTGGGTATTTAGCTGTACTGATGAAAGTGTTGGGAAATTGCACAAGCTACTGACGATTCAAATAGCATTTTATCTAAAAGAAAGCAGTCAGGATTTCATGAGAAATATTTTAGTTTGAAAGAGGATTTTCTACTCTAGCAGGTCGTAATATACTAGGGGCTGATTTGGATTTAGTAATGATACTTTTGTGATTAGGATATTATCTAAACTAATTTCTACCAATTAATAACTCTCAATAAATTCATTAGCATAGCAATATTGTTTCCTAAATTCTTCAATTAGATTTAGTTGGTTAACTTGGTTTAAATGTTGGTACTTAATAAAAATATTAGCTGAATTATAACAAAATAAATGCAGTGGTTGATAAAGATACCTTAATATGAAGATTACTTCCGCTCACAGTCATAGCCTGTTCTCATTTATTTTTACCATATATGTAATAGTCACAATATCCACTGTAATAGTTATTTTTAGATGAAGTACTTTCGCACGAGCGTTAATTATCTCACGCAAGTGTGTTTAGGAACCATAAACTCATAAACAACGGCGCCTCCCCCTTTTTCCCTATGTACTCTAATCGATCCATGCTATGCAACCATATACACACTGAGGTATTGCAGTTGCCGTGAGTTAGGCTGAAATATTTCCGTTATTTTCAATACATGTTGATGTTTTTAGGATTAGGAGTGAAACATTGTATAATTGTCCGTTCAGATAATTTGTAGCATTTTTTTTTGTGCGATGTAATTATTGGCAAACACGGACTGGTTTTAGTTGAATGGTGTTAATTAGTAAAATGGTTTATTTGAATTTTTAAGGTAGGTACCTACCTCTAATTAATTTTTTTTATATGTACATTTGTATACAAAATAGATTGTATGCATGCAATGACATGCAAATATAATAAATACAATATTGTATTTGCATGAGTAATTACCAAGTGAACGAGCTCCCTATTGTAGTGCAATGCAAGTGAATTGGCTAATTTTGAAAAGGCGCCGTTTCTGGCTTTAATGTTTTAATTTGGCCATGTAATAATTAATTTATAGTCACTGTTTGGGTTAGAAATGTTACGAAAACGAGGCTAGTTATGGCCTCGGGGAATGTACACGCCATTCAGAATTTCTCATAAATACGAAATGAAGAAACTGATGGAGGCATTTAACAAGCAATTATATATGGAGATTATTCATGTTCTCTTGACTGACAGACGACAAAACATATAGATTATGATGAGCTCAATACACGTGTGTTAATTTCAAGCATCGAATTTACGATGTAAATTAAATTACGTATTAGAAACAGCTTTTATTTAAGGAAAGAAAAAATATTTGTAGTGGACAAATTTCCAAGTGCCTACATACAGAATGGAAGCCATTGATTCGATCACATAATGAGAAATACTTGTACTCTGTATACTATTCGTTTCACGCTTGCCACATACAGAAAATCGTCTAAACAAACTAAATTATAGGAAAAAATATAATAAATACATAAAGTTTTCACAGGAAGAGAAATATCTTGGTACCATTCTCGAATCGACAACTTCAGAGAATTAAAACCAGGTCAGAGGCAACACTCATGTTGGCTAGAAGAGACCATAGAAAAACATGGAGGTTAAAAACAAAAATAACATATATTGGATATACACTTGATCATGGTGGTCAGACTCATGGTTATTTAACCATTTTTGGTAAGGTGGACAGAGATGGCCGTATTGGTATTCATAAATATACGTTTGAATAAAATCATAAACCGGAAATTGCGATTATTAAAGACCGGATTATATGCAAAGAAAAACTGTGATATATGGGCATATATTATATGCATTGATATTTGGGCCATATATGCAAAAAAAATTGCGAGAATATGCAAACATTTTACCTAAGATAAATAAAAGCAGAAATTTAAACAAACATTTTTTACAACATATTTCTAAAACAATTTATAATTAAAAATGTTTTTCAAAATTATGTAAAAGAAAGTTTTGTCTTCTATCAGACTACATATGTTTAGAAATTGTAAAGTTTCTTTCAACATATAGAGACGTAATTGGTGCATTTTAAAACTTTGCAATACATTCTAAACTAAAATTCAAGTCAAAATCATTTACTGTTTCAGCTTTAAAAATTTTGTTAATTTTGTACAATCTTAATACCCCTCATTTTTATTTATTACTTTTTCAAATTTTTTGGATATGGAACTACCTATTGTACCATTAACCTTCTTATTAGGGATGGCAAAAAATATAAATATATCGATATAATCATCATATGATATATCGAAAGCTATATATCGATACACGCGATATATCGGAACAAATATATCGATATATGTATGAAAAAAGTCGATATATTTTTTTATTATATACAAATTTCAAGTTTTCTGAATCGTAGGAAAGGAAGAGACACAACATCATCATAGAAGGTGTAAATCTGAACAACAAAGATGCAAATAACGTAAGGAAAGAATTAGTAAAAATTATTAATACATAACCTTACACCTACATAAGAAAGTATTTATTTATACACGTTTGAAGCTCTTTGGAGATTGCAGAAATATTATTGTCGAGCTCTGTTTATAAACTTTGTACGGTAATTCCCCGAGAAAAATTTTCGGGGAAGAACTTGATTTTGTTGAAGCAATTGAAAGGAATCCCGATTATAACCGATAATGAGGAATTGCACAACTTTTTTTTATGTAATAGAATGATAGAGAATGTTGTAATATATAGCCCTTCATCAAACCTTCTTTTAAATTGTTTCTCATTAAGGCATAATTAATTTTTTTAAAGTGCTCTGACGTCACAAGTTCTTTCATTCATAAATTCTTAATCGGCATGATTTGGCAATGGAGCGATAGTCATCGTAGTTCGCATCATCATCGCAGATAGTAATATTAAGTTCGCTTTTCGCATGCTTTGCGCGTACAGTTGGCGTAAATGTATTATTAGGATATTCTGTGTTTATTTTACGCGGTTTGGAGGTTATAATCTTTCAGAATTCGTTCTTTTACGATAAATTGGAGAACTTTAAACGCAAACTAAAACAAGATGCAGAAATAATGCCGAATCCCAAATTCCTTTGTGACCATAACCTACATAGCACCTTAATAATATCGTATTTCGCAGCCGATAAATGACTGCAATCTGTGATTATTACGGGGGAGTAATTTCTATGTTGCCATATATTCTCGTTCATTCATAAAATTTTACTACGTGCCTGTGACGTATAAAGATCTTAAAAAAATTATATTTCAAAAACTACTTTACAGAAAACCGTCAAAATTTCAGTGTATACCGGGTGTCCAGATGCAACGGTTCCTAGCCAATTTATTATTGCCTTTTTAAAAAAAAATTTCAAATAAATGTTGCCTCGAATCATATTCTACATGTGCTAAAATTAGTTTCAGTAATGGCGGACTTCCGGTTGTACCGGAAGTAGATACTAACTTTATTATTTTAAATGGAACAGTCTGTATATTATTGCACTTTTGGATTCCTTGTTAAATTTAAATAACAATACGTTAGGGATACATTGGGGCTAAGTTGTACCGTTTCCGAATTACATGACGTTTTTCGAAAAAAATGACATTTGCAATGTCCTCGGTGTTTGGAAATACCTCAGGAAATACGAAAGTTAGAAAGATGCGGTTTTCGGTTTCCGCTTAACCATGAAACAGCACACGTCTTTTATCTTAAAATTGTTGCGTTTAAATTACAGCTTTATTAAATAGGGATCTGTAATTTTCGAACTCTAAAATCATGGATAACTTGATTTTTTTAAATTGAACGGTATAGCAATTTTTACATAAATGGATGTAAAATTTAATTTTCTTTCGATTTTATATGGGTATCATTGTGTCTATCTCCAACGGTTTTGGAGATATTCGCAATTTTCAGTTTTTCACGATAGATACGTATTGCGAACCGCCGCCGCCGCGGGCCACCTTCCCCTCGCATTTCACCAGGCTTGGGACTGGCAGCAATAATACTGTCATGCTTAGAAAGTGGCCAACAGAACACAATAGGACCACTAGAAACAAACAAAATGGTCTAAAAGATACTTGAGATGTTTAAAGCGGCATCTTTAAAGTCAACGCAAGCTTGAAAAACAAACTAGGTATCTAACCGTTATTAGTGTTCCAAGTGTCAGAACTGACATTCAGAGTACTGTTTGGTAACATAATAATTAAAGATGTCGCTTACTCGAGAAGAATTAGTAGATATGGTTTTCGTTCTCGGTGAATGTTACAGAAACGCTTTGTTAGCGTCAAGAGTTTACGCACAGTATTACCCATGTAGAAAGCATCCAGATAGGAGGGCATTTCAGTCGCTACTGGGTAGATTTGTAAGTACTGGATCCGTAGCACATACAAAACGGAACCGCAATAACTCCGTACTTACGGTTGAAAATCAGTTGCAAGCTGCGATTTTCTCTTATGGAGTTTCATTAAAAATAAGGTTTATGAGACGCCACTAACAACCTCTGATGATATGCGGCATCGTATTTTAAGAGCGGTTCAAGAAGTCACACCAAAAATACTCCGAAATGCTCAAAAGTGTTTGCAAAAGCGATTTCGATTATGTAGTGCCCAAAATGGACAGCATTTTGAACATTTAATATAATAGTGTTATGCAATTTCTCTGTACAATGACAACACTAGCGTGTAGTCTGTGTAGCCTGTTGCGAGCAAGCCGCTCGAAGTGTACCTACGCCATACATTGGATAGAGTAATGTAGTTTGAAAAATGTGTTGATTTATTGATATTCCAATAATGTTATATTTTCTTTTATCTTTGCTATGTTTGCATGTTTCTAGTGGTCCTACTGTGTTCTGTTGGCCACTTTCTAAGCATGCCAGTATTATTGCTGCCAGTTCCAAGCCTGGTGAAATGCGAGGGGAAGGTGGCCGGCGGCGGCGGCGGTTCGCAATACGTATCTATCGTGAAAAACTGAAAATTGCGAATATCTCCAAAACCGTTGGAGATAGACACAATGATACCCATATAAAATCGAAAGAAAATTAAATTTTACATCCATTTATGTAAAAATTGCTATACCGTTCAATTTAAAAAAATCAAGTTATCCATGATTTTAGAGTTCGAAAATTACAGATCCCTATTTAATAAAGCTGTAATTTAAACGCAACAATTTTAAAATAAAAGACGTGTGCTGTTTCATGGTTAAGCGGAAACCGAAAACCGCATCTTTCTAACTTTCGTATTTCCTGAGGTATTTCCAAACACCGAGGACACTGCAAATGTCATTTTTTTCGAAAAACGTCATGTAATTCGGAAACGGTACAACTTAGCCCTAATGTATCCCTAACGTATTGTTATTTAAATTTAACAAGGAATCCAAAAGTGCAATAATATACAGGGTGTTCCATTTAAAATAATTAAGTTAGTAGTTACTTCCGGTACAACCGGAAGTCCGCCATTTCTGAAACTAATTTTAGCATGTGTAGAATGTGATTCGAGGCAACATTTATTTGAAACATTTTTTCAAAAAGACAATAATAAATCGGCTAGGGACCGTTGCATCTTAGGCTGGACACCCGGTATATATATATGTAGGTCATGTACAAAATAACATTATTTTAACAAGAATTAAAAAAAAGTGCAATTCCTCATTCTGGTACCTATCGTATGAAATGAAGGTACCTAAATTACTTCCGTAAAATATTCCCTACTAATTGTTGTATTTCTGACATTGTTTGCTGGTAACAAGACGTGTTTGCAATACTTTTGTAGAGACGATTTCAAATTAACATTATTTAATTTTGCTAATGGTATTAAATTCTTTTAATTTTCGTGAATTTGATCCTACACATTGACGTATAGATATTTGCAAACACGCGAATCTTTAGGCGAAAAAGGGTGATCGCTCTGGTTTTTCACATTTACTAATATATGAAGGAATTTTACTGTTAATTAATCAGATATTTTCTCTTAGGAGACACCTACAACAACAATTGCCGTTTTATATCAAAAGCTTTTAGTAAAATGTGTAATGTATTCAAAATTTCGTTTTTACAGGAATGTAGTAAAAATCACTGCTAATTTTACTTCAAAGCCTTGTTTTGGTTTTGTTGTGAAACACCATAGGAGTTTTCCATTCAGAAGTCTCATTGGATCTTTTTTGAGAATGATGACGCCTCTGCGATTACAATCAATGCGGATCGCTACCGTATAACGCTAACTGACTCTCTTTAGCCTATATTGGACAGTATGGACATATATGTATATAATTTTTATATCCAGAAGGATGGCGCTATAGAAGCCACACAAGCCACTAAACATTGCAATGCTGCTCGTGCTATTTCGAAGAAACGCGAATTAAGTAAGCCCCTCAGACCGTGCTATTTAACTCCGCTAGACTTTTTTCTGTTTGGGGCTACGTGAAGAAAAAAGTCTACGCTAATGCACAACAATTCCAGCCCTCAAAGCCCAGCTCCAGTTGTGATTCGCCAAATAGAGCCACAGTTCTGCGAAAATGTCCCTCAAAAGAATGAGTATTTGCAGACAGAGTCGAAGTGGGCATTTACTGGATATAATTTTCTACAAATAATCGCAGAGTTAGTTTGTACTTTGAATTTAAATAAATATTTTGGCACTACGTAGAATAAATGTGTTTCTTGTAAAATTAAAATGGGACTTCTTATATAGGAACACCTTTCAGATAAAACTCTGTGGGAGGCTCTTGCCACTCTAAACTATGATTCATTTGGGACGTATACATTAAAAACAAAGAAAATAATTATTTATAATTTCCTGGCATAATTCCATATTATAAAGCAACGAGATACAGGCAACCGGTCGTACAGTTACTATAGTCATTGATAATTCAGTCTTAAAGTGATAATTTCCAGGCTTTAATATTTGGAGTCGTTATATGTTATTATCAAAAGCTAATCAAGCAAGAACATCATGTCCAATTCAAGCCACTGCCAGCAATCATTATATAATAGCAACATTTCTTACGAATATGTATGTATTCGTTTTTTGTATGTTAATGACATGGATCTAAAATATACAAAAATATGCAGGGTAAAAATAATAACGGTGAGTTTTTCTCTAACAAACAACTGAATCCCATCGGTTTTTTAATACCAACCAAAAACTAATTGTTTTTTTTTATTTTTACCATATTAATTTTCGAACAAATTGTATATGTATTAAAACTACTAATGTTTTGAAATACATGTATCTACTAAACCGTTCCAAAACTTTTGTTGACAATTCATCCGTTTGTCAGAGCATTATCAAAACTGATTAAGTATAATTATTACTGTTGTAATTAGAGTTTTCAGGAGATATTTAAGCGCGCAAGTACAGAATGTATTTACATTCGTTACTCGCCTTGTAATTTAATAGCTGCTTCATTACGTTTAGAGTACTTTATCATGCTGTAATAGCGCAATCAGGATAATTACATAAATGATTGTAAGCGAGAGAGAACGAAGTACACTGCGTGCGACTGTACCTTTATAATTTTAGGAGTTTTAATTTAGTAAATGTGGAACCTTCATTTCATGAAATTGCATTAAATTAGTAGTCGAAACGACAGAGGGAAAAACGCTCGTTGTACCCTGGTTCTTTTGGCTATCGACGTGATTTAACTCTTTTAACCAGTACAGTACCAAGAATAGATATGATTTTTAATGTTGTATCTAGTGTAATATAGATGGCAGCAAGTGCTTGAATTTTATTGCTAGGAAATTTTATTTAACGTAACACAATAGCACAAAAGCTGGACTTTAATTTTTTTCTTATAAAAGTAGGCACTTTGAAACTTACTGAAAGAACTTCCGTAATTATACTGTATTTTCTAATTATCTTATATTTCGAATCTATAATGCCTGCAAAGGTAGTATTTATTTACTGATGCCAGCAGAACCCATTAGAACCAATTACAACGACAATAGTACTTTAACAAGCTAGCTATTTAAGTTTCAAGCTTTTCAAAGTTATTACTTGAAAATAAGCTTTTTTTGTTAGTTAATTGCGTTTTAATTCTTATTAGTAGGTGATGCTCTATCTGTTTATTAATATCTTTGAAATGATTTAGTGTGTTAAATTGCTTTTCATATCTAGAACAGGTGTAACATTCTTACATGGTACACACATTGCTTCAATCAAATTAAAGAGATGCAGATGCAGATTGTATTCTCGAACATTTTTTTTTACTGTAAACTTCCCACAGGTATCTTGTAGGTTTAATAAACAATTAATATAAGTTTAACCTTAACGCATTGATCTGGTTAGTTTTTGCGTCGCCTTATATCATCTGCATTCCTGTCAACCTTACATTATCGCATTCATTACCATAAAGTGTATTGCCAAGGTTACCGCTTTTCGCCAACGCGAACGTTGGGAATTTTCCAGAAAATTTCTTAATTAATCGGGTCAAGTTTGTCCAAAATCTAGCCCAAGGTTGGATACTGGAATACAGAAGCCCTGGGGACTAAAAGCATTAATTATCTTAGAGAATACGAGGTTTTTGTAGATTTTACGTAAGAATGTCTAGAAAATATTAGTGTATGTAGAATCAGGTGTATTAAAGCTAATTGTAAGTGACACTTTGACTTCATTGCGTTCGCATGCATATTTTTTTTAATAAGGAATGAATGAAGTACCTACGTAAACAAAACAACTGTTTATTATTGCAACATGGCCACTTGCTTTGACATTTGTTATCCGCAGTAATCTAAAACGTGTACGCCCACGTTGTTTTGACATGCACATACACTGCTATTTGTTGGATTGTTTAGGAGAAGTATATGCTAAGATATGGACACTTATATCAACTGGTAATTTTTAATGTTAGCTTTATGTCAGTAAACATATGCGTGAGAAAATGATTATAGGAGGCTTACCATTCATTACATATACCTAATATGTAGATGTTATGAAATGGAAGACCTTGTTGAAGGAACTTCATGGACCAAACAAAAATATGATTCTTTGGTTTAGTTAAAAATTGGAAACAACGATTATAGTAAGCATTAAGTAAATGATTAACATTAATAAAATCAAATTATGGGGATTAGGGTGGAGATGGATAGTGTACAACTAAAATGTAAGACATCTGAAAATTTTTTGGGCTAAGTCATGGATGCCACTTGGACCCAACACTGTATTGATCTATTTTTATGTAATTAAAGAAATCAGCATGTCATTTTCCAAAGTCAAAAAGTATTTTTGATAAGAATTGCTACACGCTGCAAGAAGTGCAATCTGTAGGCGAGGCTCAGATAAAATCTGCTATCTAACCTACGTGAACTTAAATAAAAGTTATGCGCTTAATGCTTAAAATTAAATCAGAACTAGAATCCTACATGTACATACTAGTACATGAAGTAACACTAATTTTTTTTTTTTATGGGGGAAAATGCGTAACCACCGTCGGACGAGGCAAAAGGCGTACTCGCCCGGTGTGTGGGTTTTCCACCCACTAAAAACCCCCCTTTCGAACATGATTCCACCCCGGTATCCGTTTTGCACATTGCTTCAGGGTGGTGTCCCGTATTTACCGATCCATTTCTTGTTTCTTGGTCTTCAAAACCCTCTCAGTGTACGAAGAGACTGCCTCCCATGCTCTTCGACTCTCCATCATTTTCCCGATGATGTTGTCGGATGAAAATTCTCCTATCTGATCCATTAACGCATCCCTCTCCGACTTCCATCTTGTACACTCGAAGAAGGTGTGGTTAGCGTCATCCTTCTCAGAGTCCCGATACGGGCACTGGGCACCATCCACTTTCCCCATTTTAAACAGGTTATCATGGAAGTACCCATGCCCGGTCAGGAACTGCGTTAAGTAATATCCTGTCTCTCAATGGTTTCTGTTCATCCAGGCTGTCAGGTCTGTGACTAGTCTGGCGGTCCACCTTCCCTTGCTGTCTGTATCCCATCTCTCCTGCCAACGTCGCAGAGTATGCTCTCTTTCCTCTCTAGTCGAGCTTCCTCCCGTTTGTCTGGATTCCCATCTCCTTTTCCGTTCCTTGGCCAGCAGGTCGATAGGTACCACCACCGCTACCACCAGAACGGCTGCCTCGGACACAGTTTTATAGGAGCTAGCAATGCGTAATATTCCTTTTCTCTGGACTGCCGCCATTTTTTGGCGATATTTCTTTCGATTAAGGGCGTCCGCCCAGATCTCGCATCCATACAAGAGTATGGATTCTGTGACAGACATAAGGAGTCTCCGCTTGCTTGCGGAAGGTCCGCCGACGTTGGGATGCCACCATCTGTGCTGCTTTATTATTGGCTGCGATACAGATGTGGTCCCAAAACGTCATTCTGCTGTTCAGGTAAACCCCCAGATATCTGACGGCCTTGGACGTTATGATTTCCTCCGACGCGATTGTCAGCGGGATCTTGAGGGGAATCCGTCGTTCCGTAAGTAAGGTGATCTCGGTTTTTTCCATTGCTAGCTGCAATCCGTGATCGTTCATCCAGGCTATGACCCTGCTCATTGTCTGGTTTAGACGTCTCTGGGCATCTTCGAGGTCCCTTGCGACTATGACCGCCGCAATATCATCCGCGTATCACTAATAGAAATTAATATACTGATAATAATAACAAAGATACATTAATCAGCGCACACCAAGAACAGCATATAAAAGATAATACTTTCGCAGTTTAAAGCGAAAAGCCGAAATTGATAAATCCTTCCAAGAGTTTTCAGTTGCATTATACTTAACATATATAACATAGTTATAGGAAAAAGATCGTGTAAACTACGCAGTTCTAAAAGTAGGGGGAGAAATTAAGCCACGAAACCTAGCGGTAATGTTATGTATATCAAATCTAAAGCGAATTTTATTATACAGGTAAGGCGGAGATTTATGCAATAAAATTTTATGATAAAGAGTTAATGTCTGTACTTCACGCCTAGACACCATGTTTAACCAACGTAAATCCTTTAATTTATGAGAAGCATGGTGAAACTTCCGAATACGGTATATAAATCTAATACAAGAATTTTGAATAAATGAAGCAGACAAAGAGTCAAGTGCAGGATGATACACGGAAGCACAGTAGGAAAAATGTGATAGAACAAACGCTTCACATAATTTAGCCTTTTTCTCACAGTTGAGAATCCATCTGTAAGGGTAAAGCTTTCTCAAGTTTAAATAAGCACATTTAATGTATCTGCCAACTTGCTCCCTGTATCTGAAAGTATTGTCCAAAACAAGACCTAAATTTTTGGCTGAATCAACATTAGGTAAACCAGAATTATTAATTTTAGTATCAATCATATCTTTCAAACGATCATAAATTGCAGGACAACCAAACAGCAAAACCATAGACTTAGTGGGATTTATATGTAAATTGTATTGCAGAGCATTAGTATAAAATAAGTCTAAATCGGCACTGACATTCTCCACCGCTGATCTCCATCCCGAGGATGGAAAAGGTAAATATAATTGTATATCATCAGCATACGCATGATGGGAGTAAAATTTCATATCTTTCATTAATTGAGAGGAATAAATAGAAAAAAGCAAAGTGCCCAATATAGACCCTTGAGGAACACCCTGACTAATATGTAAAGGTTGAGATATACAAGAATCCACGCGAACAGATTGCTGCCTATCTGCGAGATAACTCTCAATCAGCAGAGGGGCACGAAAGACCCAAGGGTTCAAGTAAAAGCACAAGTAATTTATGGCTTACCGTGTCAAATGCTCTACTAAAATCGAGTAAAACTAAAATGGTTATTAAGCCCTTATCCGTAGCAGCCAAAATATCATCAGTAATGCCAAGCAGGGCAGTTTCACAGCTAAAGCCAGCCCTAAAACCCGATTGAACAGGCGAGAGAATGTCCATAGCCTTAATAAACTCTTCAAGTTGACTTTTAATAACACGTTAAAAAAATTTAGATAATAACGGTAACAGACTTATTGGTCTCAAATCAGTAAAACCAGTAGGGTTGCTCACCTTCGGTAAGCTGCCACAGATGTACTGCCAAAACACGAAATTAATGGTAAATCATAGAGATGTCTAATACATTTGAGCATAGCTGTATGTATAAACTCAGTAACACATTTAATTCAAGTAGAAAAGTAACAAAAAATACAGCTATGCTCAAAAGAAATAGACATCTCTATGATTTACCATTAATTTCGTGTTTTGCCATTACATCTGTGGCAGTTAATTTAAGTGTATTCGTTTTTATGATTTTACAATAGTTTTTATAGATAGAATGCTATTCCCGACTATGCTTGTCTAGGACAACCTCCACCTCAACAACCTCTCGTAGACAACACCACAGCAAATAATATGCCATCCTCTACTTTTCCTAGAACTATTAAATTTTTATGCATGTTTTTAAGATGTCAGTTTTTGTACACACTGAAAAAAGTATTGCAACTGTATTAGAAGGTTACAGAAATGCGGTAGATTATTAATATTCTTTATTAAAGTACTATTTATAACGCATTTAAATTAGGAGTTTTATTTTGTACTCACTTTACTTTGATTATTCGCAAAAAAATATAGGGTGTCTAATACATTTCAGCATAACTGTATCTTATGGCATATTTTTCTGGGACATATGGAATACGAGTACCAGCTCCAGCAAACCGTTTTTTGTTAAATATGTAGTATTAAAATTTGCAACAAAAAGCAATAATTGCAAAGAGTATTATATTATATATATTTTTTCAAATTCACCATACAAAAACGCAGACCATAGGTATGAAGGAAAATTTTGCTTAAACCATATCTAAATATAAGGACGATATCAATCTTCCTTTGAGGTTAGTTATATGTGCCTATACTTAAATGCTAAAAATAATGATTGTATCACAATTCAAGTGGCAGTAGTATTTCGGCTTTGATTGATCTTTCTTATCTTGTTGCGACTTATAAATCTATAGCCGATAAAATCTTGCTAGTTTGTGGTTGTCTGAAGATGTAGGAGATACTTCTATTTGAAAAGTAATCACTCTCCAAAAAATTACCAAGACTATCTTAATCAAATATTGGAAAAAAAGTATCCATTATATGCATATGAAAAGTTGTTGAGTGTGTATCGAATAAACTAGTGTTTCACACTTTTCTTACCTAACCTAATTCAAATTTTTGGGCGAAGTTTTTTTATTTTTTTACGTCATTCAGTATTACCGTGTAAAGATAAAATAATAATTTATATTTATATTCAATGATCTAATCCAAAGTTTCGGAACGCTTCCTTTAAGTGGGTTTGGCGTAATGGAATTGAAATTTATCGCCTCCAAGCTTCGTATGCGCGTTAGGAAGTAATTCAATTCGCTTTAGACGAATCGTAAATAAATCACTACATTTAATATTGTTATAACTGTCATCGACAAGTGAATTATGTGTCTATATTAATGCACTCGCAGTTGATATTGTTACTTATGTATTCCAATAAATTTCTATGGACTTACATATTATGTACTGTACATGCATAATTGCATATTGACCTTTCGGGAGTCACTTTGGTTTAATGTATGGATTAGTTCATTATTCTTTCTTTATGGTACTGTTAAGAGTGAACTATAGCATATGGCCGGTTGCCTGTTTTTCCCTGTTCTTTTGCATAAGATTACCTAAAGAATTGACAAATAACTCACTTTTCTTTTTAATGTATACCTTTTATACCTTGCAAATCAATTATAGTTTCTTACTACAGAAGTCTTTTCGATTTTTTTTTTATTTTTTTTTGAAAACACGCATTTTGCACAATAAATCCAAAAAATGTTTTGTGAGAAAATTTGCTGTCGTTTTTTAATCATTCCTGTAAAAACACATTTTTAAAGGTGACATTAACAAACCCATACCGTCGAGCGAACAAAATAAAAACCGTGAGGTGCTGCCCCAACCGGTAGAGCTAAGCATTATCAAGGAAGTCCGACAGGCTAGTCAATTGGCAAGGTTGTAAAAACAATTACAATTACACATTCAAATAATAAGCGCACAACACAAACATAACCCATAAACACAAACTAAGTAAAAAACCATGGGTAATAAAGGTACAGGTGCAACGTTCGAATGTTTTTACTTATTGCTAGTAAAATGAATCGAGATTGTTTATAGAGGTTCTCAGCGATCTTGTAAATTGTAATTAAGTGCGATATGTGAAGAGTCCCTTCTTTTATCTTTGCGATTGATGAAGACGGGGAGTTTTCCCCCATTGTGTATGTCTACCATTCTTGCAAATTTGCATATGAATACAGTTAAACTTATGGTAAATTCTCTTGGCAGCTCCAAGAAACTGAGGTTAAATACCTAGGTGTTACTTTGGACGCAAAATTTACGTACAAATCTCACTTGGAACAAGTGACGAACACAGCCACGAGGACCTTCTGGGCTTGTAGAGGAATGTTTGGTAAAATGTGGAGGCTGCAACCTGCAATGGTGCACTGGCTATACACGAAGGTTATAGTACCTTCAATAACCTATGCCTCGCTAGTTTGGTGGCATAATGCTAGTCTAGTTTACACGGTAAATGCGCGCTCAGTGAGATTCAGAGGATTGCCTTGTTAGGCATCACGGGTCCCATGTCCTCGAGGCCGACTGCAGCCATGGAGACCATTCTTAGACTTCCTCCGCTGCATTTGGTGTTGCGGTCAGAAGCTACTCTGGGAGCATACAGAGTAAAATGTAAATGTAGCGGGTGTAAAGGTTTCTCTGGCAAAACCGGAGACCATACCAGCATCTTCAACTATATCGAACAGACAATATCACTGTCCACAAGGGCGAGTAAGATTCCACCCGTCTTCAGCTTCACTAGGAAATACCTCGTAGATATTCCTAATAGTGAGACTGCAAAAGCTTATACGTCCGCAAACCGAGGCGAGGTTCCCATCGCTGGTTTGTGGATGCCTCGAAGACGCCGAATGACACAGGCAGTGTGATCTGGAGAGATGGAGAACAGAATGGCGAAGCCATCAGTTTTTGGGGGCTCCACCTCCATTTTCCAGGCTGAAGTAATAGCAATCCAAGCCTGCGCAGAGGACATCTTAAACAGCCCGCATTAGAATGGATCGGTCAAATTGTTTTCTGATACCCAAGCTGCTCTCAGGGCATTGCAGGCTGTCGAATTCGTTTCCGAATTGATACTGAGGTGCAATCGGAAGCACGGAAAATTGGCGGAACGTCACAGGATTACGTTGAGATGGGTTTCAAGCCACTCTGGGATCAGTGGCAACGAAATGGAGTTCTTCTGAGGCATCATTGCTTTTGTCAGATCTGAACTCGCTGCTAGTTACCGCTCCTATTGGAATG
Source organism: Cetonia aurata (assembly GCA_949128085.1). NCBI lineage: Eukaryota > Metazoa > Arthropoda > Insecta > Coleoptera > Scarabaeidae > Cetonia > Cetonia aurata. The sequence continues at coordinate 18,480,439 of OX421883.1, forward strand.
GACTTACCGGCACGAGACATTGCAAAACCCTCGGGATTCGTCCAGGCGAGGAAAGAGTCCGTAAGGCAGTCTTTGTGAGCAGGAACAGACTGACAAAGGAACCTCGCGAACTGTAAATTGCAGATTTTGTCAGTTTGTAGACTCCATGAAGTGTTACTCAAGGACGCTTTCAGTTGCTGCGGAACACCCTTGCAATTTGGCCCAAATTTGGTTTTTTCTGAATAACTTCTAAACGGTAAGAGATAGAAAAAAAGTTTCAATTGCGGACTTGTACAGTTTAGTCAGCCCTTTCGATTGGTATAGATATGTATATACAGAGGGTTCCAATAAACGCGGAATGACGTATGTTGTGCTTATTTTATCGAATTTCAGAAATCGGCTATAATAGCCTTTTTTGTGATCGAATAATCTATAGAAAGGTAATTTAAAAAGTTATACAGGGTGTTCACAAAACTATAAATTTTAGCATATTTCCTTATTCTAAGGAGATACCTGTATACTGTTATGTGGCTGCATTGTATGTCGAAAATCAGTGTAAACTTATACTAGGTGCTAAATGGTTATATGTGATAGTTTTCGAGTTATCCGCATTTGGATGTATGTAAGACTATATTATTCCCTAAACTTGTGATATCTTTATTGTGTTATACTGTTTTATTTTGCGAGATCTGTAAATTTCAAATAAAATATTACGTTTATTTCACTGAAGTAGAACCCTTATTTCAATGGAATATTTTTTAAACAAAGACATAGTTTGTCATTCATTTAATCTAGTTTAATCTAACACAATTATTTTTTTAAAATCAAATAATTTAATATTTAAAATAAATTTTAAAGAAATTCTTAGAACCTTTCTTAGAATATTTCCTTTTTTTTTAAATACTTTACTCTATCTGTTATATTAAATCAAAGGAACTATTTGTACCAATGTACTTTATTTAAAAAGAAATTAAATTTTTTTTTTATAGAGAATGCATTCTACTCATATGATGAATATGTAAACTATACAGTCCAGTGACCATATAGTTGATTAGTTGAGTATTAAGTTTATACATTAATTAGATTATAAGGTAGGCATACTGTAATTATTAATATCTTAATACTGTTCTTTTGTGACTTGTCTTATACCTACTGGTCTAACAGACAATAAACTATTATCATTATTATTATTATTCTTTAATTTTTGTTATTAATGTAGGGATATTGCGAGATATGAAAATATTTCCATTAAATACTTAATAAAAACAAAACTGATTCACACCCATGTATACGATAACTTCGCCAACGTCTGGCTGCAATTGCAATTAATACTTTTTATCGAAATATTTGTAGATACTCTAAAGATCTGTAATTTGTGATACGCCTTATACAATTTCCAGTCTAATTTTAATTTATTGAACTTAGGCTTGCCTCGCTTATCGAGCTTGTTGTGACGTATTAAATAACCTAAATCAATCAATAAATTGAAATAGGTATGGGCGGTCTGGATCAATAAGCCTATTTGAAGGGATTAATTTAATATTGCTCGGACATCTGATAGGGATTATAAATTATATTACGTCAGTTATATATATGCGGGCGTATAATTGCATTACATTACTGGTGAATCACTAATTTTTAAGAATATTAGGGCGGGGACACTTTACAGGAGTGTCCCAATTGGCAATTGGGCATTTTTTTATTTAACTTATAAAATTTAACATGAAAAAAACTTTTCTTTGCAATAGCATGTTAAATCTAACAATCATTCTATCAGTCACTTTGTTGTTTGCAATTGGAGGAAATGTATCTTTTACGGCCTTTTAGAAAATAATTGTTACTTTAGCACTTTAATTAAAATGTAGGTGTTCTTTATTTTTAGATTTTCCTTTAAAAAAAATGTTAAAATCCATGGGTTTTTTTGATTTGATATGTTATTATTATATTATTATAATCTAGTTCATTAGAAATACATCTTTCTTTGAATTTCAAGAATATTGCTTTCAACCTATTTATACTTGTGCTTCACAAATATATCTTTGGCTTAGAGAATCCCACTAATTTATTTATCTAGCGAAATACCGGAACTTCGCTCGAGATTCTAAGCTGTTGTTTGAGGTTATTGAACATATTCTTCATGTTCTTCTATTTTGACAAGGCCATTATTGCCCGTCGTTTGTGTTTCCAAGTGAATTTCTTTTACGACTTCGCGGATATCGAGCGTCTGTCGTCGAAGGCGCCATCTATTGTAGGTTTCACGTCTAGACATTAGCTATATTTATCCCTCATTCAATACTCGTTTAAGTCTAATTGATTTTTGCGTCATAAACCTTGGATGTTGGTATATGTGTACTGCGAATTGTATCCTCGACGAACGGAAGGGTGAGTTTAGGATTTACTCCCTTAAAATTTTTATTACCACGGCTTTAACGCGTACGGGTTAAATTTAGAGGACCACAGTGGTACGTCGTTAAGTTTTGGTGTTTACCGCTACGTCTCTAAGTGGGTATGTAAGTTTTGGGTTAATTTTTATGAGCTATATTTCCCAAGTTTATACTCCCGGTATATATGGTGATGGATTGTTAAACTGCTTTGTTTCGGCGGTAAAGTTGAAAATTAGACTGGCGTGAGCATTAAAACTTTGTCATCGTTAAAATAAATTAGGCTGGTGATAACCTAGAGTCTCAACATTAACATATTAAACAATTTCATCTACCTACAGTAGTGTGAATAAGCAAATTATCAACTCCAAAACAACAACAAATTAAATAAAATTTTACATACAAACACTGACTATCACACTGACAAAGTCAATGCTAGGTTTTTCCACTATCACCAAACAACAACAGGAAAAACCTAGCATTGACTTTGTCAGTGTGATAGTTATTGTTACACCAAAGGTTCCAAAACCCAATTACTGGAATACAAACACTGGAAGAAATCCAAAACAAACTACAAAACCAGAAATATTTCGTTCCAAGTTTCAGATTTCAATCAGCAATCTTAAACTATACACACACACAAATTTTACAGAGTTAAATTAAACGGAGTCGTAGCTTTTCTAAAAACAGTTAAACTATCACTAAAAAAATGCCAAAATCGCATTAAAAAGAAATATTGTACACTTTAGGAAATGTTTCTAACTACATTCCTTGTAGTTAGAAATTTTAAACTCCAAAAAGCAGAAATACATGTAATAACTTTCGACGGCCTTACCCTTTGTTTAACATCGTTCTTGGATAATAATTCCAATCGGAAAACTTTTGGTGTTAATCAACGATTTAACTAAGGATAACTTCCTCCTTCCTTAGTTAAATGTGAATTAGTAAACCATTATTGAGAGTTACTTGCTTTATTCGTGTAAGGTTATTAGAAAAATTCCGAAAAGTGAAAGTTTATTCCTTGAGTTAGTAGATATTACTGTATCTTAACTCTGCAAAGTGAATTGATAACACCAAAACAGAGTAATTGCAAGACCTACTGCTAACTCCTCACTCCTACAAATTGACGTTGTAAAAAGGAAATTTTACCCCGGAACATGGATGTTTGTATTAAATTACACAAATCCGCTCGTTTTAATTACTTGTGCATTTGGTCGCCAAACCTAACATCGTATTCCTTTGTGCGTATACTGAATAAGCTTTGAATAATTCATAATTTAAATAACACAACTACAACTGTAACGACCACTACTTTTTCTTACTTTCGTACTTTTAATTTACTTACTGATTTTCTAATTCTTACTACTTCTTACTACCTTTCCACCTTCTTACTTTTATATTGATCCCTGTATGTCTAAATCCTCACGTGCGGCCTCGCCTCGTGGCACCTGTGCGAGGGTCTGTGGCTGGCTGTGCGAGTCGAACAGAATACCGCATGTGGATTTCGTCGGCGCGCCGGTTGCGGTTACTTGTCGTTATAATAATGTTTTAACTCCAAAGTGGTAGCTGTTGGTGTGAGTGCGGGGTTATCCAGGATTACGATCGAGGTGTGCGCAAAAATTTAAACTGTGAAAGCATGTTTTTAATCAAGCATTTTTTGCCATAAAATAAGTGCGAAAAACATTAAGTATATACAATGACAAAAGAACAGATGAGTGACAAAAAAACATAAATATATCCAACTATAAATATAAACAAATATTCGCCGGGCGTCGTAGCGCTTTTAAATTTAAACTGTTTAATTCTGGTAATAATATGAAACGAGAATCTATATACTGAGCCAGATCAAAAATATGCAAATGGTTTTAACGTACAACATATAAAATCTCTGCGTTGCGTCAGAAGTTTTGCCGACACCAACTTCCAGAGCGAGGATAGCTAGGCATGAATCTGCGTTGTGTAAGGAGCTTTGCCGACACCAATATCCAGAGCGAGGATAGCTGAGTGAATCTCTGCCTGTCAGAAAATTTGCCGACACCAACTACCAGGGCGAGCATGGCTGGGAGAATGCATCTCTTGCCGGCAAATGCACGGTTTATACACCCTACGGCCCCCTCCCTACCCACGCGATCACGATGGTGGGAGTTGGGCGCGCGTGAACGGATGCCCGGAAAAAACGATACAAGCACAGAAGAGTCAATGCTACTGTACATATATAAATGCCTAACACTACAAACTACGCTAAACATTCTGCGATGTAAAAGAAAGTAAATTAAAGAAAAAAAAAGATGCAACGAATAATAATAATAATAAAACAAACGAGAGAGAGGCAAACAAAGCAATAAATTATTGTCTTTGATACATATATCGCAAAAGCGCACGTTGGACTGGTCGCATATCTAATGTTTTGAGATTGGCCGGCATTGAATTGTACAAAGCATACACGTTAAAAGAAAAGGATCTTTCAAAAAGCGTAGTCCTGTGCGGCGGTGGCGAAATCAGACCTCTGCTCATAATATTAACATTATGTACGTCTGTACGAAAGCGTATCTTTTCAAGTAGGTATGGCGGTGATTTTTCTAGAAACAATTTATGATAAAGCTTGAGAGCTTGCACTTTCCGACGGTTTTGCATGGTCAGCCATTTTAGTTCTACAAGTTTATGTGAAATTCTATCGTACTTTCTTATACCAAAAATGAATCTCATGCAAGCATTCTGAAGTCTCTGCACCCTATTCCTGTCGGCAGTATCCAAGCAACGGCCATATACCTGCGAACCAAAGTGAAAGGGAGAAAGTACGAAGGCCTCACACATGACGGTCTTTGCCCGAACACCCAAAAGCCCTCTAAGCGAATACAGCATTGTTAGTCTGCTGTACGGCGTGCGAAGAACATCAGAGATGTGTGTTTTGAAACGAAAGCTGTTATCCGTAACCATTCCCAAGTTCCTGGCAGAATTGGACAGCGACAAGCTAGAGTCATCTATCTTTAATGTAAGTGCAGATATCTACTCGGCGTAATAAACAAGAATAAATAAAAACTTATATTATATAACGCTACCATGGGAGAATCAATCAAATGAAAGAGAATTGCTGATAAATTAACGATAAACTCCAAATTTACACTAAAATGAATTTTCTTCCTATAACGGCACCTTATACATCTTCCCAAAAATAAACTGGCGGATGCGCGCTAGCAAGAGGGCGTGCTCAATGGAGTGAGAGACACCCGAAGAAATAATAGACGTTACGTTATAACTCGCACGCGAGAACAACCCCCACTATCTTCGCGAATCGTTCAAAAGCCGTAATTAAATTTTTATTGTAATATGTATCTTCAGTACTGTAGGGCCTTTATTTCTGCCTCGTTTCCTCGATGGATGAAGTAGAGGCGCGTGTTCCCACCTGCAATGACTGCTTCATTGATATTTTTACCCGCCCGAGATGATGTAATCTCGTTTATAATAATCGGCGTGAGCTTTCTATGTCCTATGTGGGTTCTGAACATTACAAAACTTTCAGATACTCTTCCTCCTATCCTCACTCCGTTTTCTGTCTTACTTCGAGAGTTGTACATTTATTCTTCTCGCCTCTAAGATTTTCCAGATTTCCTTTCTTTTTATACTTACGAATGCTTTTTCAAAATTGATTGTATCTACCGCATACATTTGGCTATTTGTCGACGTTATCTTCTCCGCGATTTGTGTTATTGTAAATATCCAATCTTGTGTTGATCTGTTTGTTCGGAAAGCTGCTGATGTATCCCTGAGTGTGTTTCTATTTTTTGTTTTACTCCCTCTTCTATTATGCGTTCATACGATTTGTAGGTACCTAGTGCAAAGTAATGATATGCCTCTGAAATTATTACAGTCATTGTAACTACCTATGTAGATCTGATAAATGTACCTATATATAAAAATTTGTAACTTAAACGCAATGTAAATTCTTTTATGATATTAAGATTCTTATGTAGGTGTAAATAATTTTGTTTGTGTTTGTTTCTGTTATTATACTGATACTGTCACAAATTATGTTGTACGTCTGTTATGATAATTGCATAAATAATAAACAATAAAGGAATACTTTTATTAGGGCAAGGAGTAGCAGCAGAAATTACGTAGATATACAAAATCTTGCCTGCTGACCTTAGTGTAACAGCAATCACAATCCTTAATTTCGTCTATATTCAAACTATATTTTTTTTTTTTTGGTTAAAGGGTAGCACCACAAAATTAAATCTTTATGGCACAAATCAGCACAAAACGAGCGCAAAAAATTGTCATAGTCAAATATTGAAATTCCAAAAGTGTGCTCGCAGCCTTAAGTTGGATCGCCCATCTTTAATCGTGAATATCTCGATAACGGAAGGCACACACCATCTTTTCTTCACAGCACAAAACGATGGCATAGTCAAATTTTGAAAATTATAAGTGTGGTAACCAACTTGACGGATCTGCAAAGAAGTCAGGTTGCGGTGCACTCTAGTTGTTTCAGACCCGTATTTTTCAAATACAATCAAGAAAAACTAATTAACAAATTACAAAGACAACAAAATATTATATTAAAGCTGCTATATTCAATGGATAGAAGAACGGCAACAGCAGAAGTATGCAGGAATATCCAAGAACTAAATTTAGAACAAATGTATAAAACACAAAAACCTCATACTATTGCATAAAATGAAAAACAAACAGCACTTTATCGAATAACAAGGATATACATACATATAATACAAGGAGATACTCACACTTGAGAACAGAGAAAACCATTAGCAATAAATACAAAAAAATTCCAACACCAGAAACCATAACCCAATAACAAACTACCTAAACAAACAAAAGAACTCGATCATACCCGATACAAAAAAAAAACATTAAAACTATGCTGCTACAACACCTTATATAAAAAGAAAAAACTTGAGAGGAAGAAGTAAAGCAATATCGCCCTCAATACCGATAGTCCGGGACGAGACATTTTAAGCCTCATCACTCCGCGACGAGGACGGGAAGACGCACGTCGACGCACCGTGTTGTACATGGATATTTACCTTCATATGTTTGTGTATTATACAGGATGTGCCGTTAGTATGTCCGCGGAATTTAGCACGAAAATTACTAAAGCTAGGAAAATTAGATTTTCGGTATGTATATAGTATATTTATTTATTTATTTATTTATTGAGTTAACTTTATGGCATATAATACGTATATATGTACATGCATACACAGGATATGTAAAAAAAAAATATTCAAAATATAACACGCACACACATCGCTGCCGCTGCGTCCCTCTTCTTCGCCTCGAGATTGGATATCCCGGGCTACCGGTATGGAGTGCCTCCTGGTTTTCGTCCGTCGTCTAGTCTGGTTGTGTCTTCTTACTTCGTTCTATTTCGTATAATGTCTTTCACTTTCTTTTTGAACTGTACATATCGGAGTTGTTTTATATTTTTGGGTATAGTGTTGTACATGTTGATTGTTTCGGTTGTTAATATTTGCGTATACTTTAAGCGTTTATATCTTTCTGTTCTTATGTGTGATACCCTTCGTGTTCTGTAGTCGTGAATCTCTTTGTTTGTTGTTAATTTTACATTGATTTTTATTTGTTTATTTTCAATTTTATACAACAATAGTATGTTATTGAATACAATTGACTGAGTTATATTTAATTCTTCAGTTTCCCTATATATGGCTGTTGACGGTGTTCTATAATCCATATTGTATAGCATTTTTAGTACTTTATTTTGCTGCCGTTGTAGTTTCGAAATATGTTGTTTACTTGTGTTTCCCCAAATGTTGATCAGATAGCTGTTGTTTGAAGTGAACAGTGCATGATAGATAGGTTTTCTATACGCTGCTGGTAACATATGTTTGATTTTATGAATTGCTGCTATTAATTTTGCATTTTTGTCTATTAGTGATTGTATATGTATATCCCATTTTAAGTTATTCTGTATTTTCAAACCTAGGTATGTAGTATTTTGAACTTCTTTTAGTTTTTGTTTCTTTAAAATTATTTGTATATCATGTTGTAGTTTCTTATTTGTAAAGATCATAAATTCTGTTTTGGTTTCGTTAATAGTAAGAAGGTTATTATAACACCAGTTTTCCAAGAGTTCCATGTCTATATCTATATTGCTTTCTATTTGTTTTGTGCTATGTCCACTATACATTATGCATGTGTCATCAGCGTAAGCATAGGTTTGACCGTGAAGAGATTGATCTAAAAGATCATTCGTATACAAAATGTACAGGATTGGGGGAAGTGTACCTCCTTGTGGCAGACCATATTCAGCATACATAACGGTACTTTGTTCTGCGTTTATTTTTGTTACTTGCGGTCTTTCGCATAAATAAGTTTTTATCAAGCTCAGCTCCTTTTCCTGAAATCCATACCATTCTAATTTTTCGATTAATTTATCTTTAGATATGGTATCAAAAGCTTTCATCATATCGATAAAAATTGTTACCACCGTTTTATTGGCATCCAGTTCGTGTTTTATGTTATTTATTAAGTTGTACGCAGCCGATGTTGTTGAAGATGATTGTTGGAAGGCATACTGATTGGGACTTATTATGCTATATTTTTGTACATGCTCCATAATTCTCGTTTGTATAACTTTTTCCACAATTTTATTCAATGTTGTTAATAAGGAAATTGGTCTATAGTTTTCCAATTCGCATGGTCTTCCTTTTTTATATAACGGTATCACTAAAGCCATCTTAAGGTCGTCTGGATATAGACCTTCATCTAGGGTTTGATTAACTAATCTACATATCAAAGGAGCTAATTTTGTTTTGCTATTTTTTATGACATTCGTAGTGATATTATCGAAACCAGGGGCTTTATTATTTTTCATGCTACCGATTATTGCCAGTATCTCGTTTTCAGATGTTTTTCCAAACTTAATAGGTGGCATTCTCGTTGTAGTAGTCGTTGTTGTTGGTCTTTTATTTCCTTGAATTTGCTTTTCTGCCAATGTTTTTCCTATAGTTGTAAAGAATTTGTTGAATTCGTTAGCCATTTCGACTGAGTTTCTAGTAAGTGTTCCATCTTCTTTAGTTATTTCTGAAATTTCTTTATTCATCCTTTGCTTGTTCTTTATCTGCTGGTTTACGAGTTTCCAGATTTTCCCTGGATCTTGATTGTGGTGTTTGAACAGTTTTTGAAAATATTTCATTTTGGTGTCTTTTATTAAGGTGTGTGTGTACTCTTTTTGGTTAGTGTATTCAGTTTTGTACCTATCATTTCTTGGATGTTTTCTCATTTTCTTGTACAAAGTGGTTCTTTTTTTTATCGCCGCTATAATAGTGTCTTCTATCCAGGGACATTCCCTTCTTCTTTTAATTTTAATGGTTGTTTGATGTTTCTGTGTTATAATCTGTATTGTTTCAGATAGTTCACGAAAGGATGCTATGCTCATGTTTATTTTACTTATGTCGGTGTTTATGTCATTGTAACTAGTTCGCAAGTATTCGAAAGAATTGTATTTATATTGTTTTGGTAACATATTTGTTTTGACTTTGGTTGTTATGGCATTGTGGTCAGATATATCTGTTTTAACTATTTTTATTTTGTCTATTCTTTTTGTATTTGTGGCTACATGGTCTAGAATTGAATTTCTACCGATAGTATTTATTCTTGTATAGTAATGACTCGAACGCTTATTCAAAATTTTGTAGTTTCTTTCTTTGTATAGGGTATAATATTCTTCGATACTGTTGCTACGTTCCATGATATTTATGTTAAAGTCTCCCATTATCAGTTGATCCGTTTTTCTGTTCAGAACATTATTTTTCAATACATTTTTAAGGGTTTTAAAATCGACTTGTGGTGGTTTGTAGATTAGTGTAAAAGCCAAATTTTGTTGCTGAAGTAGTACAGTTATTATTTGAATTGTCTCAATTGTTTTGTTCATAAATATCTTGTACTCGACGCCTTTTCTTATATAGCAAGCTATTCCTCCTCCTCTAGTTTTTCTCGAATTGTAGACGGATTGGTAATTTTGCAATTGATATAGATTTTCTTCATGAGGACTGATCCAGGTTTCCAATACAGCAAGAATATCCGGTTTGTGTGTGCTTGAAATAACTTCAAGTTCTTCAAATTTGTTTTTTATACTTCTCATATTCTGCATATATACATTATACATTTCTGTTTTTGGTTATATTGTCATTTGTGCTTGTTTCTTTTTTTTTGTTTAAAACTGATGCAGGTCTTCTTCTTCTCGGATCTTTATTTTCTCACTCGTACTATCCTTTCTTACGTAAATCTTTCCATCCCTTGTCCATGCGTACTTCACTTTATGATCTTTCTTCAATTGCCTTGCTTGGAAAAAAAGTTTATTAGCTTTTACAGTAAGTTGTTCATTGATGTAAATGTTGTTGTTTTTTCCTTTTAATTCACAATCGATTACATTTATATTTCCAATTTCTTTCTTTGCTTTGAGTATTTCTTCTTTATCTTTCTTTTTTTTTAACTCTACGATGATTATTGAGCTTTCAACATTGTGATCTTTTCTGTAGCTTTTTATTGCATTACTATCTAGCTGGGTAACGTTTAATTTATTCATAATTTTCAGAACAATTTCGTTAGTATTTTCGTTTTTTCCCTGGTGTTCTATTCCATTTATTAAAATATTATTAGCAATCTTCTTTTCCTCCGAATCTTCGATAGTTTTTTCCAAAGCCTTAATTTTCTTATTTAATTGCTTATTTTCCTTTTCTTGATGTTTCAGTAATTTTTTTATTTCTATATTTTCTTTTTGAATTTCGTCAAATTTGTCTGACATAAATTGCATTGCTTTCTCCATTTCTTGTAGCTTCTTAAAGATTTCGTTGTTCGTCACTTCTTCTTCTTTGTCACTGTTATTATTTGACTTCTGTTTTTTGGTTTTTGGTCCCATTTCGGAGAAGGTATGTGTATCACCAGTTACTAGTTGTTATATGAGTTTTGTAGTTCTTGCTAAATTTGTTTTGAAAATATTTATAGATGTCTTTTTCACTTTACACGCGAATTGCACTAATATTGCCGCGGAACGTTATGCTACACGGTAGTACACAATTCGATATATAAGGATTGATAAAACTTGATATATTCTAGTTTTACGGAACAGCAAGTTAAACACATGTGCACAGACTGACACTGACACTGCGCATTTTGTAAAATAATTCGCAAATATACAGAGTGTTACAAATTGCCAGAGCTACTTTCAACTTTTTTATTTTAAATGGATTGCTATATTTTTTAGTAATTATTTCGATAGCCACCTAAAACACCTTTGCAATGATATATGCGTATGTGCACTTCCGACAATTAGTTTAGCGATATTGCAAATTTTGTCAAAATTTTGACAGTTGCAACTTCTGAGATTTTTCTTTTGTTATCACTTTGAGGGGCTAAAACTTTATATGTTTCAAGGTGGTGTAACGTAAAAATATATACAGGGTGTTAAATATATCGTGGTAAATTTATCGATATTCAAACACCTTTCTTTCGATTTTTTTAAATGGAACCTATATTTTTCGATGTTACCAGCAAATTCCTTGCAAAATTACCTTTAAAATGATACCAACAATGTAACGCTTATTTTCAATATTTTCGAAGATATGGAAAATATGTTTGATAATAGCCATTTACCTCTATTAATTTGTTCTTTTTTATGTAAACTGTTTAGATTATTTATAAAGTAACAAAAGAAAACTATACTTAATATAAAACTATTTTATTTTGTACACTTTTAGATATGAAATAGTTTTAATTCAAAAACTGTTCAAATATGTCTCCATTTTGTTCTATGCATATTCTCCGTCTCTGTATGAATTGCCTTACATTTTCAGTCATATTGCCCTCGTTTAGCTGAAGAAAGGTATTCCTTATGCGTTGCTGCATGTCTTCTGCTGTTGTTGCAGATGTCATGAATACGATGTGTTTTTACAGTAGGCCACAGAAAAAAATCACAAGGCGTGAGGTCTGGTGATCGCGGTGGCCAACTTATTGGATCTTCTCTCCTAACCCATCTATTAGTAAACACCCTATCTAGGTGCGCTCTTGCAGCAGCTTCGTAATGTGCGGGTGCACCATCGTGTTGGTACCACAATGTATCCATCAAGTTACCTGGCAAGCCTTCTAGTAGTGTTGGTAAATTATTTTGTAGAAAATTTGTATAAGTTTAACAATTTAAAGTGTTGTCAAAGAAGAATGGATCCACATCGGTGTTTGCTAAGATGCCCCCCCAAGTGTTAATACTCCGTTTATGTTGATACAAAAAGGGCTGCACAAAATGAGGGTTTTGTGTATCATAGTAGTAGGCAAAGGCATGGTTAGACAGAGTGTTTTTTTTCTCTTTCCAAAAATATTTCAGAATTGGTAAATGTTCATATGTGAAAAGCACATAATCCAGAAAATTTTCATCTTGACGTAATCGTAAAAGCAGTCATTCACAATACACAAGCCTCTTTTCAAAATCTGTATGTAGTATGCCATGGTGAATATTAATTTTATAAGGGTGAAATTTATGTTTCTGTAAAATTCTCCTCGTGGTAGTGCTTGCAATTCCATGTTGTTTCGAAATTGTCGTTGTAGACATCTACGGATTTTCCACAACGGATTGAATGACTGTCACTTCATTATTTTCTGTTACCATAGTTTTTGTCCTTTCCCTTCCTTTTTTGTCATAATCATGTCGTAATTCACAGACTCCGAGCGAAGAAACCTTACCAACAAATTGTCAAAGCTTTTACTATCCGGAGTTCTACGGGTAGGATATTGCAAGATTGCAAGCACCAAGAACGAATACCATGTCTACGAGTTCTCCTCCTCCTTGGAGAAATTCGAGAATTCATTTTTAGTCAATGAAAGTAGGTAAAATATAACAGGAACAAAACGATAATACACTCCGCCAAAAAAGTATCGCATAAACTAAAAAAGGGCATTTATGAACCAAGATATTTTTATACGTTCACAAAAAGTTTGCCTCGTGTATGTGAACTATAAAAACACTAACAAAATAATGGAACTTAGCGTTTTTACTTTATTTTTTTCCTAAAAGTTGTTTATTGAAAGTCTTCCTATACGGACAAATTTTAAAGTGCGAAGTCAGAGTTCTGTACCAACGCTTTTAAAACTAAAATGAGCAATTTAACTTCAGAACAAGTGGCTGCTATAGTTGCTTTAATCGAAGATGGACGATCTCAAGCATACGTTGCTAATTTGATGAACATCAATCAGTCAAGTGTTTCTAGAGCCGTAGCCAGATATAGGGAAACAGGCATTTACAGTAGAAGACCTGTACCAGGTCGTCCAAGATGTTCTACTCGCCAAGATGACCGCTATTTACTACTACAAGCATTACGTCGAAGACATGTAACTGCGAGACAATTGCAGAACGACTTAGCTAGAGTCAGAAATACTCGTGTGAGTACTCAAACTATTCGGAATAGGTTACGACAGAGTGGATTAAGAGCTAGAGTAGCTGTAACAGCCCCTCGTCTCACTAGGAACCACCGAGTGGCTCGCTTAAGGTTTGCCAGAGAACATGTAAATTGGAACATTAATGACTGGGCCAATATACTCTTCACAGATGAGTCAAGATTTGGTCTTTACACCTCAGATAGGCGTATCTCAGTGTACAGACGAGACGGTGAGCGCTATTCGCAGTGTAATATCAGACCTAGACCTAATTTCGCTGGTGGCTCTATTATGGTTTGGGGAGGCATCTGTTTAACAGGTCGTACAGAGTTAGTACCAGTAGACAGAGGTACACTGACTGCCCACAGGTATATAACGGACATTTTAGAAGAACATGTAGTACCATATGCGCCAATTATAGGAAACGAATTCATGTTAATGCACGATAATGCACGACCGCATGTTGCAATAATCGTCCAGGAATACCTTAACGATGTTGGTATTCCAGTTTTAGATTGGCCTGCGGTAAGTCCGGACATGAACCCTATCGAGCACGTGTGGGACCTCCTTCACAGACGGATACGAACCCAAAATGTTGCCCCAGCGGACCTGCATGGACTAGCAAATGCTCTCCGTGACGAGTGGGAGAATTTGGATCAGGCTTATATACGGAGGTTAATCGAATCTCTGCCAAACCGTATGGCGAGCGGTCATAAGAGCCAGAGGTGGCAATACTCAGTATTAAAAGCTACTGTTATGACATGTTTCTTTCCAAAATTATAATTTCTTGTTTTAATAAAAATCTCAAGTATGAGTTCTTGTTTTTATTTGGCCTGTATTTTATTTAAACAATCATAGAAATTATATCTTAGAGCGCATTAAAGTATATTTACAACTTTATGCTACAAACAAAGATTATGCGATACTTTTATGATTCAAAACTAAATTATGCGATACTTTTATGATTCAAAACTAAATTATGCGATACTTTTTTGGCGGAGTGTATATAAATAAAACAACAAGATTAAAGTAATACGTAATAACTAATGATCCACAAATAAATAATTCAAATTGCAAACAATGAGCGGTAATAAAACTATAAAAAATCGTAAAACGCTATGATACCAAAGGCAAACTACAAAACACGACTTATGTAAATAAATTTATCCTAAAAAAAAAAAAAAACAAAACATGCACCAGATTTTCTTTTTTTTTTTTTTTAGAATTTCGATGCTAAAAATATTAAAATACCTGCCAGAACTATAATCTTCTATTTTATTCCTTTTCCTCGGGATGAATATCAAACGAAGAGCATATATCCGACAAGCAGCGCCGAGATCCCAATGTGCTTACCTACTAAGCACGTTCTCAAACGCTCCGATAAAACTCACCTCTCTCTCTACCCGATTACATAATTTACGGGCGACGCAGGCGCAGTCAACAGGTACGGCAGTCGGTAGTAGTATTCCTCGTTTACACGACGTCAAAAGTATACGTGGGTACTGCGGTCGGTGTCAGAGCAATGTGTCGCGGCCGCATATGGGCCTAAAATCGCTCGTCTCGTACTCCGCGGACAATTGACAGTGGCGTGGGTGTGTGTTCTTGACCAGTGCATGGGAAAATCGAGATGGTCCGCCGACAAACCGAGGAAAAACAGTTTCGAAACGGCATTTTGCTGAGAGGTTTTCGCGCTGTTGGACGTTAAGCGCAGGCATTCCACGCGGAGTATGGCAGCGACTATGGTAACACTATAAAATCGTGTGTGCGTGCCGCTTTCTTGGCAGTTCTTTGCTGCTGCCGCTGCGAAGACAGGTTAGGGTCGCGCCTACTTGATCGTAGTCGCTCTTTTGTTTCTTTGTTGTTTATTCATTCATTTGTTTACCACCGATGATTTGCGTTGTGTGTACCAAAGAAACGCGTAATGTTACCGACGCGCGACGTTAGATACGCATTAACGGATGTGAGAAGTAATTTTTACAGAAATAAATCTTGTTTGCAAACATCAAAACATGCTAATTGCAAACGCAATCCTATTTATTTTATTCCAAAGTTTACGTTTGCCAACTGTGATCGTGTTTTGTCGTTAAACTAACTTATCTGTTTGCAAAAATTCTGATTTTTCGCAATATTTTGTATTTCAAGACAAATTTTTGAGTGTATCAATAATAAAGCGTTGAGCGGAACTTAGTTTTGTGTACTGTATAGTTTAAACAAGATAAATAAAATAAACATAGTTTTTGTACCTACATATTACCCGCATACACGCTTTTAGTATGACATAAATATCTACGTTGAACAAATAAAAAAATTAAGCATTATCATGGGAAATTCTCTAACTAATACTAGTATACCTCCTTTCTTGTGGAAAGTATTCTGGTTAGAATGTATGGCATGCTTTTAGTAAAACGATATATTTATATATTACAATAGAAACCAAGAATTTTAATCGATTACTTACTTAGGAAGCTGAAGATTTTAGATGTAAAAAGAAAACGCACAATAATTTCGTTTCCTAGTTTAATATCAAACTGTCTGAGAGTTGTGGTAGATAACGTAGTTTTGTCAGTCTACGTTATCAGAAGGAACTCTATTTAAATATATCTGCACAGCTCGAATTGAATAACAAGCAGGGGCCAACTCAAATTATAAAACATATGCAATAATAAAATATAATAATGACAGTTGCATATTAAATTGTAATAAGAGTAAAACTATTTGGGTATACTTTTAACTGTTTGAAAAAATAGCTTGAGAATTGTTTACTTTTCTATTTGGTACCACATTTTGGCAGTAAAGTAAGTTGAAATAACAAAGCAAGTTTAAATTTGGCAGTTTGTATTCCAATTTTCCATTCTCAAAACAACGTCTAAAAAGATTATTGTGGAGTACTCTTCCTTACAACTCGTTTTATTTGTTTAAGTGTAATCATTAAAAATGCTATCTATATATAGATGGCACCAGAAGATACTCGTTCCATTGAATGGGAATAATTCCTATATACGATACTTGATGAAGATAGATTCCGAATAAAACTTTTATGGCGTATCGCTTTCCTTGGCTACGACTCCAAATGGAGTTTGTTTACTTTCATTTACACAGCTTATAAATATTCTAAATCATGGCATTATCTAGTACACACTGTCAGAGATGGAATCAGCATAATAGTCCTGCTCAGGGCTACCCTGCATATACTGAGAAAAAATATTTTTCACCATAAAAAATATCTTTAAAAAATTATTTCACGCATAAAGAAAATTTGTTTCTATTAAATATACTAACTTAAGTTTGATGTTCTCTTGAAGCGATCAAAATATTTGCTTGGATATATATCAAATGTAATTCAAGTAAACAAATTATTAAACTTAATTAATGTCAAATATTTTTGTTTCTTACAATAATCAAAATATTTATTTAACTATTAATTATAGAGTTATTCGACCAAACATGCATTGCTATTTCGACAAAGATATGTTGCTTTAGGATAATTGCAATTAATATCGAGGGCTCTCAAGTTGGAGCTGTATTTTGTCATAAGAAACAAATATGGTTGTTTCAATTTTTTTTTCTTAGTACCTAATAAACTTTCCATCTACCTATTTGAAAGAATATATTATTTGGTTTAATTCATATTTCGTAACGACAAAGAAATTGTTTTCTCAATATGATGATGCCGCCAGTAGACTTACTACCGAAACATCGGATTTGAACAATCCTGTCATACCATACTATCAACTTATATTCAAACCCATCGTCAACTCCCTAAGTCTTAGGGAATTCTTTAGTTATAAGATTGTTTCTTACTTCAGTTGTCATTCGTAATTGTAACCTAACCTCACTTTTCCACGTAGTTTTAATGTGTTGTTGAACGTTGCTACTCCTGTATTTTGACTATAATGGAATCTTTGTATGTCAATTTTATATCAGTAGATTTGGATTTAAGGATTTTAACTTTTTAAAAACATCAGCCTTTGTATGTATTAATTTTTCTTTTCTGTACTGTAAAGGTTAATTTGTTTTATTGCATAACCTTGTAGTCTCAAGAAGCTAATAATTTTAGGAAAAGCTGAGAATTGAGATCAGAAGTTTTCTGTAACTAGAACCGCTTGGCCCGTTTTGGAACCGGTACTTTCTCTCCTCTTTATTATTACAGATAGATTTTGTCGTTATCTTCTTCCTTTCTACTGGCACACAAAGTGAAATAAAATTACAAACTGCAAAAAATTAAAAAAGATTAATATCAGTGTGACCCATTTGAAAGTGGGACACCATAAATTTGTATTTATTGTCGGATTTTGACTAACTTTTTTTTAAATTATAGTACGTGAAAAACTGTATTGTTGAACAAAGTTTTTTTTTTATATAGAAAATCAAGGCGTGTGTAATTGGGTAGGGATAAAAATGCAAGAAATCATATTAGCCATTTTTTTTTTTAGAGAAGATTTGAGTACGCCATAGGATTAAGCGCCACGTTTCTCATCCTGTCTTTGTAATCCGTGTTATTTTTCTCAGGTACTTCATTTCGGCCGCTTGTAATTTGCTCTTCTGTTTGTTATTTAGTACCCATGCCTCGCAGATTAGTAATGGTCTATATATTGCTTTGTAGAGATTTTTATTTACCATGAAACATCCTTTTTACTGAAGAAACCTCTATTTAGTGCATAATACACCTTTATTTCATTATGAATTCTATTGTTAATTTCTACATCCTGCCCTCCTGTCTTCTCAATTTAAATTCCTGTAGTACTGGTATGTCTGTACTTGTTGTATCTTGACACCCTCTATTTCGATATGCATTTCTCGTTTGATACCGATTCTCATACTTTTTGTTTTCTCCTTATTTATCACCATTCCCTATTTTTTTAGTATAGCATTCCAGATGTCAAGATTACTTTGTAGGTCCTTCTCCTCTTCTGTAATTATCATAATATCGTCCGTAAAAGCTGCTTCAGATATTTTTACCATTTGTAAATTTTTAAATCTAATACCTAACGTCCTTCTCTACTCAGAGCATTTCCTGATTATGCTGTCCATAAATACATTGAAAAGCAATGGGCTTAGACCTCCTCCTTTACGTATTCCTTGAGTTACGAACTCTTCGTATCTCATATTCTTCCATATCACTGAATTAATATTTTTTCTATAAAGGCCTTTGATGGTCTTAATTATTTGTGGCTTTATTCCCATATACGGTAGACTTGCTAAATTTTTATCCCTTGGCACTTCATCAAAGGCCTTCTCCAGGTCTATGAATTGTATGGAAGCTATTGTTTCTTGTTGGATTGTTTTTTCCGTAACTTGTTTTATCGTGAACACTTGGTGTTGAGTACTTCTCCTTTTACGGAATCCACTCTGCGCTTCATGTAGGTTCTTTTCAACTACTTCTTTGATCTTGCCAGAAGAAAAAAGGGGACAGTTTTTTATATACCTATTGGCAAAATTATTGCAATTTCCCAGTCCTCTGGTACTCTGCCTGTCCTGTTAATTTCATTGTACAGTTCTAATAAAAATTCTCTTCTTTTTGTTCCCATATGTTTTAACATTTCAACAGTAATTTTATCGGAACCCTTTCCATTTTTGAGCCATTTGTTTGCTTCTACGACTTCTTCATACCCTATTTCCAGCGTGTTGTCTTCATTCGTTATAGTTTCCTCTTCATCCTCTTCCTTATTGCTTGTGGTATGTAGTAGCTTTTGAAAATATTCTTTCCACTATTTCTACATCTTTTGTCAGGATCTCTTCGTTTTTATTTTTAATGTGTATGTTATTTCTTTATCTTGCCTCATGATTTCAGTACTTTATAGAACAATTTCTGATTGCCTTTCCTATCTTCCTGCAATTTGTTTCTGAATTCTACCCAACTGTTTTTCTTTGCCTGAATGACCACATCTTTCACTGTTTTTCTTAGCTTCTTGCATTCCTCATAAGTTCCATCGGTTCTATTCGCCACATATCGTTCCCATGCCACTTTTTTTCTTTTTATCTGTTCTTTTACCTCTGTACTCCACCATGATGTTTGCTTTTTATTTGGACTGCTCTGCAAACTCCGCATGTCTCTTTTGCAGCTTCCGATATGCTTATCTTGAATATACCCCACATTTGTTCTACATTTCTTCCACTAATTTGTATTAGATTTAAGCCTAGTTTGTTTTCCACTTGTTCCTTATATTTTTTTTGTCGTTACCATATCTTTAATCTGTAAGCCTTAATCATGTCACATTCAATTTTTGTTCTTTTTCCTGTTGCGGTGCTATTTACTACATTTCTTAGTCTTGTTGTCAGTAGAAAATGATCACTACCAATTTCAGCCCCTCCTGGTACTCTTGTGTCTACAACCTCTTTTCTGTTATTTCTCTCTGCTAACACATAGTCAATGGCTGATTTTTCTTTTCTACTTACTCTAATATATGTATGGATCTCCTTGTGCTTAAACCAAGAATTGGTTATAATCATATTTTGTAGTAGGCAAAAATCCAGCAGTCTTGTTCCGTTGTTATTTCTGGAACTATCACCATACGGTCCTAGGATGTCTGTAATTATCGTCTTTTCTTCCAACCCTGGCATTAAAATCTCCCATTAAATGTGATTACGAATAGAAAATGTTATTGTCAGTTATTTTTGATGTGATTCCTAATTTTGCCATAGAATTATTAATATGCAATGTTTTTTTTATATTATTTTATTCTTTTTTTCGGGTTTTCTCGGCCTGTTGATTTAGTTGGAAATAAAACAATTTTTTTAGCTCATTTCTTCTTTGTCACGTTTTGGAAATTTTGTTTTTTCCCTTTTTCAAATAAAATTAATTTAATCTACTATCCATCCAATTTTTTTTCTTTTCTTTGTACGCGTTTTCACAATTTTTGTCAATACTGATTTAATTACATTATTAAAAAGACAATGGGACATTTAACATTTTAAACAAACTAACATTTACGGTCGTAGAAGGTATATATTATCTAAAAAACTTAAAATGTTAATTGTCCGATTGTTGTTTACATAATATAATTAAATCAGTATTGATAAAAATTGTTAAAACGCCTAGAAATGGTACTAGAAAAGAAAAAAATTGGATGGTAGTAGTTGTAGATGTTTAATTTTATTGGAAAAAGAGAAAAAAACAGAGTTCCTGAAACTTAAAAAAAATATTTTATTTCCAACTAAATCAACACGCCGAGAAACCCGAAAAAAAAGAATAAAATAATCATATATAACAACGGACAGAAGAAGATATTTCAGATATAATATTTTTTTTTGTAATTTGGTACATGCCCATTTCAGGTTGCGCTTAATCCATTACCGTACTCATATCGTTTGTAAAAAATGCCTAATATAATTTCTTGCATATTCATCCCTACACAACTACACAGTATGCCATGGTTTTCTATAAAAAATAAATGTGAAACTTTGTTCAGAAGTGCAGTTTTTCACGCACTACAATTTAAAAAAAATCGGACAATAAATACAAATTTTATGAGGGTGTCTCGCTTCCAAATGGGTCACACTGTATATGTATTATATATGCAGATTTGCTTTGGAGCAGCTTCTTATGTTGTTAGACTCTTAATTAAACAATGGATTTACAGATTTTGAGCAACACAATCGGAACATGAGATTAAAAATTGCTCAAAATACGATTAACATACAATTGTTGGAATTCGATTAAAAATCCCTCTAAAACTAAACCCTGTATATTGTTTCATTAATCTTATCATTTTTAATCACATGTGTTAAGCAGATGTTGTTATGGACGCTTTTACTTTGTCACAAATTAGTTAGAAAGGAAATTGTGAATTGTGCTTTTTTTTATGGATGAACATGTTAATGGCGGAAATAGAACAGATCTGCATGGATTTTCAAAAATTAATTATTGGTAAGTCGACATTAATAAAATAGAACATTATGGTTAGAAATTTTGGGGCAAACTATGTCAACAAGACCTGGCAGCAAATTACAGCGTTATTAATACAATGTTGCATCTATATTCGATTAGTCCTATGTGTATATAGAACAAAAATCTTAAATACAATTTTAATTTTTTGACATTTCACAACGGACCCGAACAATCAGTGGTCGAAAATTTAAAAACACTTAGAGTACACGAAACACGTACATATTAAAAAGCTAGCTGCAACTAACACGGTTAGGAAACGCGGGACTTTAAAAATCTTAAAGTTTTCCTCTATTGGTTTATGCCTACTTTGAAATTTATTTTAAATGTACGAAATAGGTAAATAAAAGCAAAATAATAAAAGTAGATGTTATATATACACATATTTGTGTTAAAAGTACTACGTACATTGTAATTTACCTATGTACATATGTCAAAATGGTATATATGTATCACCATTTTATTAACTGATTGAACCATATTATGCATACCCATACATTCACAATTAAATTACTTTTAATACACTCAAATGGCACAATATTAATTATTTAACATTTCATATAAATTAACTAACATAATTATGCGGTGATACATGGAAGCAAATGGAAGATAAAAAGGAAACCGTATATAACGAACTTCTGGAAACATGTAAATCGGCAAAGAGTAATTTGTTTTGCACGAGTTCATACATGTATAATAACGCTGGCAATATTTCAAACTCGGGCTTCTCATTCGTTTTTCCGTTATAAATGATGGTAGGCCACGACGTATCTGGGTCATGTGATAAATTCTTAAAGAATCGGCTAATGGAACGCTATGGCTAAATTTATCGCGGAAGTGATTAAGGGGATTCTATACACGATGTAACATTTTGGTATGAGTAGTCTGTGTAGTTTGTGAAAGAATTTGAGAAAATCTTCTGCAGTGTCCTCAAAAATATGCTTTTCTGGAATGTGCGACTTAGGTATGAACTATACCAAGTGAGCGCACGCGAGCTGGCGATGGGTAACGTAAAGAGCAAGAGAAAATTATATGTTTAGTATAACATGTCTGCTGGATACCATATTATTGAAGCGTACTCCAGTATAGGCCTCACAAGTGAGTAATATAGTGTTCTCAGAGTGTCAGCAGTTCGAAAGGCTTGGCAAGATCTAACTAAAAAACCGGATGTCTGAGATGCTGATTCACAAATAGCTGATATATGTTCAGAGAACAGAAGTCGATGGTCAAAAAAGACACCCAGATCTTTAAAGTGTGTATGACGAGAGATATGAGCATTATCCACAGTGTAAGAATAAGTAATTTGGTTTCTGTTTGTTTGCCTATATTCAGCTGAATGTTATTTTCCATGCACCATTTACAAATAACAAGCAGGTCGCGTTGAAGAGATTCGCAGACATCAATACATGTGATCTTGGAAAAGATTTTGAGATCGTCTGCATATGCCAAGACTCGATATTTGAGGGTTGACAGTAGGTCGTTAATATAGACGTTGAATAGCAGCGGCCGGAGCTTGGATCATTGAGGGACTCCAGTAGAGGCAGTAAATGCACTAGAGTGAAAGCCGTTGTAGGTGACGTAACAGGAGCGATTATCAAGGAACGAAGCTATCAGGTCCGTAACAATAGGCGAGAAACCAAAGGCGCTTAATTTCGCTATGAGGATGTTGTGATCTATGCTGTCGAACGCCTTGCGAAATCAGTATACAGTACGTCCACTTGTTCCTGTGAGTTGATGCCAGTGCTTATGTACTGCGTAATTTCGACGAGGTTGGTTAATGTGGACCTTCCAGGCATAAAACCATGCTGTTGGCTGGAGAGGTGGCATCGGATGCTATTATGAATTTTGTTGTAAAGTAATTGCTCAAATACTATAGAGCAGCTGCATAAAATAGCGATGGGTCTGTAGTTAGCGATGTCATATTGGGATCCTTTCTTAAGTGTGGGATTAATTAAGGTAATCTTCCAGCTGTCCGGGAATGTAGATGTACGCAAACACAAGTTGAAAATGTAACACAACGGCACGCATAGAATAGCAGCGAAATCTCTGACTGAAAAGTTAGGTAGGCCATCATAACCAGACGTGTTGTCATTCTGACATTTTTTTGAGATCAATATCTTCAATAATTGTTGGAGTTACTGGTATTTTAATTTAGTAATTGGTAGTAATTTATGATAGAGAGCAATAGGTTAAGCATTTGAAGAAAATTTTGCATTACGAGCAGTGAGCACTAAATCTACTACTGCCACATTATAGGCTACCTCCCTTACCGGCACTGTTCGAGGGAGTCTTTGGAATATTGTAATGTTTTAATTGGTCGTGTTGGGAATGGATATATTTTTATATAAAAACATGAAGAAAACTACGTCCGTGAATAAAATATTTCTTAGGTACATTCGTGAACCTCAGACACTTGCATCTACATATGTAACTGTCTTAAAAACATCGACTCAATGAGACGCAACCTCTGCAGTTAATAAACTAAAGTCTTTGTCAATGTCAATGTAAGAGTGTCTTCTAATCGAAAATGTTAAAACATGTGTTTTGCGTAGAGTAATTAATGTAAGAAACTTACGAAAGTAAAATGCTGTAATGCTATAAATATGGATATCACCGCATTATAGTCAGTATTTTTATTTTCATTTTATTTAGTTGTATACATGATTGTACTTCTCATTGATAAGATAGTCCGTATCAGCTGTTGTTACCATTATGATTGCTTTTTATCATGATGACAACCTTATCTTGCGTACGGCTCAATAGCTGGGGCAATAGTAGTCCATGTATATGACTTTAATTAAGTTTCTACTATCGTAAGTTAACGCAATTCCAGGTAAGCTCATTTGAATTTTAATTTTTCCAGTTCTACGTAATGCTCTATTTATATGTCGCATATCTGCTCATTAATATACGTTATAGCTACAATAAAATTAATTATATTCCTGATAATATATCTACCATCCTGGGATTTGGTATACCCACATTGTGTATATATTCATGTGTCGTTTGTGTTTTTCCTTTAATTCAAACTCGGCGCTTATTAAAAAGAGACACAGAAGCGTTTCGGACCGAATTTAATTCTGCGATGCAAACTGTGAGAACGCGGTTTTTGAACCTTTAATAATATCTCTAAATAGGCCGGAATAATTAATCTGTTATAATTACGTGTGAACTTTGTCGTTTTGCGCTAGATAAACATCACTCAAATTACGGTTTTCACCGCTAAAATACAGTATTATTGTTGGCATAATATCCGTACAAAATCCTCACAACTGGTGGTAATTAAAAATTTAAATGGAATAATTATTTACAATGCTTTTCTTTTATAATTCTTCTACGGTTCTTAACATCTTAAAAAAAAAACAACATAAAGAATACATTATCTAAGTTTTAGAACGCTCTGTTTATTATAACTTGCTTAACGAAATAAATCTCAGCCACAAGAGTGTGTTTGGGGTTTGACCGCGTGGTGTCATCTTCTTGCCATTTTGAGACATCTGAAATTCCTTTCGACCAAGGTCGACCGGCTATTTTACATATTGATATATGCTTATCGTTACCCGCATACTTGCAAACGACTATAGGTAAGGTGATTTCAGTATTCCTTTTGTCATGCCAAGTAGGTACACCCATGTACACAGTGCCAGTGGTTTTGTTTGCGTGGGTGTTATTGAACTCACTTGGGCTAGTTAAAATTCTAAACAATTATTTTGTATTTTTGTCGTTAATGTTTTTCTAATATTGTAATATTACCATGAAATAGCATTAAAAGTGGGATTCAGAAAGCGAATTTATTATTAAAGATTAATTGATATAGGAAAATCGTAATAAAATATTATATATTCAAGAAATTGTACAAAGTTTTGCCTTTGAAATATGCAAAATAAAGGAAAACTAGTGAGACATAAATGTTAACTTCTATCGAATTTCCAAATCTTGGTGGATTGAAGGTGCTATCTATGAAAAATGGGCCAACTCGATCACCACAAACAGTCAAATTAAATCTTTGCTGAAAGTTATTCTTTCCATTAAAAAATGTCATTATTACTAGGGATGCGCTGAAGCGCCTTTCTTGATTTGGCCGAATCGAATTATTCGATATGGTAGACCATTCGCTTTTGTTACGAAAATTAGACTCAATTGGTATATACGGGGTGGCCTATAATTTGGTTTATTCATACCTGATTGGTAGGAAGGCAGTGGTTAGTGTTAAGGGCGTTCAGGATGATATGCTAGTGATATATAGTTCCGATTACATTGACTTAACATGCGGTGTTCCGCAAGGTTCAATATTAGGTCCCATCCTACTTTTAATTTATGTCAACGATTTACAGTCGACACTAGCACAGTGTGCTGATGATACAAGTTGTATTATAACGGCTGATACTGTTGAATCGCCCTTTAATTTAACATCCAAGTTGGTCCGGGACATGATGAGATGGTGTGATGCTAACAATTTAGTACTTAACCGCGAAAAGGCTAGAAAACTAAATACTAAAGGCTAGAAAAGAATTTGGTAAAATAAATGTGAAAGATTGTCAGTTAAAAGGAAGAAATAATGAAATCTTTATAAACGAACAATTAACAAGAATGATGAACACCTTATTCTACAGCGCTAGACAGTTAAAAAGAGAGAAGAAAGTTAAATATGTGTGGACCAGAGATGGCAACATATATGTCAGAAAAACTGATACAAGTCAAAAAATTAAAATTAAAACAATAGCAGATCTACAAAAAGTAGAATAAACATACCTAAATACAAAAGAATAAATAAACTGTAAAAAATAAATCGCGATGTACACTATCTATATGTTAAATGTAAGAAGTGCAAGAAACAAATTTCTAGAAATCGAAGCCATGGCAAAAATTGAAAACTACCCAGACATAATTGCTTTAACAGAAACCTGGCTTACGCCTGCAGATCAACATTTTTTCCAACTCCGTAACTATAACGCCGAATTCAACTCTAGAGACGGCAGAGGAGGTGGAATAGTCTTATATATAAAAGAAAGCATAAAATATAAGGTTTTACTAAACAAAACAATAAAAAATATAGAAATATTAACACTTCAAATTGATACAAATATATATGTAACCTTGATATATAAACCGCCACAGGTTTATTTCAAAACTCTAGAATCAGTACTCAAAAACAACATCTTGTGCAAAAATAAAAAACACATAATCATGGGGGACTTTAATATTAATATTGCAAACCAAGACATTACAACAAGAAATTATGAAAACATATTTAAAGAAAATAGTTATAAAATAATAAACAAGAAAACACAAAAACACTATACTCGTAGAAACATTACTGGAAATCACAGCATCCTAGATCATGTTATAACCAATTACAAAGATGTCAAAATGAAAATCATTCCAGCAGACTTGTCTGATCACTGCGCTATAAAAACTACAATAAAAATACCGGAACGGACTATGAAATATATGTATTTTGAAAAAAAAGAAACCAACTATAAAAATATACAAACACAGATACAACAAATTAATGAAGACAAAGTAACCTCCTTTAGTCTATTGTCAAATTCGCTACAAAAAATTATTGAAAAAAACCAAACCACACGAAAAATTAAAAGAAGGGAAGACTGTCCCTGGATTGGCGAAAAAATAATAAAGCAAATCAAAGAAAGAAAAAAAATGTACAAAAATTATTTAAAACACCCGCAAAATGAAAATTATAAAATTTTATACCATCAAGAAAAGAGAAATACACTTTATATCATGAAAAAAGCTAAAAAAGAATATTTCGCTAGAAAATTTGAAAGGTACAAACAAAATATTTCAAAAACATGGAACGTGATAACTACGGAGCTGAATGGCAAGAGGAAGATAGATAAGCAAATAGCAGAAATAGAGAAGAAAGACACAACGACAACAACAGATCCGAAAGAAATTGCTAATGAAATAAATACATATTTTGCAAACATAGGAAAAGAACTAGCAGAGAAGCAAATAGCCAATTCAAAACACCCTCCAATAATGACCACGACCACAAGATGTACAACAGCTTTCAAATTTAAAGAAGTTACAGAAGAAGACACACATAAAGTAGTAATGAAACTAAAAAATAATAAAGCTCCAGGATATGACCACATAACTGCAGAAATTTTAAAAAGGAATAGAAACAAAATATCACCAATTCTTACAAACTTAATAAATAAAGCTATGAGGAACGGAGAATATCCAGGAGTATTAAAGAGAACAATAATAAAACCAATATATAAGAAAGGAAACAAAACAAAACCAGAAAATTATCGACCGATAAGCTTATTGTCCGTGTTGAACAAAATCGTAGAAAAAACCTTACAACTGCAAATAAGTGAATACGTAGAGGAAAATAAAATAATACACAAGAGACAGTATGCTTTTCAAAAAAACTCCGGAACAACATCAGCCGTGAATGACCTCCTAAACAATGTAAAGAAAGAAGTCGCTAAAAATAACACTGTAGTCGCACTTTTCATTGATATGAAAAAAGCTTTCGACACCATTTCCAAACAAAAGCTCTTAGAAAAACTTGACCATCTAGGTATCAAAGGGACACAAAATGACCTTATAAAAACATATCTATTGAACAGAATACAAACTGCCATAGTCAACAACACTGAAAGCCAGCAATTGTGCGCAGAATATGGAATACCACAGGGAGGAAACCTACCACCACTGTTATATATATTATATACAAATGATATATTTGACATGCAAATCCATGGCAAAATTTACGCGTACGCTGATGATGTATGTGTACTATACTCAGATAGCAACAATGAACGACTGCAACAACTTATTAACGACGACATTGAAAAACTGGAAAAATGGTGCTATAACAATCTTATAACAATAAACGAAGAAAAAACAGAATACATGGTATTTACGAAAAGAACAATTTCTCCTACTTTCAACATCAAAGTAAAAGAAACCACAATAAAACAAACTAATGAAACCGAATATTTAGGTCTGGTAATCCAAAGTAACCTAAAATGGGATACACATACAAAAAACCTTATTAAAAAGAATATCACAGCTATAGCAGGATTAAAAAAAATAAAAAATGTAATCCCAAGACACATGAACAAATCCATCTACAACGCATTATTTACATCTCATATGAACTATATGATAAACATATGGAGCAACACCACAAGGAGAAACCTAAACAAACTACAAAGGCAACAAAACACTATACTAAAACTATTATATTCAATGCACAAAAGAACACCAACAGTGGAAATATACAAAAATATTCAAGAACTAAACTTAGAACAATTGATCAAACAGAAAAACCTGATACTATTACATAAAATAAAAAACCAATTAATAAAAACAAACAGCACATTAACAAGTAATAGAGAAATACACACACATAACACAAGAAGACACTCCCACTTACGAACAGAAAAAATAACTAGCAATAAATACACAAACATTCCTACTGCGAAGACAATATTCTTATACAATAAGCTATCTAGAGAAACAAAAGAACTAGATCACACCCGATTCAAAAGCACTATCAAAAATATGATATTAAAACAACTTATATAACATAGAGAAGAAAGAACATACCAACCAGGCGCCCTCAATACCGTTAGTCCGGGACGAGACAATTAAGCCTCATCACCCCGCGACGAGGACCGAGGACGGGAAGACCCACGTCGACGCATCGTGGTGTGCATGGACTGATGCATATGTGTGTTTTTTTTTTTTTTCTTATACTGTGTGTGTTTGCCCATGTATATTGGATGTGTAAATAAATAAATAAATTTAAAAAAAAAAAAAAAGATGGGTCTGATGCGATTTTCGCTGACGACGGTGGAAGGTGGTAGTAGCCTGTATGTGTCGTGTAATAAGTCCGTACCGCAAAGTGATAATGTTAACTTTTTGGGTTTCACAGTGGATTTTAGATTAAAATTTGACCTCCACTGTACCACACTGTCGCGTAAGTTGGCTACTGCGATGTCTTAGGGATGCTATAAGCATTGATTCGCTTAGAATTTTTTATTTCGCGTATCTGGAGTCACGATTGCGGTATGGCATTATGTTCTGGGGCGCCACACCTAGTTTTTAAAAAAATTTTAACTTGCAAAAAAAAATTCTAGGTTGCATGTTGTGTAAGTCCTTTGACGTTTCTTGTCGTCCTTTATTTAGGCAACTTAATATTCTCCCCGTGCCGTGTTTGTATATCTATGAAATTTTGATGAACTTGAAAAATAATGAAAATACCTTTTTAAGAAATTCTGATATACATATATAGTACTATGACGACACGCAATGGAATAAACAAAAGTATACCTATAGGTAGTACGAAAGTATTTGAATTTAAAAACTAAATTAAAAACTCTTTTGTAGGAACATAGCTTCTATTCTATTGAAGAATATTTAACATGTACCTATTAATAAATCTACAGCGATTTTTGTATTAATGTGATGGACAATGTCATGTTCTTTTAACAGAACGATGACAATGAAATATATTCTATTCTTTTCTATTCTGAATATTTAATAAGCAAACATATCTGGTAATATGCCGAAAACTAACAAAAAAACAACTTTCGACAAAAAGCAACAACAAGAAACAAAAAGAGCATTCTTATCTTCAAAACTGAAAATTTAATAAGGGTAAGTTATGATGGATGAATAGTATTTTTTCCGCGTTTCTTGGTAGTCTGCTTCTGGTTTCATCATAAATATTCGACTTCTGAAAATGACATTTCAGTATAAACGCTAAAACACATTTTAAAGACATTTCACTTAATATTGGAAAAACTGTTTTTCTTTCCACCAAACAGTTGGATTGTCGGTTCTATTGATCAAAGCTAAATTTAAGTAGATTTCAAGCTCTTCTTCAATGTTACTCTTATAATTTTTTCGTTTAGGTATTGTTGTTCCAGAATTAGTTACAATTTCGTATTGTTTAAAATTAAGTATCTATATTAAGTTTTCAATATAGCTGATATTCGTCTGGGGGATTCCTCACGACAGCTTATAGAACTCTTGATATTTGGAACATATGTTTTCGATGTATTGTATAAACCTATTCTTAGCGAAACGTATCATTTTTTTTAAGCATAATAATATTATTAAAAAACTATTTCTCTTTCACATTTTTATTAATGTTGCACTGACTAGAAGAAAATTTATTAGTCTCCAATAGATATGGGTTTTTATTTGATAAAAAGTTAGAAATACATCATTTCTTTGTAAAATATTTGAATATTTTTGTTGATGTTACATCCAATCTTCAACAATCGAAACTTCTTCTAAATCATTCTTATTAACTGCTGAAATTGGCTTAGTACTTACTAACTATGCCGTTATGTTAACTTTAGTAGTTTAACGACAGATTATTTTTTACCGTCATCATTTTACGGGGTATTACATACGTAAAAACAACATCATTGCTTGCTTGGGCTTTTATTTTTGCGGTGGTGTGCTGAGAAATTCTGCCTTGAATCTTTCTTAAACATATACAGCCTTATTCATAGTGGGATTTAGTAGCTACTAACATCCTACCAACATCCTACTAAGAAAATCCACATTCATAGTGGTATTTAGTAGCGTACTAAGCATAGTTGCCAACTAAATCCTTAGTAGCGATTGGGGGTATGTTTAAGACGCTATTAAATGTAATCTAAAAGTTGTATGTAAATATATGTCGTCACCGTAGTATTATCTTCTATGTCCAAATTTAATAATG
Source organism: Cetonia aurata (assembly GCA_949128085.1). Taxonomy (NCBI): domain Eukaryota; kingdom Metazoa; phylum Arthropoda; class Insecta; order Coleoptera; family Scarabaeidae; genus Cetonia; species Cetonia aurata. Next base: position 18,511,808 of record OX421883.1, read on the forward strand.
TCGGTAGTTTCAATTTTAAGGAATGTAGCTTCATACATTGATAATAAGTTCAACAGTTTAGCTTATTTCCTTCTTGTCTTACAATAAATGGTGAAGTAATATAATTCAATCCTTAATTATTTTTTTAAATTGCCACTATTTCAACTTAAATTTTAAAAAAAATAGAATATAGAACAAATATTGGCTTTTTGGCAATTTTTTTGTAAATTGAAAGGATATTGAATCATTTCATGGGACATATATAATATTATTTTTCATCGAGACTACCTTTTCTGTTGCAATAGTCAATGATTTAAACAAGAAAATTAAGCAAAATATACAAATAATATTGGTTTTATTTAAATATTTTAAAAATATATAATGATAAGGAAAAACTGAAAAGTACCATGTTTGCTTTTGACAACAAACACGTTTTGAATGCTTTCCTTGTTTTGAAAGAATTGGCATCTTTGTGACTTTTAAAGTAATAGCAAGTACGATACTTGCTTACATTCAATGTTTTTGAAAAGAATTGCTGACAGACCGGACGTACCTATAAGAGACTGTACCTTATATATATAATGTATTGTAGTTAATGCAATCTAAGTCATAAAAACAAAAAAATTAATGAAAGTGTCTTCTAATATAGTTCTGCCTAAAAACATTTCCATTCTCAACGTCTTTAACATGCACTTCATTAAATTGGTTGTCTTCGTCAAAATCGTATTCTAAAATGACGATATTAAATACTTACTACCACAATAATATCACCATGAAATTTTACGTTCTATTTCTGGTTGGTTTTCTAAAATAACATTATGCAAAATGTCAACAGCAACTATTGCTGCTTTTGTTGTATCAATATTTTTGTACCTGTGTCATCACCATATACACCTTTAGTCAAGTACAGTCGCCTAAACTTATGTTTCAGATGAAATAGGCAAACCACGATTGCTAACTGTACTTAAATTATCACGAATTAAATTTATAAAAATATTCGCTATATTTTTGGACATTCGATATTTTGTTTTAAATGGTTGTTCATTATACATTTCCAAATGATTATGCCTTTCTAAATACAACTTTGGATTACAAACGAGCCCGAGATGAATTTCTGCTTCTTAAAATCCAACTAATTCATCTTGAATATCAATTAACTCGTCAGCCATTTATTTTGTACTTAAATATAAGAGATGTTTATAAATGCTTGTCAGATTCTGTCAAAACCTTACAAGACATTCATTGCGCATGAACTTAATATTTTACCCTGTTGCCACACAGTTTTCTCTACTACCATTCTATTACTTAGTAGTCACCATAAACGCGACTATGAATGGCAATGGTTAGCAGGATTCTAATACGATCTTAGTGGCTACTAGCTAGTAGCGTACTAAGACCCTATTAGGGACTCGACTATAAATAAGGCTGATAGTTAATTAATTTCAAATAGTAATAGATCTTCTTCATATCAATACTCAAATAAGCGAAAATATATAAGGATAAAATATCTTTTCAAGTTCCTTTTTTGTTATTTTATGTATTTCGTGACTCTTAGCCCAGAAGACAGAGAAGCATTTTCCTCATGCCAGTAAGGCTCCTGTATTTCTATTTTCTTTTAACCTTTTCGTCTAGTTCTTGAAATGAAGTAATTTAGAGTTTTAGGTATTTATATTATTTTCTATCTATTAGATGCGCTGTGTTTAACGCGAAAATTTAATAGACCTTTTCCCAGCCGCCACATCACTGTAACGGACAAATCTGTCAGTTCCGTGACTGTCCGTTATAGAAAGGTTACACTGTACTTAAAGCAGATATTTAGTTTGAGTATATAATATTAAATAGAAAATTGTATTCAAATAGTTTGGCGATTATAATTTTGTGTGAAAACGATCTTTATATGCACATTTTCAAAAATGCAATAGTAATGGCCGTTTGTTTAAATAGGAAATATATTCAAAGCATTGAAAAATTAAAACAAGCTTAACGTGTCGGTGCAAACGAGCATAAAATAGTTCATAAAATTATATCTTTTAAAGGTATATTAGGGCACATATGCACATATAATTATCGTCATATATTAAGAGTAGTCTTAACAAAACTCGTGATATCTATTAATACAAAGTAATAATCTCGTATTACTGTTTTACCAACGTCATTTATCATAAGGGTCCTACTATTAATTGCAAATACGTAAATACATATATACGTTTCAAGTTATTAATGTATCTATACCTATTTATACGAGTGTAATAAGTTATAAAAACAAATGTAAATGGATACTTTGAAATGTACACAGCATGTTGTTTATTATTAGTTAATTCGTTTGCATTATATAAAATACATATTACATTATAGATAAGTATTACAGGAATATTGTCGCTATTTATCATTTTGGAATAAAACAAAATACAAGAAAGTCCACGAAGATTAAATGTAGCCAATACACGAATACGAACATTTGTAATGTAAATTCTGTGTAAGTATGACGTCATCGTGCTTATGCGGTTTTGGTTCGTGAGTGGTCAACTTTATATGCATATTGACCATGTGTTTATGCTAATTTACAATAAATTACGTAAAATAAACCGTAAGCATAATAATTACTCCGAACAGCCTGCAACCGTAATTGACTATATATGGTAATAAAACTTAGAACTTTACTTTTTGAGGTATAGCCATTATTAAACAGGCCTTGAAATTACCCATAAATTATATTTTATTCGCTCATGCTCTAAAATGTGTTTTAAACATTATGGGTAATGACAATAGAATGTTTACGTAAGACGTTTTAGTGATACAGGTAAATAAAATAGAATATCAAATTATCATGAAAATGTCATATTCATGATTTGTGATAATCAGGACATAACTAAAGCTATAAAGTAGAGAGGACATGTTTTACCTGTTGTATAAAGATTTTATTAGCTTTCATATGTAAATTTTCATTTGTCTGCAATATACTACAGCCCACGACACTTGATTACTTATACGCAATGCATAACTTAGTAGTTAAAAAAAAACAGTGGTTGCTTTCAATTTCTGTAGATGCCTTCTACGAGAAAGACTAATAAGTAATCTGCCAATTGTAATTGGTGTTTCTTTCCAAAATCTACGAAGCCTTCAATAAAATCTCTCATCCTCAAGTATTGTAAGCCTATTTCTTTGCATGTCGCAATTTGCAATGTATAGAAAACGGTTTCTTTCTTGAAAGTTCCTCTAAAAAATGCAAACAAACAATACTAAATGTTTGCCAACAAAATGTTTTATTAATATAGGTACTACCTGGTATATTTTAAGTTGGAAGCGAGTTCCTAATAAAATAATTTCCATTTCGACATTCGGTATAACCTTATTTTACCTATATTTAAGTAAAATTTAACCAAAGCAATGCGCTACAATATTTTGTTTATTAAAAGAGATTATATAGATCCTAACATTAAACACTATTAAATTATATTATATTATAATGGGGCGTCGACGTTGGCGAGGTGTAACCGAATTTAACCTGGGGGTTTACCTGTAAAAGAAAAGTAGCCTGAGCATTCCGGTCATCCATGTATTTAACAAAGGAACATATTACATAATTAAATATTATACAGGCTGGCCCAACTCATACGGCGCGGGATCTATATGGAAAAGTATATCATTTTTTGAATTTTTTTTTCTTTGGTCGAATGCTAGACCTTTGTATGTACAATTTAAAATTATTTTCAATTATACAGGCTGTTCGAAAAAAAACAAAGTTACCTTTTTTTAAATGGAACACCCTATATATAATGACATATTTGGAATCTAACGACCAAATTAGGGCAAGTTTATGTAATACTCCATATTCCTAAAACCATCGGTTTTCGAGATATTTTAAAATTTATGAAATTGCAGTACAAAATGTAAGTTTGATTTTTACTGTGTAATCCAAAATTAAACACAGCTACCTACATTCATCATTCAGCTAAGAGCTTAAGCAATGAAATGAAGTGGAATTTTAGTCACACAGTTATACAGAGTGTTCAAAAACGCTTGTTTAAGTTTGATGACCTTTGCAGTAAATTAACTTAAATAGAATCTTCATTCAACCAAAGAAAAGAAATTTCAAAAAATCATATGATTTTCCATATAGAGCCCGCGCCGTATGAGTTGGGCCTCCCTGTATAACTGCACTAACGAAATTCGCTGTCCTTGTTGTTCGGGTGCTCGTGCGCGCGAATCCCCCGCGGTCCACAGAAGGTGCATGCGGAACCGCCCTGCGATTCCCCCGTGTCCTAATTTTTACCAACCCCCGGGTCGCCCAGCGCCTGCGGTCAACTGTGCCGTGCCGATCCCCCACCTCACGTCGCGTTCCCACTAGGACGACTAGCCTATCATATTCAAAACCTCCCTAACTTAAGCATGTTTAACGTTAATCAGGTTTTTTAGTAAATCTCTTATATTTCATAATTTACTTAATCTATCTTACACGAGAATAACAGAAATGCTCTGTGATTAAACTCACCTATAAATGGACCACAAACTCACAATCACCTCTAATTCTTTTAAAAGCATCCGTTTCAAACTACGACTTCACCACATATAAAGTATTACCGAAATTTAGTCTGGCTTATTCGAATAGACGCCGTAACATTCGGCGTTATCAAAATGTTTATATAACACATTCCTTATTCAACCACTTGAGATACGCTCGGGGTAATACCACTAGCGCGATCTATATCTACGGGACACATTGAAATATTTAGGGTTCTTTAGGTAAAAATCGAGAATAGATGACTGCCCTTTTTACATAGATGGCAGACGATACAAATAAATGATTCAAATTGAAAATATTTCTTACATCTGTGATAAAATCAGACACAAACAAACTTATTATACGAAAATTTCGCGAATTTCAATAAGAAATCGCAAAACGAAGCCTAAATATTAAAATGATATTAAAAATTGGCGTCAACTGGACCGTTTCCTGTTTATAGTAACGACGGTTGTGCATATAGTAACAACGAAAAGAAAAAAATAACCATATTGATAGACTGAAATAGAGCTCTGTTAGTACCGACGCGCGCTTGCAGGGTGCGTCCTAATATTTCGCCACTCTCTAACCAAGGAATTATTAGGAAGGATTAGGTTCGAATCTAATTTAATTTGACAGGGGATAATAGTTGAATACCTAAAAACTACAAATCTTTTTATAAATAGTGTTTTAGAAATACATAATTCGACAAAGTGGAGTTCATATCCATCACCACTGAATTATTTTCAAAGTGCAGTGTTTATTTTTAATTTTTAATTGCACATAAATAGTGTCGCACTACAAAATAAAAAAAAAATTGTAAAATTTTTGCACGAATTTTAGGAGAATTTTGTGTCCCTAATACCGTGCTGGTATATTACTTTGCTTTAAGAAATTTATGAAAGAGGAAATATTGATATGAAATGCGAAAATGTGAAAAGAAAAATCAAAAAGTCTCTTCGACCCGTAGGCACAATCTTTGAATTTCTTGACTTTAAAATTTTACTACATAACCAAAAAATGGCATTATGAAGAGACATTGTATATATAGCCCGATTAATATTCACTTAAAATATTTGTATTTTGGAAAGCTCCTAAAATTTTGATATTTTCCCCAAGTTTTTCCACATTAGCTCCCGTCGAATGATGAAAATTATTAAAAGAAAAATTACTTTTACCATAAAAAATTACCTAAATTTTTTAATGTGTGTCGTTAGTAGGCGCTTTACTAAAGTAATGCAATTGTTTTGATTGTGTATAATTGTATACATCATTTTCGTAATATTACAAAAATTGCGTTATTAGAAAGCTACTTTAATTAATTTTTTGTTTAAAATATTCTTTAATAGATTCAACGTGTTTTTTTTCTTATTTTATTGTTCATAGTAAGTACCCTTACAATATTTGTAAGTTAGCTGATTTATTTGCTGAAGACACAGTCTGTAACTCTTATGTACTATTAGGTCATGGTTTTTTTTCACTGCTATTTCGCTTTCTCACAATTTTTCAATTAAAATAAATTCGTGATCAATTTAAACGTGGTGTATATAATTGTTCAATTTAATAATTGACCGCATGTCCTCTCTGGCGAGTTGTCTCTCCGCTAGTGTACCCCGGTAATCTCCTGAAGAACGTGTGTGCTCGGAAAAAAATCTTGGCCATGTATTTAAAATCGCATTTCCAAAGAAAAAATGCCGGCAAGATCAGGGTGAGATTCGTCGAGCAGGACGTCAGAGTCTTAAGTAACTGTAAGTTTTCGAGATAGGTATACGAACATATTTCTTCAGCTTATCGTTAGCGTTGTGCTTGTTTATCTATGCATGCAAGCGTGCGTGAGTGCGTTGTGGCGCGTTAAAATTCTCCTAGCGAGTCATGGGAAATAATAAAACATTTCAGAACAATCGCCGGTACACTAGTCATACTTACCTACCTGCGTATGAACTATATGAAAGCGTTCTTTGAATATTTAATCGCTCCAGAGTAAGCGTTGATTCATTAAGGTTATCTAGTGCGCATAGTTGTTTTGCAAACTAAAGTGTCTCTAAGCGAGTAATATGATTACTTTCTAACATCTATAATTGTCCCAGTTTACGGAAGTATGCATATTATTTGAACATTTCTTTTTTAATTTTTATTAAAAACATTCAATGAATGCAGTAAATAAGCAGAGCCACTGATAATTTATGGAATATCTAAAAATAGAGATGCTTTTTCAGTACAGAAAATACTAAACGTTCTGGTATAAATTTTGAACTTCGTAATGGATTTATCCTTTTTGTTCTAATTTCGTCAATTAGTTTTCACTACGCAGAGAAACATATGTCCTAATAATATAACAGTGGTATAATTATTTTAACCTTGCCAACTACTGTATAAGTAAGGTAACCGTTTATTATAGCCAAGTTAAACAGCATTCAATTATTAATTATTACGCATTATTACGGACAACGTATGGCTAACCGCTGCTTCTTTAGAATATTGTGAAGTACATATGTTTAATTCGAGAATGGCTATGTAAAGATTATTGGCTATTTAGGAGTGTCGTTTGCGGTTAGACAGATGTTAAACTTTGACCCTAACGGTTCCTGTCTGAGTTGTTCATAATATCATTTATTGACAACTACAATCGAAATACAACTGTCAAAAAGACTATATCACCCTTAGGTGTTCTTCCTATAGCCTCGGTTTTCGGGTTGATCTTCACCCTTCCAAGCTAATCAATATCCAATCGGGTATATTGGGGTACGAATCGCCACCATTGCTTTTGCGAAAAATTTAGACTTTGGATGATTATCGCTTACTGATAATTTTGATGTTGCTTCTGTCAGATCACTTTGACATAGATGCCACTACATTCGTAAGTCATTTCCTAATAAAGGAGAAACAATTCAGATGCACTTGTACTTGTTTGTATTGCTTGCAGATGATTCAAGACAGGATTTTGAATTTAATTTCCTTTATCAATTAGTAACTAATATAAGGAGCATATACAGTATGTCCCCGGATTGAGTTTACAATAGGTATGATTGACCAAAAATTTTCGAATTGAAATTTCATATTTTGGGATTCCGCCCTGCTTGGTGTGAAACTTATTTTTAGTTTACTTTAGACTTTTTAAAGTCAAGTATGCCTTTACAGTTGAGCAAACACTATTTTAGTTCTAGGTAAACTACCTTTTCCGTTCACAGTATGCCAAAGTGTTCTTAAGAAAAGTTGTTCAGAAGGAAAAGCTATGACGTTATGCATATTTTAAGAATGATCGGCCTACTTTGATTAAATCCAATATTGCTCAATTTCCTTTTGTGTCAACTTCATTTTCAACTTCGTTTTGTGTCAACGTTGTGTCAGCTTGACTTTAAAAAAAAAACAAATCTGTAATTGAAACTACAATCATACCTTCAGATGGGTTAATGATCACAAAAACAACAAATATAAGGAATTTTTAATTAAATTATTATAACAAAAACAAGTATTAAGTTATTCTATTAACCCTCCACCTTCGTCGCTGCATAATTCAATGCTACTCCGGATTTCCTGAATTGGTAAGGCGGATATAGCATCTCTTATGCGATTTTTTAATACCTCGGCATCATTGGGTAAATTTTCTGCATACACTACTTGTTTTAAACGTCCCCACAAATAAAAATCGGCAATAGTCAAATCTGGGCTCCTTGGGGGCCATAAAACTGGACCATTCCTACCTATCCAACGGTGACCAAATTTACGGTTTAACCAATTCACAACAATTTGTGAATAATGCGCCGGACAACCATCATGTTGGAAATACATTGACGTCCGATAATTGAGAGGCAACTCACCTAAAACGTCATCGAAGAAATTGTCTAGCATATTTAAGTATGTATGCTGGTTAACGTTATCAAAAAAATATGGTCCTATTATTCCATAATATGAAATAGCACACCATACATTGACTTTAACAAAATATTGCCGATGATTTGCAATTCTAAACAAAGGATTAGTGTCACTCCAATATCGAACATGTTGCGAGGAAACAGTTCCATTGGTAGAAAATGTAGCTTCGTCGGAAAACAAAATGTTTCGATAAAAATAACGATTACTTGCTATTTTGCTTCCTATCCATAAACAGAAATCTAGACGTTTTGCTTCGTCTCCTGGTTCCAAAGTATGATTAAAAATGGGTTTGTATGGATAAATCTTCCGGTCTTTCAAAACTCGTTGTATTGTGTGATTTACTAATGCCTGAGCGAAGCGACCGCTTCCTCAAAGACAATTTTGGATCATTTTGTACCGAATCTAAAATTAGCAGAGTAGCGGCATCGTCTTCATTATGCATTCTCTTAGTTTTCTTTATATTTAGTACTGAGCCAGTTCTTACAAATTTCTTAATAAGCTTCTGAGCACCCATACGTGATACATAAATATCCGGAAATTTTTCATTAAATTTTTCAATCACGTAACGGAAACTTTTTCCACGTCCATAACACTGTACTAAATATATTTTCTGTTCTAACGTTAGCATTTTATTGTAAAAATATTGTCATTAGTTACTTCGCTATGAAAATCAGTTTTGTGATATTACTTCAAGGATATGAAAGATAACGACACATGTCATACTACAATAAATACTTGATCTGTTTCAATTGCAATACTGGATTTTATCAAAGTAGGCCGATCATTCTGAAAATATGCATAACGCGAAAACTTTTCATTCTGAATAACTTTTCTTAATAACACTTTGGCATACTGTGAACGGAAAAGGTAATTTACCTAGAACTAAAATAGTGTTTGCTCAACTGTAAAGGCATACTTGACTTTAAAAAATCGAGAGTAAATTAAAAAGAAGTTTCAGACCAAGCAGGGCGGAATCCCTAAATTTGAAATTCCAATTCGAAAATTTTTGATTAATCATACCTATTGTAAACTCAATCCGGGGACATACTGTATAATACAATACATAAATAATTATATCTTTCGTGAAATATCATTTAGCATAGTCCGAACTATTTGTGTGATTATCTTTTTTTTGTCGAAATTGATTTAGTTTTATTTATTTAAGAGTTCATCAATACCTAAGTACCGTCAGTATTCTATTTAGGGAATAAATGGCAACAGATTAGTATTAGTAACAGATTTAGCATCTGCATGAGTCTCATAAATAAAACGGAAGCATATGTTAAAGTAAATAGTGAAAGCAAAACATAAGGTGGTAGCAAAAGCGTTCGCTTAATTCAGTCAATAAGGGAATGCTGGACAAAGAGCATCGCTATAAGCAACACACTACTACCTTAGGGATGTTTTCAAGCTTTAATCGAACATTATACTGCAGTATTGGCAATTTTGCAAAGCAACGTCAATGCATACTCTTTCCTTCTTCAACGAATTATTGTATCGAATTTCTTGTGGTGTATTCGTGGTTCTATAAGGAACTATTGAACGGAGTTCTTATCCACAGCCTTCATCCACCAAGAGCAATTCTATCGTAACGCAAAACACCACAAATTGAACTTTTCCAAATTCTACTATCATGTGTGAAACCGGGCCATTGTAGGTCTCTATTTGTCAATTTCTCATGTGCGTCTCAAGTCGCTTGATCATTAATGCTAGAAAATCTATTTTGGTTTATATATTCTTCTCCAAATTGTGTGCAACTGAAAATTCCAATTGCGGCTTGAAAATTATTAACTTACTGCCAAAGCTGATGGGCTTCGCGTATCTGCTCATTGGAAGATGGAAACTTGATCTATAGGTTTGTTTTGCGCCAGATCTTGTTCGTTATCTCTGTAATTATTTTTAATTTGAAAATCATGCGTTTTTTATCACTCTTCAATTGCAGCAAATCAATCACTTGCTGTGTGCCAAAGGCGAATTGTAGTTAACCTGGCCTCCTTTTCCGCAACCATCTACAAGGGTGGGAAGTTCCAAAGAGTTTCTAATGTCATGACGGAGAAGAAGGCACAGATCCAGTGATTGCCATACTCGCGATCTTTTATCTAGATTGGGGTGTTTTGCTTTAGCTATCTCTTGCTGCGTCTTCTGTTACCGTACTAGTACTCCACATGTAATAATTGGGAGTATTGTCATCATATAAAATCAGTAGATTGCATTTCTAGATAGTCTCCAAGATTTCTCACATATCCTTCCTGTTAGTAAATCTTTTCCATATTTTTATCAAATAGGATGCTTTCACATCTTACATCATCCGCAAATGTAACTTTTACATCTTGGATAGCGATACCAATTGCTGCACTCTCTTCTTCCTAGTAAATCATTCTATGGTGGTTTTGTTCGCTTAGGTTTTCCCTGATGCACCATCAGCTGTCATCTTAAAAGTATTACGATATAATTCGCATAGGCCTGCACTTCGGTTCCAAACGTTTCTTCAGCGATAGCTAGAAGGTCGTCTGCAAGTAGTGACAAGAATATGGTCGTTTGAAGCTACAATTAAAGATAACGTAATTCATGATTGATTTCACCAAATCGAATCACCAACTACCATCAATTCGACTGCATTAATGTAAAATTAAGATGTAGGCTTCCGCAGTTGTTGTCAATATTAATTATTTGATTTCCGAGTTGTCAAGATATGCATTGGCAACGTTTTGTTTTTGTTTGCATATTTCTTCTTCGGCGCTTCTCTTTCTTCTGCTGTCGATCTGGTAAAACTGAAAATAATTTATATTTTTTAATACATTCGGGCAATACATAAATTAAATTTTGTCGTATAAAATACATCTACACTTATCAAAAAAATCAGGAAGATATACTATCAAATAAAGGGCACAAACATTTATTTCCATCATTGTAGCGTAGGAATTCCAAACGTAAATCTGTAAACATTACTCTTTCTTTACACATCTAATTCATAAAAACCGACTGTAAATCGTTCTTGGGGATTAACTGAGCAACGTTTACGCCTGTCCTGTTCGATTTATCGTTGCTACGACTCGCGGAAAAAATAAAATTCTTATACAGAACGAGTAGGATGCAGAACGGGTTTCGAAAGTGGAATTTGAATGCGAGTAATGTGTGTGTGTGCTTGTACTAACGTATAGATACGCACTCCTCCGTACAGAATCGTCTAAATATACCGGACTGGTTGGAAGTTGTAAAACGATCGACGTAATAGCGCAATGCGATCACTCGCTAAATATAGGAGAATGTCGCCGGATTCTTTGAAAAATCGCCTTACCTACTTATGCAGATATTTATCGAGACTATCAACAGGTATTTCCTTAATTAGAAACCGTGTGCTCGAATATTTCTGTTCATCAACAGAGTAAGAGACGAAACGCCAACGGTCATAGAGTACAGACACGTGTAATAGGTTCCAGGGAAGTAACAGCTGCGAGTTGTAATTTGATATGAATATCAGTTTAAGTGAATGCTTTTTATATGCATTTAGATTAGTTCTGTGGAAATAAGATGAAACATACAACACATGTGGTAACCTGCAGAATTTCTTAATCATTAACAGTTACTTATTTGACCAAAAAAAGTCCTAAGAATGTTCTTTTGTTTATTATTTTAATAATATATAAATTCATATGTAAAATATAACTTGATTTGTGAATACATCGTTTTGTAATAAATTTATTAAAGAGGTTTCAATAAAAGTACAAATTTAAATGTGGAACACGTTTGAATGTATTGAGAGATTTATTTATTCATGCACTGAGAAAAATGGATTGTAGAAATTAGATAGTAAATCTCTTTATGTTAATTAGTAACATAATTATTGTCAAAACGACAATATGTGGGGTATTAAGAGTAAAATAACCAGATGTTACCATGCTTATAGTAAGAGGTAAAATCTGGATGTTACCAGGTATTCGATGCATATTCAATTTCTAACATAAATGTTCGTAACGCTCTTCCCACCCCTTGCTCTATTCATTGTCGATCTTTACCGAAGAAATCGACCAATAAGCTGTATTGCCACTCACACGTGTTATGTACGTGTGATACAGGTGTACGTATTCGTGTCGGTGCATGTTTGTGTCTGCACAGAGAAAAATCCATGTTGTAATATTTACACTTCACTGTTTGACGGAAATTGTAGTAAGAATTCCTACTATTGTGCAAAATTTTAGAACAACGGCGTTGCATTTTCCTATATCACGGTTACAAAAAAAGCAATAAAATTGTTTAAAAATATTGTGTGACAATCTTCTACAAAATATAGTGAAATGTTTTACAATATTTTACAACAAGTGAATATAATAAATTGCATATAATGTAGTGAAGACAGTTATAATAACAGGTGTAGCAAATTTACTGTGTTGTGTTTATTTAGGTTAGGTTAGGTGCTTGCAACAGTCACCTTACTTTGATTATTGAAAACGGCATTAATAATGAGATGGAATGAAATGAATGCTGTATATAGTTTTATATCTATATAGTAGGAATATCATAATACTCATAATTGGTTTAACTACATAAATATGATACTACAGCTTTTGTCGTAAAGATGGCGCTACGCTTGTTTCATAATCTTTGAAATTCGTACTCAATGTAAATTGTGATCGGTAAATGTGGCTGCGTAATATCTATATGATGCTTATACATGGTTAACGTCGTGTAAAAAGTACTGTGGACAATCGCCCACAGACGAGAATTACGAGGCGCTTCAATACCGGTAGTACTCTACAGTACACGGGCCGGTCTGATTCCCGCAATCCTGCCCGATACGACGGCAATTCGCCCGGCTGTCACCGGCTAATCAAATTATATTAATTAATTATAATTAAAAATTATTAAACTATATTTATTATAGTTTTCATTGTTAACAGTTATTATCAAATATAGTCAGCGCTACTAGACATTTTTTTCACATTTACTAACATATATGCTCAAATTAATAATACAAATATAGTACACTTTACCATACGAGTTAATAAAAAGTATTCACAGATATTTACTATACAGATATTGTCACCGGTAATATAAAATATGATTGTCCCTATAGGAGCTATAAAATATATTAAAGTATACTATATTTCTGTTAAAGAGTACTATCTATTTCTCTCAGTGTGGTAATTGAAGTCAGTTTTCTTTTAGTTCTCTTCATTTAACAAGCATTTGAAATATTATTCTAGAAAATTAGTGGGCATTTCATTTGCTCTTCCGTTGCTTTTTGATGATGTCGTCTTGTAAAATTAATCTCATATTAGTTAACCGACATTTCAATCCTTTTTAAATAGACTTTTTCGCGATTTTCTAAACAAATGGACCATTCTAATTACATGTTTGGTCGCGTCAACTGTAAACATTGCATACCTGTCAGCCAACGCAGCAGTATGTTCATTTTACCGCCCTAGTACGGTAAAATTTTCACCGTCTTAGTTAAGCCTAGTAAAATTTTTACTGTGGTACATTTCTTCATTTCACAGTTAGGTACTTCTAAATGTAAAATATGCATTATTTCCTTCGATTTAGTTTAAAAAAAAAAAACACATTTACCGCTATTTTTATTGTTGTTTTCATCGTTATTAACGGAAAACTTAAAAAAAAAGGATTCACTTTTACATAGATAGTCGAGTTGTCAAAATACAGTGGTACCAATGCACATCTATCGACTGCTACATCATATCATATTTTTTTTACAAACAAAATTTTCTTAGCCAAAAAAAAACGTAATACAAATGTCGCGCGTTAGGTCATTTACAGCACTCCAACTCTTTCATACACTTACCACACTAATGTAAATAACTGTTATTATTGATTGAAATTTTAATAAAGTAACAGTGTCAATTAATAAATACAAGTTTGTAAGGAAGGTTGCTGTTATATAGATCCTCATTATGTCATTAAAACCTGCATGAAGGCTACCATTTACAATTATCAATAGTCGTTCATCGCGCATGTGATGACGTACTCACTCTACTATTGAAACGACCTTTACAGAGTATCAGCATTCGAAAGTATGCTTTAATGGGTAAAAGTAATGGGATATTAAATACAGAATATCTAGAAGTGGTAGTAGTTCTAGAATAAAAAAAAAACACCTCTGTCGTCAATGTTATATATGATTTCTAGTGAGTATTGAGCAGAAAATGTTCATCATTCACTCTGCAACCGGTGTTTAGAGCACACAAACAGTCATCTTTTGCCTCTACATATGTATGATATATGCTTATCTCTCTATGACCTTTGCTACCAACCATTTGTTTCATTAAAATTAGCTTTTGCCATTGGTTTAGCTCTAGCTGAATGTTTCACTTGTTGTAGCATCAGCAGGTTATTCATGCATAAATCTCGATCTCTAGAACTGCAAACCAACGTTCTGATGGTGACTCCGCTTGTCGATATTTACTATTATATCTTCTATACTCTGTACCTATTCTTGTTTGTATTTCTTTTTCTAAGGTCTTACATTAATCAGTTTGAGTAGCTTTTTATATAGGCTATTTTTCAAATGATGTCTCAATTGTCACTAAGCTAAATTAAACTGGTATTTCTTACTTGGGGTCAATAAAATTTCACGAGAAAACACAATCATTTATATAAGTATCTATATGCTCGTACATGTATGTACACAGTAGACGCCACTCCAAATACCAACATTCGAATGTTATCGAAGCGTACTACTCTTATGGACCACGATTGGTGAATTACATGAACAAACTTAATGCATTCAGTCCAAATGACAGACATCTTATTCTTGACGGCTTGAAATTGGGCTTGAATAGGATAAGATAGTCAATGATATGAAACGAAATATAAATTGAATGTGTGTCAATCCAAATAAGTTTTATTTTTAGTGAAAACTAAAAATTTCTGTCCTTTTAGCATATATGCAATGGTTGTATAAATCATCTGTCATCTTTTAAATGAAAAGGAATAAAACGTTGAAACACAACTAATCTCTCATTTAAAAATGTTAATAGATGGCGCTCTAGACAATGACAACTTAAAAATTGTAAATAACTAAGGCGGTCGAGTCATCCCTCATTGGAACAATCTATTCAGCAATTATGCCTTTTCTCAAACTACCTTCATTTTTAAAAAAAAAATTGCACCGAATTTCACCGATATAAATAGTGACTGTGAAAACGACGGGTTTTTCGTCTCTTTTGCGGCCCTTGATTTATGTTAACCAACTCCTTATAATAAGATATTAATAGAAAAAAAGTTTCAACGTGAGGTAACATTTAGCTTTATAGATATGATAGTTGAAAGTTATACTAAATACGGGCCTTCCATTTGCTTGATACTGCCTAACATCTTGGGATATAAGCATCCGTGTAAGCATTTGAAAGAAATGTTTTAAAAAGGTCCAGAATATTTTCGACAGGGATATTATATTGTACCGATGCATTCTCTCCTTGCACCCTGCTAAATAATAAAATATAAAACAAAACGCAAAATCAAGTATTCGAACAGTTTCCCGTAAGAGAAGTAGCGCGCGGCTTCATATCGATTCGACTACATTTCTTCCGACCTTCTTTGCAAGTCAATTTTGTTTTTTCCAAATTGATGTGATTAGGACTTGCTTAGGTTTTTGGTTTTAATAATGCCGACCATTACTTGTTTAGGGTGCGAGGATCAAAAGCGCAATAAAATTGATAGGTTCTACTTCGTCAATAGCATTCCAAATGCAATCATAGTTGTTAATAATTTACGACTTATAATACTAGACGGGAATTAAATGAGATTGGGGTTATTCCTGGGAATAGCAAGTTTTGTAAATGTTGTTACAATATATCTAAAAAAAACCATGGGTGCAAAACTCTCCCAACTGCGTGTAAACTGACCCAAACTTACCTAATCTATCTTTCTACAGAAAAAGCTGTAAAGATACAGCAAACCTGTTTTCAATTCCAAAGACAACTCACAACGAATTGCTTACCAGCTACAAACTCTTGACTTTTAAAGATGCCTGGTTGTGTAGCAATCGCATGGGTAGGTCAATTATTGGCCATTAGTTAAACAGGTCGTGAAGCACATAAATGTTGAAGAGCAACAAGTAGTCTGCGATCTAATGTTTGAGTATTATCAAGAATTGAAGGACAAGATAAAAGTTGTATTTGACCTTAACACGTTCCATTTCATTTATGATAACACTTTGAAATCGTGGTTTGCCTATGATAAAGAACAATTTACAAAGATCTACAGCTTCAGTGAAGCTTGTGAACCAAAGCAAGTTGCAGTCTTTCTCTGCAAATTGCGTACCTTACGGATCTTTCTAACAAACTAATTGCTAGCTTATTTGGAGTTTGCGAAAAAACAAAATGTAATTATTTAAACTTAGTAAGAGAGGATTTGCTAACGAATTTAGTTCCAAAGTTTATAAATTGTACACTTTAGACAACCAATAGTTACCTCCACAAGAAAGTGGTTAAAGGGAAGTACTTAATAGACAGGGAGACATTATCAAAAATTGTGAATAAAATTATTTTGGTTTACTTGTTCTGCAAATGCAACAACACTATTCATCTAAATCGAAACGCAAAAAAAAACCTAACTCATTCGTATGTAATGGTATAGACTATAGACCATCAGGTTATAAAGTTGACTTAATATAATTTGCTTACAGTCATAACACTTAATTACAACGGCACAATTACGGACAGGAAACGGTGACTAGACTTGCACACGTATGGAGAGATTTGTTATTAGGAGCAGCCATTGTTCTTGTGTTAGTCCCCGATTAGTTCGCATGCTAAATTGATTCTGTAACAAGAGAAGAAATTAGGATAATCTCACGATTGTACATGTATGCATATACCTGTATAACCTCATATTCGTTTTACCGAAGGTTTTCTCCATATAATGCGATTCACATATATAGCAATATATGTATACGCAATTTTATTTTGCTATGCTATAATGCTTTTTGTAATACATAATTTGATTTGTTCAAACATTTAGATAAATCATCGTTTATCAATAATTTTGTTTTGTTCTTTTATAGAAGTCGAATGGTATCATTTATATACACTCCGCCAAAAAAGTATCGCATAAACTAAAAAGGGCATTTATGAACCAAGATATTTTTATACGTTCACAAAAAGTTTGCCTCGTGTATGTGAACTATAAAAACACTAACAAAATAATGGAGCGTTTTTACTTTTTTTTTCCTAAAAGAACACATTTAGAAAAATGCATATGTGTAAGGTTTGCTCAGTTGTTTATTGAAAGTCTTCCTATACGGACAAATTTTAAAGTGCGAAGTCAGAGTTCTGTACCAACGCTTTTAAAACTAAAATGAGCAATTTAACTTCAGAACAAGTGGCTGCTATAGTTGCTTTAATCGAAGATGGACGATCTCAAGCATACGTTGCTAATTTGATGAACATCAATCAGTCAAGTGTTTCTAGAGCCGTAGCCAGATATAGGGAAACAGGCATTTACAGTAGAAAACCTGTACCAGGTCGCCCAAGATGTTCTACTCGCCAAGATGACCGCTATTTACTACTACAAGCATTACGTCGAAGACATGTAACTGCGAGACAATTGCAGAACGACTTGGCTAGAGTCAGAAATACTCGTGTGAGTACTCAAACTATTCGGAATAGGTTACGACAGAGTGGATTAAGAGCTAGAGTAGCTGTAACAGCCCCTCGTCTCACTAGGAACCACCGAGTGGCTCGCTTAAGGTTTGCCAGAGAACATGTAAATTGGAACATTAATGACTGGGCCAATATACTCTTCACAGATGAGTCAAGATTTGGTCTTTACACCTCAGATAGGCGTATCTCAGTGTACAGACGAGACGGTGAGCGCTATTCGCAGTGTAATATCAGACCTAGACCTAATTTCGCTGGTGGCTCTATTATGGTTTGGGGAGGCATCTGTTTAACAGGTCGTACAGAGTTAGTACCAGTAGACAGAGGTACACTGACTGCCCACAGGTATATAACGGACATTTTAGAAGAACATGTAGTACCATATGCGCCAATTATAGGAAACGAATTCATGTTAATGCACGATAATGCACGACCGCATGTTGCAATAATCGTCCAGGAATACCTTAACGATGTTGGTATTCCAGTTTTAGATTGGCCTGCGGTAAGTCCGGACATGAACCCTATCGAGCACGTGTGGGACCTCCTTCACAGACGGATACGAACCCAAAATGTTGCCCCAGCGGACCTGCATGGACTAGCAAATGCTCTCCGTGACGAGTGGGAGAATTTGGATCAGGCTTATATACGGAGGTTAATCGAATCTCTGCCAAACCGTATGCGAGCGGTCATAAGAGCCAGAGGTGGCAATACTCAGTATTAAAAGCTACTGTTATGACATTTTTCTTTCCAAAATTATAATTTCTTGTTTTAATAAAAATCTCAAGTATGAGTTCTTGTTTTTATTTGGCCTGCATTTTATTTAAACAATCATAGAAATTATATCTTAGAGCGCATTAAAGTATATTTATAACTTTATGCTACAAACAAAGATTATGCGATACTTTTATGATTCAAAACTAAATTATGCGATACTTTTTTGGCGGAGTGTATATAAAGTTAATATATATTTTAGTTCTTATTATCCATTTAAAATTCTTAAAGTGGGGGAGAGATAATAAGTGTCCTAAATTTCTGGAGATTCTTTTGGTGTTCATTACCTTCTAGGTAAGAAATGATATCAGCTATTATAGGTTGGGCATGTTTAAATAAGCAAGGAAAATATTTGTATACCTTTTCTATGTACATATTTTATTGAAAATTTCCTATATTTGGCGTCATTATGCCATCAATGGTTAAATTAGTAAACATACTTAGATTACATTGTTTAAGGCATTAGATATTAAATATTTACTTCCTTCTTACGTCACTTAAGCTAACATTAACAAAAATATGTAAGTATGTAGGGATAATTCGAAAAAACATTCCGAACCACATGTGACTCTAAACTAATTTGAAGTATATAGAAATGTAGTAGCAACTAATACATTCTGCTAACTTCTTATATTCCAGCTTTTGCAGTATCACATAAAGTATATATTTTTATCCAATTTTTTGTATGAAGAAATTTGCGCTTGTAATACTTTACGTATACAGAAATGCAAACCTTTATCTCAGTAAACACGTAAAATACTTGAAACGGTGATTTCTTGTTATTAAATACCCACACGGTGCCCAACATTAGCTATAAGCAATTTCTGTAGCAACCCTAACCTAGTTTGAAATCTTATTTTAGCATAACCCTAAGATATTGATACACTAGTAAAAAAATATGTATATATGCAAATTGCTGCACTGAGAGCTATTAAAGCAATCATTTTTGTGTGCAAAATAATTCTAAATTATAATACTACATAAAAAGTAACATGTTTTTTTTTTAAATCTCTCTCCTAATACATGATCCCGGAAACATCCGATTATTTTAATTGACCGTAGTATTTGTAAAATAAAAAATGTATGTGGGTATACACTTAAACTTCATATTACTATGATACCTCCTATAAACTAACAAACGCACTTTATTGCTCTACTACGAATATTTATACCAAGGTACACTAATAAAATCTGGAAAACGCATAATATTCCAAAACGAGTGTCGCTCACTTATTGTTAGATAAATCTGGAGACCACATGGCGTGAAAGCAGCAGTCTAGTCAACCCATCTTCTATTGGCCAACTTAAACACGGTAATATCAAAGAGAGAGAGTAGGAATCTGTATCAAATGGATCTTACAGTCATCTTGTGGTAAATTAGGTTTATTTTAATATACATTCTCCTGTCCTTTACTTTTGGCCACTATTGTATGTACTTAGATGTATGTATTTCTGTATAGTACGTCTTTTATTAAAGACACTTATTATATGGATGATACTCAGGCCTGTGTTAAATATATACGTTTTGAGAATAAAGATTGATTCTGGGTCGAACTTTTGTCTTAATAACACAACACATCTACAGAGTCTTAACTCGACTAATGGTCCTCTATTCTTCTGGCAATATGGTAAGGGTTTATCGCATTTAACCCGATACCTGCTGATTGTTACACATTCGGATCTCATATCTGGATGATTCACTTACCGTTTGCTGTAAACGTGAATAAATTTGAAGAATTTCTTTGAAAGTATGCTAATGGTAATGCCGTATTCGACCTATGTTTTTGTTTTTTACTTTTTAATAAATAATAATAATAATCTTTATTAGCCAATTGATCCAAGTTGGAAGGGTTGCGACATACAAAGTGACAATAAAAGACAACATATGAGTACATATTTTTCGCAAAATATATCAGCATTCAGTACCCTCAGACCGGACCTTCAAGAAACTCGGATACACTATAATAACATTTATTTACAAGATATTCCTTTAAGGATTTTTTGACACGGAATGGGTCTTCTTTCCGTTCTTAAGGTTTTGTAGCAGTCTGTTATAGATTTTTTTCGGAAAGCGCTGTTTTACGGACTGATATAGTACAGTCATTCGTGTTCCTCGTACTATATGTAGCGTTAATTTGGCCATTACGAATAAATAGGCATGCGTATTTATAGTCAAACACCGCACATTCATATGTGAAAAGGTTTAGTAGAGACAAGATACCATCCTTAATCAAAACAGGATGACCGGAGTCTAATCTACTTAATGAAAACATAGTTCTTACAATTTTCTTTTGCAGAGGAAAACAGCGAGAAAAGTGAGATCCGACGCTCCAGATATAATGCCATATTGTAATCTGGACGCGATATTGGCATGATAAAACATAAGTAGGCTATCAAGTGAAATAATGCCACGCTGTAGACAGCGTACGACAACGAACACACAACGCCGTGTTCGTTGTCGTACATAATTGGGATATATGACTTTCCCACGACAAATAAGCATCCTGCACCACCGGCAATCACCTCGATTCTAACCGCACCAACAGCGAGCTCTCAACATCAATCCTGTTAGGGCTGAAAGTTATCAATGATGTTTTTCATCTGTTAAGTAGCAAACCATTGCCGTCCCACCACCCAGACATCGCCGCGACACACGTGCCACCAGAGTGAGTAAGATGATCGGTCCCGCCATTACCCGTGACTATTACAGTGGTATCGTTCATATACTGACAGAGACTGCCAGCTCAAAGGGAGCAATTGAGATTATTAACATACAGAATGAATAGCAGGGGCCCAAGGACTGAACCTTGTGGAACACACACTACAAGGTCTATTAGTGAAAAAAGCCATATAGGTACTCAATTTACTTCAAACACAAGTTATAGATGTTATTTTCTTGATTTGAAATTTGTCATTTCTACATCTAAAATGCGGAAATAGTCAGTTTGGACAAATACCTAAAATGTATGAAAATCAAATTTAAAGTATCAGCAGTATCAGTTACTAACTAAAACTGCCTGTGGAATTATGAGAATAATAGACCCTCGTTTTTGGGAGCAATCTGAAACCTAAGTCTCCGAAAACACTACAGCGTTTTGGATAACAGACCGTTATCACAACCATTTAGAGTGAAACATTGTATAACTAGTGTTAGATGATCGATGATTACCTATCACTATGTATAACTGTTTTGACAACTGCATTGTAGCGCTCAGCTGTGAAACTAAACCTAAATCTAATTTAGAGAAACATTTCTGGAGCTCTAAATTTCAAGACACGTGATTACACGAAGTAAAATAGAGCATAAGCTTTCGGCTATAATTCAAAAATTTATTGGAAAAACTTTTTGGTTGATTATTTGATAATGTAGCATTCTTTTTCTTCAGAAGATTAAACACACAAAAATATATGTCATACTACTTCTCACCGAATCCAATAAACACAATAAAAACACTCACAATTCATTTTATTATACCCATAAGAGGACTGCATTCTCTTGATTGTACAAACATTCCAGCTTTAATTCATTCACGTTAAACGTCACAATTATATCGTAATATCTGCGAAACATATGGACGTTGGTAATGCGACGTGGGCAAACATTGAAACGGCCAATAAATCGGCCCACATTCGCCTATATATCACAACCACCACGAACCTTATTCGGCGATGACGTGCACTGGTACTTTCAGAGCTGGCCGCCATTTGGTATTGTCGAAATTTACGCCACTAAATTTGTTTTCGACATTTTTTTAACGGTTACAGTGTGTACTTTATGACTACCTTATTCGAATATAGGTATTGTTGATTTAGTAAACATAATGAATAAGTTGCGATCATCAGATCTCGAATTGATGTGAATTTTTCGAAGAAATAAGACATTGCCAAAAGGAGCGGAATAAATAACAGTGTATATCGACTGAATAGCATGAGTAATGAAGTAAATATGGAGTTTGATCTAAATTTGGCCTGTATTGACTTGTAAAAGTTACAATTGGAAAAATATGTAAAAAGTAATTTCTTAAATTCAAGATCCTTTCAGAATCTAAAGAGCGAAATTAAATTTTGTAATTTTGGGACCACTTACCAAGTGAGTTTTGAATATAGCGTTACAATATGATGCTCCATAAGTGTTCATGTCATATTGATATGACTTTATATATGTTTAGATTTTTGTGCCATATTACTATTAGGATATGTATGCATACTTATTATTCATTACAAATAGCGATTTCTTTAGTGCAAACAATATTTGCTTGAAACAAAACACTAAAATATGCTTAAACAGATTTCTATCCCAGGATGATTATATATTTGATTTTATCGGGCCAAAAAGATCCTAATATAGCTGCTATAAACAAAATTTCTGTATTAATAAAAAATATGGTTTTTCGATTTAAGATTTCAACGATGTAAGTTCATCAGTATCTTGACACTATATTGGTCATCACATTCAGAATTTGCTTTTTCTTTGTCTTTTCTGTTTTCCCTACTACACTTCTTTCTTCTTCTGCTTATCAGGTCTAGTTGCCTTTGAGCTCTCTTCTTCGATGTGTGAATCTCGATGCTTTCCTGCGCTTATCAGAGATCTTCTGATCCGCTAACTTGCAAAATTGAAAAGGAAGGGTTCATGCTATCGTATGCTTCCCCTATCAAGTACAATTGTCCTACAATTTTCCTGGGAGAAAGTTCAAAGCACGCAGAACATTATTAGTTTATATTGGCACTAGAATGAAAGGATTTGTTATACAATACAAAAAAGCTTGGCGACTTTGACTGCCGTCATAAATCTTCTTCAAAAATTTGTGGAGCCGTAGGTGCATCACTCTCAATACACTGGCACAGGGTCACACGGTGTCTTTGATTTGGGTGTCGGGACATGAGGATATAAAGGACAATCTAAAAACCGACGAACTAGCCAAGGAAGGCTCTAAAGGACACTTCATCGGTCCAGAACCCCCGTGTGGGATTGCCAAGGATTCTGCTAAAAGGGAGATTTGGACCTGGTTAGACAAAGAAATGGAGGATGATTGAAGGTCAACTCCATACCAAAGCGCTAATAGGGGATGGGGATGCTAAGTTCTCTGATAACCTACTTAGATGCAGCAAGAAAGAAGCTAAAACCGTTACTGGGCTAGTAAGTGGACACTGTCTCCTGAAAAAGCATCTATACAACACAGGGCGAGTACGCGAACCGTGGTGCAGAAGATGCGAACTACAGGAGGAAACGACTTTACATGTAATCTGCACAAGTGAGGAGTTGAAAGTACTCCGGCAGAAACATTGCGGGAAGGATCTATTGGAGCCCTCGAAGGTTCTCAAGTTTTCACAACAACAAGCTGCTCGAATGGAAGTAAGAGATTTAATAGGGATGGTACAATGAGCACCTAGCTCAAGTGCCTGGTCTAACGGTGTCTGCCCTGACCTTATGAATGAATGAATGAATGAATGAGATATATCACTGGGATCCGACAAAAGTAGAATTTAAAAAATTTCAAAAATCGACAGGAAAACTAATAACTAGGGTGATTTGGATGCGGAAGGGATCAATATATAGGGAAAATCAATAGGAAAGACCTCAAAATCGTAAACAAAAGACTGCTATTTAGTGACGCAGCCAGAGTCCACAAAGCTCTTCCATCTTGTGTCTCCTTCTTAGCTCCGAATAACCCTTATCTCGACTCTAGATTAAGTAAATATTTGATAAGATGACATTTTTCTTCGCGTAAATGTATGAAAGCGTCAGTGGAAAAATATTTTAGACTTACCTTCTTTTTGAAGGCATAGGTTTGCCTAGCTTTTTTTTTAAAATTTACACCAATCGTAAAGAATGCTTGTTGGATACCTAACTATATAACTATGAACTCAACTTCTGCGTTTGCGCCAGTTTATATATGCATATACATTAATTGTTAATGGAATTGTTGGAGATAAAGTATTATAGGTATTTTATTTATACTGGTTGCGAGTTGTATAATTTTTAACTAAAATTACTTTTTATTTAAATAATTACTCTAAACGACTTTCAAAATCAACATCAGAACAATGAACAGACTGGGTGGCGTCCTCTATGTACATTAACAAACTGGTGTAATAATCGCTGCAAGTTGTGCATGCGCACTCTTTAAAAATGAGGTCACTTCTCATTTTTAAAGAGTGCGCACTTTTGTTTATCTCTTCGCTGGATCTACTATCCAGATATCCTCGTTTCGGATAACGGATCCAGATGTGTCCAGAACCGGACTGACAACCTGTTTTCTTGTGTTAACCACAGTGTTGTCTCTATCTTGTCTATTCTTTGAGCATCCTTTAGAACAGGATTCGGCAACCTTATAGCTATGGGGTGCCACTAATCTACCAATATGATTTAGGGCGCCATGCAAAAATTTGGATTTGTATTTGGAAGGGGGACCGTTTTCGTTAGCTATATAGTTTCAAACATACGTTGTTAACTAACTACTGTTTAACACCTCTATTTATAACTTTCGTCTTTTAGTTGAGAAGACCTGGTAGCACTGGTGTAGAATGCCACCGAAAATTAGATCGCGTGCCATAGGTTGCCGACTTGTCATCTCATCTCTTTCTATTCCTCTCAATGGAGTTTTTGATTATATATATTATAAACTGTTAACACTGCGCCTTTTACAATACCTTACCGCAAACGTCACTACACTAGATCCATGCTTCAGCAAGCTATCATCGTCAGTAGCAATACTGTTCAGCAATACATTTCAATATTATAATAGATTTAATATTGAAACGTGAAGTTTATGGCAAGCTGTTTCGAAGTATGTAGTGGAATAAAAAAAAATTATTGATAAACATAAAACAGATATTTTAATTTACGACCAAACATGAAGATTAAGGTTACAATTTCCTCATTTAGACTTTCGTATTTGTACAATCATTACTGTATAAAAGTGTATTCGTTCATCTCTGAAACGCAATTACTCATTGTCAGTGTAATATCGGAAATTTTCTTATCGAGATGTCAGTCATCAGTGTTATGTTTGCAAACACACTACAAGCTTGTAATAATTAGAGATTATTATAGGTCGTAACCTTATATTGATATAAAAAAAAAGAATAACCATGGTCTTTTAATTTGGAATTTACAATTGAGTTCTTTCAGCCGGTAAGAAAGATAAAACTATAGTAAAACGAGAATTGCTTATTTGGTTGTTCTTGGCAGTGCAACTATTTCCGTAAACCAGTTTAAAAATCAATCAGCGCTCTTATTTCTAGTTTTCCTTTAAGAACAACTCTTTCCTGGCGGTATTTCAATCACAAGAACGTAACAAGCACATGTATTTAGCTCGAAGGCGATTGTTCCAGCGCCAAGTGCATGCGGTAATCGATTTCCGATAAGCGTCGTGGAGTACGGCGACAACGAAGCATAATATCGAGTGTCGCGGGCGACTTATTAACTCAATTGTGCCCGTAAATCCATCAGCCAGTCAATTCCCGACAGTGAACTTCGATATTCCGTTCCTGAACGACATGAACCACTAACACTTTTATTACAGTGCGTGCATGTATGAAATGTATACTTAAAAGTTGGCGGTACGTCATAGTATTTTCTTTAATAGGTTCGTTAACCCTCTCCTAGGAGATGAAGTTCACGGGACCCGATGTATAAGAGTATAAGCAACCGGCAGGCAGGCGGTTCGCAGGATATGGGACGGTTTTAGAGTTTAAACATCGATTAAGCTATTATGTCTTTCCCTATTTTAAACGATTTTTATTTGTTTACAATTATCAAAAACACGACTGTGGAATGAGTGTTGTGTTAACGTTCGTCGCTGCTAGGCTCATTAAAGTACCGTAATAAAGTGTTTGAGCAAGCGATAAGAATGCGAGGAAAAGGCCTGATAGCCTGTAACGGTAGCTAGTAAAACTGTATCTATTAAAAGGTATTGTATAATTGTGTGTAAACTTTATATTGTCATTTTTACATGAGTTATTTTAATAGACGCGTTTACGGGTCAATAACTCTAGTGATTCATTGCTTGTTTGTGATAACAATCGTTTTTAACCTAAAATGTAACACAAAAATATATGGCACTATTAAAAATTTACATAATTTCTGTATTAACATAATCGTAAACCCATATCCATTGAGCAAACTATGTACATATGTATATGCTTATATTCACTTACTGATTGCGAGATTTTTAAAGGGGTACCATATATATAGTGAAGGTAAAAAATATATCAAATTTACATAATATAAGAATTTCAACATGACGAAAATAATATATATATTTAACAAGTGAGTAATAGTCGCGCAACCCGCCTAAAATGATGTAGGTGGTAAATTGCTTTTCATTTACTGAAACTTTTATAGTTTAATTTGTGATATTTGGCTTTTTTTCTTAGATTTGATTACGTTCTTCTTTTGTATGTTCTCATTGGTTCTTGAAAGTTTCTTTGTTCTTTTCGGTACCACTTTCTCTGAAATCGTAAAGTGAACCCGATTTTTTAGTGAAACTTTTTGTTGCAGTAGCTTAAAACTTCTAAATGATTGCTTTGCGAAAATGTAATGTCCATAATTTTTTTACGCAACTTTGAATGCGAAATAAAGAAGGAATATCTGTTCTTCAAAGCGCTTCCTATCATCTGGAAAACTATAGTTAATATTTTTAGGGAGTTTTAATATTTATATTGGATCGCTAAGAAAACGGTACCGAAAAAAAAGAACAAAAGCTTTGAAACATTTAAAGTAAAATAGAATTCTCCACACACAAACATTAGTAGATAACCTTCATTAACACTTTCTCGAAAGTTTACTCGAAACGGACAAAGGGTATCCGAGGGAAAAGCAATCAAAACTCTTTTTTTACATTCATCAAGGTAACATGGTATAATATCTTATCTTACGCTGCCGATTAGTATACTGTTTTACTTTATTATTGCTACAAAACTTGTAGACAAATATTTTAAATTTTAAATTAAATTTTACTAAGTAACCAACTGTTTAATTTTACTAAACACAATCCAGAGTCATCTGTAATGCTCTCAACAACTTCAGCGACAAAGCACATCTCAAATGATAGAGGGCAATGATTGGTAATTCTGCCTCACTCCAACGGTTTCGCATCCATTATTAACGAATAGGAAGATATACTAAATGATTCAGTAACCCTCAGGACGTGGAAGGGACATATATCGCTCTGGCCAATATTGTTTAAGAAATAACTGTTTGGATTCCATGATATTCGTAATTCTCCCTTCAATTACGCTGTTCTGAAGTTCATGCAATTTATTAGGAATTTACGCCTAAAAGTATACAACCCACTTGCCTTGCTATTAGTGCGCAATGCGCAATTGCATTATAATTTTTAACCTACCAACCGTCATTAACGTACTCTCTCTCATTCGTTTTACCAAGTTGTACACACAGGTACATTGTTAAGTTCTATATTACAATTGAAGCGATCGATGTAAAATCAATAAAGCTAGATACTGTCGCTTATATCAAGTTTTATTCAATCAACATTCATCAACATACGCTATACCAAATTTCTACCTCCCCTTTCAAAGTGTTTCTAACCAGATCCATGACCTTAACATTATCAAAATTGCTATTTATATAAATTTTTACGTACTTACTCAGACTTTGCAAATATTCTATCGGGTTTAATTTCTGATCGTTTCAAAACTTCGGTACGCTCTCAAATGATATAGGTCTTATTGTAGCGTATGTAGGCTCCACTTTTGCTATCTTACTAAGCTCTCCTTTCACCATCTCTAAGCATTGCTCATCCTGGACTTACTTTCCCTCCAATTGTCGAAGCTTCTGTGTACATTCCACTTCTATTTTCTCTGTTCGTTGAACCACTACTGCCTCTAACCCGTCAATCCTCTCATTTGTACTATCAATCGTTAGAGTCAATTCATTCTTTTGCTGTACCAAATCTTTCCTGAGGTCTTCCTGCATTCTGGAGCATATATTCATAACCACCAATTCAGCAATCTCTCTCCCTCTTTTCTTCCCTCTCTCGCATATACATCTCAAAGAACTCCTTTAATGTCATATCCTGCCCAGCTACTTGTCGCTCAGGTATTTTTTCGGCATCCATAGTAATCACAGCAGAAACGTTCGATCTGGATCTGCGCCCTCTCCTTTTATCCATATTCACTACAACTTATGTAATATTATTTAAATTAGGTATATATAGTAAATTTGCCTTCACGTTGTATGCGCCAAACTGAAATCAATATACTTGAATTTGTAATAGTGTTTAGAATCCAGATGACTCATATTTGAATGACAGATTGTTTGACAGCTATTTTGACAACCGAACCCAGAAGGACTTCATAATTTTCTTAGAAGAGTACGGTAAAATAACGGAAGCGACACGTTGGTACTTCAATACGGTAAAGTAACGAAAGTGATGCATTGATCGTTCAATTTGCAGTTGATTTCGATAAAGTTGCACTTTCTATTGTCGAATCAATGCAGTAAGGTTGTACGTTTGGATGTGGTATCCGAAAAGATATTTTTATTTACGCAATAGTTTTGTTGTTGACAGCTAGTTATAAAATTTCAAAGTTGTAATGTGGTTATAAGCTAAAAATATGATTGCATGCGGGTGTCAATTTGTTTAATTAATTTGTTCGAGAAAATGTTTCTATTGAATCTGATTTTCATGATATACTTTTGTCAAACAAATACAAGTGAATCCCCATCACAAATATCCAAGTTCTTTTTATAGTAAATTTGACTTTATGGGTAAACGCTCTTAAATTGCCGCCAACCTTTAAATTTGCAAAATTATTTATAAATCAAAGTTGCAGATAATTTAGTAATAATTAACTAACTTTTCTTCGAGTGGGTTGTATTAATGGTTGGGAGTTCATTTCAGGAATAACAATAGTGAACATATAGAAAAGTACATAATCTGAATCAACAAGAAATCAAATGAACATAGAAATACAGAAAAATATAAAAACAAGTCGTTGGTGCATTTCTACCAAACGTGAAGGAAAATCGAACAACAAAGAAAGTGAGTAACAATGCATTTTAATAAACCAATATGTTTTTGTACTTTATTTTCACGGTAATTTAGAGTGTGAGAATGGAAATTCAGTAGTATATAAGTACCGAAAATATTAATAACAATAATTACCTTCACCAATAATTATAAATAAAATTAGTATATTTTCTATATTTCCCATGCATTTCCTATTGACGTAAACCCCGCCGTCACGCGCATTTTGCGTCACTAGCTTGAAGAGTCGGGCAGAGCCGAATTAATGCCTGGCTACAGTAATCCAGATACATCTTACAATAAAAACTGAATTTGGTATTTTGTACGAATCGCGAAGATAGTGGGGGTTCTCACTAACCTTTCTCCATATTTCTTCGGGTGCGGGTCACTCCATTGAGCACGCCCTCTTGCTATCACGCATCCGTCAGCTGAAAATGCATGTTCTGTAGACTATAGGTAGGTATGCTCAAACTTGCTGCACTTTCACTTCTGGCGTGAATCAATTAATTAGCTTGTGATTGATATACAATGTAATGATAGGTGATCAGGAAATATTAAATAAATCTGTTAATTTATATATTTTTTGAGCGACACTCATTAGATAAATGTTTATTCTGCCAATTATACGTATACATAAGTACAGTCATTTCTTATAACGATACACTGAAGTGTAAATTGTGCTAAATTGTTTCCAACTTTGATATAAAAATATTCGAGGCTATCCTGGTAGGGAGAAAAACAGGTGCATACATCTGTTGATATGGTGGATTTTATTTATGGTCACGAGTTGCTGGAAAAAGAAAGTTACTTGATTCATAGTTTATTCTAAGCCTCTTATTGTAACATAGAGGTTTGGAGCTGTTTTCTTTTTGTTCCTGCAAAGTAAATTATTACTTCTTTGACAGAAATCACTTCTTATTGTTTACTCAAATGCAATATCTTTTTCGTCACGAAACGATTAAATTACGACATACACTTTTCAACCGTATACAGAAAGTTCTTATTGTGAAAGCCATTATGGAAATAAATTGAAATTTTAACTTCGCGCTTGTGCCATTCATGAAGTAAACATGCATAAAACTTATCGGCCCACGGCCAGAATGGCAACGACACTGTCACCGTATAATAAAATCGTTTGCTACTAAAAGCTTCACGAGATGTCGCAATCGCGATAAAGGGGCGCGTGGGCTTCCCGGCCACCGAATGAGACAGACAACCAAAAAATGTCATTTACGAACGTCTGGTCGTTCCGACGCTTCTCTCCATTTCCATATGTGGGTTAATGCGAACGACGTGACGAATAACTTCGACTTTTTATCTGAATTTATAGGCTACGACTGAACCGCGCCTTTTCATTGTCTCTTTGACGATGTCGAAAGGCTGGAGAACTTTTTCGGCGTGTAATTAGTGCTGAAAGAAATAATTAATGTGTTAACCATCGCATTTCTGTGCGATTAATAAAAATACTTGAGAAGAAACCCGCTGCTGATGATTAAGATTCAGTGCAGGGAACATCGATTATCCGAAGTAGTAGGAACGTATAGGGCATTACGTCATGCCTTACTTTTGTTCCTTTTTTTTAATTATGAATTTTCTTGAAATAGAATATACTTCGCCGTGCATGACATGTGCATACCGCGAAAAGGTTACAAACAGAAAATGGGTCAAATCCTTGGAATTACCAATAATTAAACGGTAGAAATATGAAATATGATACTGTGCATTCCCACAACAATTTACATAATAAATATGTGACTAGCTTTCAGAAAACCGCAACCGATTAATTACAAACTGAGTTTATTAATTTTGTCTGCATCTATCTAGGCTTTTACGCATTGGTATCTATTGCAATTAGCCATTTGCAGTATTATGCCCTCAATGTAATATAACTTTCTTCTAAAAATATTCTTCTTAGTCTTAGACAATAAATTACCACTGGATATTGTCATATTTTCATCTTTAACATCTTCACATGAAGCTTTGTGTAAAAATACAACGTGTCCGCTCTCCTCAGAACTATATATATTCAAACTGCCTCTTAATAACAATAGGTTCGTTCGTTGAGGCACTCGACGTCAAGACGCTTTACTCTATCTGCTTTAGATTATCTGTTATATAGGTACTGTTCGTTTCTCTTGACGCGAAAATGATTTTTTAACTCAAGGTTGTCTACCCTATTTTATAAACGTCTAACCTGGCTGTTGAGGGTGGCCTACGCCACAGTTTTCATGAATGTTGCTGGTTGAAGGACGATATTGATCATTGATCAGTTATATGCTCTTCTCGTTGCAGAGTGAGCTCCATTGCCGATAAATGTGACCTTTTTATTAAGTTTTCTACAACAAGCAAATACCTATATTTAAGAATATCGTTAATATTATCCATAAATTGTATGATGTGTTCATCTTTATTTAATCACCTCTGTACTAACGAGGTAGACCATGTTTAAAATGTACAGTTGGCAACTTGGATTTAATCCTGTATGCCAAAAAACAAAAAAAAAAGTATCTGTATTTTTAAAGTTCTCATCATTATGGTAGTGAACGAGGTAAATAATAAGTTGTTAAGACAGGAGCATTCTGAATGTTATCCTATCCCAGGATGCGTCTTCATGATGTACCGTTGGAGGAACTCCAACAAACAACTGATCTTCTTTCATTATTGATATACTTATAAGATCGTAAGCTTTGATGAAAAATGAATGCCTAGATATCAATTAGTATCTTAGTATGCAATATGTAATGTGTGTAAAATATAGGTTTTAAATTACCTATTTGAAGAGAATATAAAAAATAAAGTATGAAAAAGGCTAACTGTATTATATCTATTGTGCATTCGAAATTTCTTGTTTAATGTTACTAACAATAAGCGTATAATAGTTATGTGCTTGTTTAGTTGTTATACCTAAACGCTTTCTTAACCACAAAAGCAAAGTTGGCAAGTTGAATAATACTTTCATAACCTCTACTTCAGAGCAGCGAAATATGACTGTAATAAACAATATCTATAACCATTTACTTTAACATTACGGTAATACACAACCCACAAATATATTTTATATACCCTGTCGAGGCATATTAATGTGTTTTTTTGGTGTACAATTAGGTGTATTGTGTGTTTGTATATGCACAAACCTATACGTTTCAACGTTTGTAAATTATGAAAAACTTGAAATTATGATTTATTTTTGCGTTCAAAGAGGAGTTTTTCGTCACTCCATATGTAGACTACTATAAAATTTAAAACTAGGTATCTATTTCGGGTAAACTAGGAAATAAGTTTATATAAGTCTTACGCAGTAAACACGATTAATTATCTCGGCCGACAAGTTTGACGAGGCACTTTTATTTATCGTGTAAACATTGCATTCGCGCCCCGTTTACATAAGCCGCCACCTTCGAATCTAAAAGCCCGAGAACTCTTCTCCTTTGCTCTACCTCACATGGATACTTGTACACATATATGTGTAGATATTATGCCCGTTGAAGAAAGAGACGGCCGGTTATTTTAGAGACGACATTCGTCTTGAACTTGAAGAGTTCAACATTTCGTCGTCGGCCTTGCGTCGCTAATTAGTGCCACACGGAAAAACGAAGAAATAGGAGATAACGCGAGGGAGACACCGTCGCATTATAAATATACACACGTGTGGCAGAATCTACCGCACGCTCCTATGTCTAGCGGTGGTACCGTTGCATAAATAAGAAAGTTAAATATACGTAGGCGACATTTGTACCTGTCGTACCGTTACTGCTTCGATGAAACGGCTTGAGATTGTCGCTGCAAGGAGTTTTGCCTTTGTGAAGTTAACGCTCCAATGTCCGAAGTATTATGCCGAAGATACACGTTATATGTGGATTGTTTGGAAAATAAAGACTCTTGTTTTCCTTCTTGTCTACACAAAATACAAATATTATGGTTACTTATGCATTCACAACCGATTCTGAAGAATTTCTCAATCCAAAAAAGTAGTCAATCTTGGAGTTTAGTTGTGTTTTCAAACATTTAATATTAGTACAAGTTATTGGCGCGTAAATTATACTACAGCATTGATATCCATGGCGCAGAGGAGTTATAAGATCTTGAATGCAAAACTGGAGTCTGTGTCCAATTAAAGTTAGGGTCGTTATAAGTTGGCTTATCTAATCTCCTTCTCCAAGTTACTCTATCCTGTGCCATCTCTTCATCCAAGCTTCTCTCTTCTATTACATATCCCAATACCCTCAGATTACGAACGCCTGTGTCTTCTTCGCTTTCTTATACCTAGGCCAACCATTTCCAAGTGTTCTCATTAGATGGCCAAACCATTTTAATCCTCCGCATTCTATTCGGTGTATGATAGGTTAGTGAGCTTTCATTTCTTGTCGTTTCTCTTCATTTGGGATTCGATGTAAACGCGATATTCGTGCACTGTTTCTTAGATAGTCCATTTTTACTTCTTGTAAGTTTCATTTTAGCACCAATAAGCTCAGGTTTCGCATCCATAGCTCAACACCGATTCAACCATTGTACGTCCTATAAATTTTCTATTCTTGCGTGGTATAAGTTTATCCCACCACAATGAGTTTAGACATCCAATTATTTTTTATCTTCTTGGATCCTATGTTTGATTTCATTAATCCATTTTTTTTTCCAAGTACTGCACCTAACCTTACCACAAGATATTCCGTTTCTTAAGATTTATATTCATTTCCTATTTCTTATGTTCACAATTAGTGTATAGTTTTTTCAACTTAAATTCCAAATCGTATTCATCTATAATTACTGGATCATCTGCTTTTGCGTACTAAATATTCCCAAAAAAAAAAAAATTTAAAATATAGGTGATAGGTGTTGTTATTATATAGTTCTTGGATGATATGTAGTAGAAGTGGGTTCATATCCAATGTACTTAAGACTACCCATAGTTTAATTTGAGGTATAGAATCATAAGTCTTTTCCAAGTCTATGAAAGCTAAGTGTTTAAGTCGTTATTAACAGATATTTTTTTTCAATCAGTTCTTGCAAAGTGAATAAGTTATATAAGTTATCCATATATTATCGACCTTTTTCTTTGAAACACTTTAAATCTTGAAATCCCGTTTGTTTGATTGATATCGCTGTGAAATGCGATTTTTTCCTTAAATCTTTATGGTTTTTGCTTCGTGCTTGGTGTTTCTTAATTTGTGTTTAAAGAGCACCCAATAGGTCTTCAGTGATCTAAACAAATTGATTGGCTGTCTGATTTTTCCTCAATCGTAACGTTATTTTCTTCGTACTACTCTAGCGTAGATTTTAAATTATGATGGTATGAAGCTAAATCGAACCAGGGAACCGTAGATTTTTAATGCTGCTGTATGAAAGGCAAAAGCTGGTTTTGCAGGCACACTTTAATATATACACCGTGCATGATTAATGGTGCGAGTTGATATAAAACTTATATTTTGGAATTCATACCAAGAATTCTTTGGAGATTTCGTGGTTACATATTGGGTTTGATGTGTCCTATATCGTGGTTGATCTTTGGCCAAAATAAATTAGTATTATTATTTTCGGATATATTTAGAACGTTGTTCCGACATGTAGTTGTATAAAACTTTTGTCTAAATAATTTTTGAAGGTTTGTAAGTTTCATTATCCGTGAGCGCACACAATCTTTGTCAAAAACCGTTCCTAAAATTTACGCATGCGAATGTTATCGGGGGCATTCTCTCTTGCTTTGTCATTAGGAGCAACCTACACTTTAAACAATCCGTTTTTTTAACATTTTGGCGATATTATAACCTTTTTTGCTACAGCTCGAACAGAAACGTTATTAGCATTGTCTTTAAATTTATTAATCATTAATTTATTCCTCTTCCTCAACTGCGGTCGATGAGTTTCACCGCTACCTGAACAGCCGATGTAGCAACATGCAACTTCTCCGCAAATTTTATTTCATTTGACATTATAGTATGACGCCTTTAACCCTTTGTTGTCCAAGATATAAAAAAATTTAGTTCTCATAATTTTGTTGTGTTTTACTTCATAAAGTTAGTTCAACTAAGGAGACAAATTCAGAGTTTTTTTGGGAATTTTAGTTTTTCTGATTTTTTAAGGTTAAATAAGAAATTACATAGTTTTTTTAGTAAGGTACTTATACGTACCGACGGTCAACAAAGGGTTAAATACACTGAAAATAAAATAAATGCCCTTCAAAATTGTTATGCCAACTATTTTCTGTTAAGCTTTGATCGATATAATCTGACACATACAGTTCTTTTCTTGCAATAAAAATGTATTAAATTATTAAAACACCGAAAACAATATCCTTACGATAAATTACCTACAAAAAACCATAAAACTTAAACTTCGTTATAGATTTAGAAATAAGGTTAAAAACAACAAGTTCAGAGCATCTTTAGTTAATAGAACCAATGTCTTCGTTAATAAATTCTGTAGTGTCAAGACTCTTTATTTCTGCATTTCTGATCTTCTTCGGAAAGAGAATCCAATTGCAATAGTGCATGCTCAACGGCGTCTACCTTTGCAACGAAATTTTTTGTATACTGGTGGGCATGTAATACCATGAAAACAGTTGAATTGGGTTTTTTTCTGCGAAAGTCTAAAATTTTCTAGAATCAATCGAAAAATTACTGCATACAGTTTCTGAAAGCCTATCTCTTATTTATTTTAGTAATTTTTGATTGAAATGTTCATGTTCTGCAAAAACATGTTGATGATGGCCTCGTATTTTTTCAAATTGTTAGTTCACTGTTATTTCCTAGAGGCGTGTAAGGGTACAACCGGTTTCATAAATAAATTTGTGCTTGAAAGATTGACATTATGGTGAATGAAATTTTGCATGAATTTAGGCTATCCTGATGCTTCATCACAGCATCATTTACAATAAAGCACCAAACCAAGTTCGTTGACAGTTTCTATTTCAATATGGGATTTTGTTTTAATTATGCTTTTAACTGTATGATCTAATACATTTTGGAGACTAACTTTGGCAGATCTTTAAGTTATGGTAATATTTTCCAGATAACATTGTTTTCTTTTTGCATTTTAAAGCTTATTATAACAAGGAAGAAATAAATAGTCTGGATTTTTTGTAGCAGCTCTAATTACTGGATGAGAGTTAGTACTTTGCTATTATTGTACTGTAAACCATATTGCTGAGCCTGCATAATCAAAACATCACAGCTTATATTCATCTTTAATCCGTAGCAAAGCTCTTCAAAATATGTACCCAACATTTATTGACTAATTGACTTCGACGCTCAATTTTCGAAAAAATGAGATATATTACCGTATTTATAACTTAGTTGCACACACAGAGAAGTAATTTCTAGAACCAAGTGAGAATTCCTTAACTGAAGTACCTCTCGTACTCATATATAAGCAAATGAATAATTCCTTGAACGAAGAACATCATTTTCTCAAAATATCAAGAAATTAGTTTCTTGTATGAAGAAATTTTATGTCCTTAAACATAGGAAAGTAAGTTATTTGAAACAAATGAATAAAAATTCTAGTTCCAAGAAATTCTAGCGGTTTAAGTCAAACACGTGATAAACTTGATATGAGAAAAGTTGACTTTCATATAAACCATGTGGTTCCTTCAAATGAATACGAAGTTAACGTAACACAAGTCCCCGATTTTCTAATAGTGACCTCTTAATGCTCTTAATTCAAAACAGTATTATCTTTAATACGAGAACGGTACTTACTTGAACTGAAGAACTCTTTCTTTTAAATCAAAAAAATTATGTGTACTTACCCATAAAATTACAATATTTCGGATTTAGTCGTGTAGGTTGTAAAAAGTGATTGACATTTCACCAGTCATGCTGCTAGCCTCTTCAAAATTTAACTAACTAGTCAGATATTTTGAAGATGCCTGCAACATGACTGCGAAACGTCAATGAATTATTTACAACCAACACGACTAAACCTGTAATATTATTGCATTTATTCATATTTTCCATTGTTTCCTACATTTTTTATACATTGTTACTTATATAGAGATTGTGAGCTATACTATATGCAACAGGAACAAAAGAAAATAGAACATTATGAAAATACGTTGTCTATTAAGCCAGGATCATAAACCTGATAAATTAATAATGTACAAAATTGAGTGAGAAGTAAAATACAATAAAAAAGAAATCAACATGTTTGTTTCTCTTTCAATTCTTACTGAAGATGAATTGAACACTATACTTTGAAGTACGAATTCGAGAAACTTACATATAGTTATCGTACGAATAGTGCGTTTATTTCAATTATATTTTGTGCATTTCCATCGTGGGTAAGGAAAAAATAATTATAAATTAAATGAATCTACAACTAAACAAATTTTATTTCGGAAAAATGTATATGTAATAGGTATACAAATTCTTAACTAAACTAAATTCAACAATTTTTACATATGTAAATTTTTCGGCAACGAAATACAATAATTTATAATTGTAAAATCAGGCGTGTATCTAAATATATTGAAGTTCATCAGAATTGATACTTACAAGACTTTCTGCTCTGGGGTCTTCAAGGATTGGCCAATTTTTAATAAACTCATTAACTGTACAAGACCTATCTTTCTTTCTGTAGTTGTAAGTCAATTTCCATTTCTTCATAACATCGTTCCAGGGTTCTCGTCTAACTTTTAACCAGTCTATTGCATTTCTTATGTCATCTAGAAAATTCATATAAACATATATTACTAAATGATGTATCTAATTACATACCATTGCAGTCTATTTCGTCATTCGGTAATATTTCAGGCACACCATTAATTTTTCTTTTCACCTCTCCGCTAATATAGAGCAAATTTTTCGCTTTGTCCACAAGTTTTCCTTTGGCGCGAATGTGCCGCCCGTTAGAACTGCAACTTTTCCTGGTTGGTGGTGTACGTCAGGGAATTTTCGTTTGGAAATAGTGAAATGATTTGGGATGTTAAAATATTATAATCTTGATGTTTCAAACGACTATAAATAATAAATACATAGTAACACACATATGTAAATACATACACATCATTAAAATATTTACGTTTTAACCAAATAATTGAAAATATGTTTGATTATAATATCTACTAATCTACCCTCGCAGAATTCTTAGTAGATTATGATTTATTACTTAAATGTGATTCTAGATACTCATGCATAATAAAATCAATTATTAACCTTTTTTTATTGCGTTCTCTAAATCCACGCCGATCATACACCAAACAAAATGGCCTTTGTGTCGAAGCCGGATATAAAATTGTTCTTCAGACATTTCTAGTAATAAATTAAAAAACCCATAACTGTATATAGGTTTCTTTAATTACATGCATATGATAATGATAATAAACTATACAACAATACTTACCGATATTCCAATCACTACAAATGAACACTAAATCAAACTATTTCACCCAACGTTACCAGTAATTCATCCGTATCTGATCCGAATCATATCCGAATGTATGAAAAATAACGCCTCTATTGGCTTCAAGGTGAACTAATAGCATTTTCGACTTACATTAGTGCACTTTTATCCACTGATTGGATTTTCATCTTATTTTAATACATAATATTAGTAAAGGAGATAGATATACTTCCACGCGTAAAGTGCAATAAGTCGAAAAAGCTATAAAATCCCGTACGTCATATTGTTTATCTATAACCAAGTTTCAACGTGTAAGAACCCCTCCACATTCCTACTTTTTTGCTGTTCTCAATAAAAGAAATTATATTACTTACTTCAAGGAAATATTGTTCGAAATTAGAAACGTTCTAAGGAAGTGAATTCCTTCTCATAAGAACATAGAATTATTTATATTTAGAGAGACAACATTTCTTAGAAGTACATTTTGTTTTGAAATTAGTAAAGTTTCAAGAAAATGGTTTATTATATTGAAGTACGGCCATTCATTTGAATCTGGTACATTCTCTAGATTAAAGAAAATACTATCTTAGATTTAGTAAAAATATTTAAGAAAATAGGTGTACTTGGCAATAGAAAACACTTTTCTGTGTGCAGAATAGTTAAAGGTTCAAGTAAAATTCAATTTTACCTTGGAGACTCGTGGAGCTTTTTTTATTTCCATTTTATTACATGGACAACTTCTATTAGAAAAAAATCTTGGCATTCATATAAATCATTCTTCGAGGCAATGATCCAAAGCATAAGTACAGTCCGAATATGCGAACAGTATTTGAGCGACCAAAATGAAATGTGAAGTGAATATTTTATAAATAATGACATGGCAACCTGAGAGTCCTGATCTTAACCCCATTGAGCTGTTGTGGGATGCACTTGACAGAAAATTAATCGGATGGTTTTTTTTTAGGAGCAGAATATTAAAGAAATAAAATTAGCTACAACTTTCGTTAAATTGTATTTGTTGTTATCGTTTAAAGTACTAAGCTTTTGATGTGTTCAACATTTCTTGCTTGGTCAAACATTCATGGACGGTAGTGTATCTACGGACATACATATAGATTTATAAGGTTATATAATTACATTTTGAGGTCTTCTATTTCTGTAAAAGCTTTTACTTATTGATATCAATCGATATAATAGCAGGAAATAGTTACTTTGCCGTAGAATAAGTAAACAATACAATAGTAAACGTTGCAGTCAGATCTAACTTTGTATGCACAATTAGCGCATATTTTAGAAAGCAAGCGTTTTGATAAAACACCTCTGTTGTTTTACCGCATAAAAATGGCAAATTGGAATGGTCATTGCAAGAAATTATTAGTCGAAACGTGTAAACGGAACGTAACACAGTTTTAACATCGCTATCGCAATTTGCATTGTAAAAATTGGTTACTTGAACAGCAACGACCTGAACGGAGATAGCCACTACGAACGTAATATTTTCTATAAATCATTCATTAACATAATTGTACCGTTATAAAATTTACCTATCTTGCTCACAAGACACTCGGTGCTATTCAGAGGTGCGCTGAGTAATACTAGTATACGCTTTTATGCTACTGCTACGTTTGAGTTCCTACTAATTCTTATAAATGAAAATCCATTACCTATGAAATAACATCGTTGCAATTCTAGCTGTTTGTATGAAATTCGTTTGGCGAAGGTCGGGATTAATCAATCCGTGTAAGTGTAACACAGTGTTTTAATTCTCTTTTCAGACCAATTTCTGTCTGTGCGCGTGCAATTTCCGGTACGCTGATGTGTAGCGTTTCAATTAAAAATAGAAACTTCATGTCGGCTGTCTTAACTATACTACACGCTTGTTAGAAATATCCGGTCGAAAACGGAGAGAAACTAACACATTGCCATGGTTTGCGGTTGATTCCTGCTGATGGGATTTTAGTTCTATCATAAACGATATAATATGTAAGCGTTCGCGTTTCCGAAGACCGTTGCCATCATTTCAGAAATTGTACCTGTAAGCCATCGATTTATTACATCGGTCAAATTAAAAATAAGCACACATTTGGGCTATCGTTAGCGTGTTCTCCTACAAATTTTATCAGTACGATCAAACATACCTATTAGGTTTGTTTTAGTTAAGCTGTTATACAATACCCATATCTCAATTAGCTTAGGTAATAGATAGATGCTATTCAGCAATTTTGTCAATATGTTTGCTTGTTCCCGCTAAGATTAATAATAATAAAGTATTGCCACAAATCGTTCTTCAGGAGTGGAGTAACGCTAGCAGTAGCATGTATATGTAAAATACGAGTACTTGGAAAGAGATTCTGAAAGGATATTCTCCGCTAGGAGACTTCACGAGGCATTCTTGTTAGTCTCTACAAGAGGCTGTTAATAAAGTTGTCAAGTTTAACTTCCACACCTTGTGTCCTACCCGGCGCCTCCACCAAATGTCACGGGAATTAACTCGGTGCTAATAGTCGTTAAACAATATACGCAAGTAAATATGAATATATAATTATAATAATAACAAAAGTAATTTGTATGCGTCGCTAAACTGAGAAAAATACTAGTCGTTATATCAATAAACTGCATTTATTGAGAGAATTTTCATTGACAGAACGAACTATTTCGTTCTTACGATAAAACATCATTTAAGGTCCCCGATTAAGTAATGCCAGAATTCGCCAGTGAAATAAATACATTATCATAATTATAACAAATCATGTTACATATTAACTTTTCTTTCATACGTTCAGTAAATAATGTTGTTGATAATACGAACACGAAATGAATATCCGTTGTTATTTTTGCGTACAGCTTATTCACCATATGAACGCAATAAAGTATTAAATGATGCCCTATGTCCATTATTTTAATGGCTTGGCATTTGTTGCAACAACGAACAGATAACATACCTTAATGATCTTTTCGTAGGTCGAATGAAAACTTTCATTTTAAAACTGGCGTTCTTTACTATAATAACATTTCATTGAGCCGATAAAGCTATCGTTTCATTTTAAATGACTTTGGTTTCATTAATACAATGAACAGTTTATTGTTCAATAAATTCCTTCATCATTTAATAAGATCTTTTATTTTATTTATTTGATGGACTCTGTTCTTCGGACCAATTTTAATGTAAAATTCGAATTTTTTTAAATATTCGATGTTGACTCTGTGTCATTCTAATAGAAATTTGTATGAATAACGAATTTTTGTTTGTCTCAGGACTCATTTTTGGTTTAGCGTAGTCTGCGGTTTGGTAAAGTAAAAATTAACAACTTTATTAACAACCTCTTGTAAAGAGAAGAGTACCCTTTCGTAGACTCGCATTACAGGTGTTTGCATCTTACTTACCTACATATGCGAGAGTCCGCTTTGTGACAGTATTACGGTCCTATAACTTAGCAAATTACCTTCACGGATCTAATGTATATCAATCTTGAAATCTCATACACTTTTTCACTGTTTGACAGCACTTATATATACAAATTTCTTCGTATAATGCAACTATCACTCAGTGCCACACTGATCACTATTGATAAGGTGAAACGCCGCATCTGCTAATAATGATCTATTGCTAACCAAACTCAAAATTAAAAATTATCCATG
This sequence comes from Cetonia aurata, assembly GCA_949128085.1. NCBI lineage: Eukaryota > Metazoa > Arthropoda > Insecta > Coleoptera > Scarabaeidae > Cetonia > Cetonia aurata. The sequence continues at coordinate 18,554,518 of OX421883.1, forward strand.
ATTATACAGACCTATCGAAAAAGACTAAAGAAGTTGATACAACGCTTTTACATATTTCAGATTTTATCCAAATATTAGCCCGAACTATTGACATTTCGTGATTTAGCCCCACCATTCAAGAAATAATATTTATTTGTAGAAAATACAGCAAAGAATATAAGTTCTGTAACATGGTGGTAATCACAAAAACAATGTATTTCTCCAGTTATTGTTATGAATAGACCAATTATTTTCAACTGCTGCTTTCATTGCTGGAGTAGAAAGAGTATTTTCTTTGTATGATCTAGTCCACTCTAAATTAAAAAACAGGCTATGGAACAACAGACCTGCAAGCTAATGGCAGTTTTTGAAAATTTAAATAATAATAATAATAATAATAATTATAATCTTTATTTGTCCTGCAGATCTTTTATAAAGATATAGGATATGTCAACAAAAATATTACATCCTTAACCGTAACGAAAATAATCATAAATACAGTATAATAATTTAACAGCAAAATAATAATGATTAGAAATACCTAATTATAATATATAAAATAAACTAAATTAATGAATTCAAAATGAGAAATGAAAAAAAAATATGAGAAAAAAAAGAAATAAATTGAAGTAGGTGAAGCAAATACCAACTTTTAAATATGAAATCAATCATCCAACTTATTCATAGTGTCATTTATATATTCAGATATTGAGTAGTATGTTTTAGAGATAAGAAATGTCTTTAATTTGCGTTTAAATGCGTTAATCATATTAATACTTTTAATTTCGTTTGGGAGTTGGTTGTAAAATATAGTGCCTTTGTACATGGGATCTGTTTCGTACTGAGCTAGTCTATGCCGTGGAATTTGCAAATCTGTATTGTGCCTTGTATGATAGCTATGATTATCTCTATGTGCTGTAAACTGTCCTATATGTTCCTTTACATACATAATACATTTGAAGATGTAAACTGACGGAATTGTAAGTAACTCCCTCTGTTTGAAAATTTCTTTACATGAGTCATAATAGCGCATTCCACACATATTTCTAATGGCTCTTTTCTGTAATAAAAATATCCTTTGTGCAGACGTTGAACAACCCCAACAGATTATGCCATATGTTGCTTTAGGTAGAAACTGACCGTAGTAAAATGTTATACAAGTTTCAATGTTCGTTAGTGTATGTAAACGTTTTAGCGCATAGCAGAGATTGGCAATACTTTTGGTAAGTAGCTGTATATGTGCTTCCCAATTTAACGTTTGATCTAACGTTACACCCAATAATTTAGCCGAAGAGGTTTGTTCAATGGTTTTACCATTGAGCCGCACTTACAATTAGTACACTTTCCTTTACATTAACGGTTTGAGAGGTAAACAGGATTGTTTTTGTTTTATTTACATTAATAAGGAGATTATTGTGTTTAAGCCAGGTGGACAAAGCATCCATTTGTTTACTACAAGATCGACTTAATTCGTCGATATTTTTTTTGCTACTTACAATGCTAATGTCATCAGCGTATAATATGCATTTATTATCCTGGACTGTAGTTGTAATATCGTTAATGTAAATAATGAACAATAGCGAACCCAAAATAGAGCCTTGCGGAATACCAGTTTGGAGCGGGATCATTTTTGATATTGTTCTGTTTATGCATACCACTTGTCGGTGTGTAACATATGATAGCAGCCAACTCTTACAATTTCCTCTTATTCCTAAATATTCAAGTTTATTTTCAAGTACTTTGAAATCAATTCTGTCGAAAGCTTTGGACAAGTCTATTAAAATTGCTAAAGCAATATCACCCTTATCTATTGTGCTGTATATCTCATGTAGGAATTGGATAGGTGCAGTTGTAGTTGAGAAACCCGTTCTGAAACCATGTTGGTAAGAGTTTATTATTGGCTTTTGGTTTAGAAAACATCTAATTCTTTTACTAATTGCTTGTTCAAAAATTTTTGAAATAGCAGATTGTAGCGCAATAGGCCGGTAATTGCTGAGTTCTGTTGACTCTCCTTTTTTGTGGACCGGTATAACTTCGTTTACTTTTAAGCAATTAGGAAACATACCAATAGTAAACGAGTGGTTGATAATATAACACAATCGTGCTGTTATAAAGTAAATACCTTGCTTCAAGATTCCAATTCCTACAGAATCAAAGCCACTAGATTTTGAATTTTTCATTTTCATAATGATATTGTATATCTCAGATTCAGTAACTGGGTCTAAATAAAGTGTAGAACAGTTTGCAGATGGTAACTGAATTGAAGAATTTCCAGTGTCAGACTTAGCAACAGTAGCAAAATATTCGTTGAAAGCATTACAAATATCAAGAGGGTCATTTATATTTACTCCATCTATATTTATTGAGTCAGGAGCCTTATATAAGTGGCTGACCCACCTACACTATTGTTTATTATGTTCCAGGCGGTTTTTACTTTACTTGGAGAACAAGCTAATTGACGAATATTTTGTATTTTCTTTGAAAGTTGTATTGTTTCACGATAGATGCTCTTATAGCGTTTATAATATTGCACGTCAATCTGACCAGCTTTCCACAGTTGATATAAATATTTTAAGGTTTCCGAAGATTTCTTAATCCCTGAAGTTAACCAGCTCTTATTTGAATTATTCTGAATTCTGTTGTATTTGAGTGGAAATGACATATCATGGTAATATTTCAACGTCTGCACAAAAGTATAGGTAGTCCTATGAATATCAATGGTGTTATACACATTCAGCCAGTTTTCATTTTGCAGATAATTTAAAAATTGGTTGTAATTCTTTCGTGAATAATGTCTAACTGCTATAAACTTATCTAAAATTACATTTGTAAAATTTACAGTAACAATTTGCGAACAATGATCAGATAGTCCATCATCCGTTACTATACATGATACATTTGCATCATTGGTTATAATATAATCTATGCTTGTTCTAGTAGTAGCAGTAATACGAGTAGCATCAATAACAATATTGCTTAAATTATATGATGATAGAAGATCATTTAAGCTAGCTAGTTCTTTACTTCTAATGTATGTAAACTATTTATATTAAGGTCACCGCAAATAATAATCGTAGACCCAACATTGTCACATATTTTGACAAGGCACTGTTCAAAACGTATCAAAAAGTCATCAAAATTAGTATCAGGTGATCTATACAAGCTATATAAATAAAAATATCCACAGCTACATTGGCCACAAACACTCGGTATGTTTTCCTATTTATTTGTTACGGATCTGATCAATCGCCGTACGAAATGTTATTACTCGAAACGGCCCTCCATGCAGTCTCTTCCGTTCCCATAAATTTGTTGATGCAACTAAGCTGTTGCGACGCTAGAGACTGCATGGGAGGGACATTCCGAGTAATAAAATTTCGTATGGCAGATGAACGAATGCGACGAAAATCTCAAGGCTGGTTATAAGTTCCTTATTTAATTTGGTATTCCTTCTGTTAAATATATTTGTTTAAAGTTAAATGTCTGAAAAGAAGCAAAAAAAATTATTTTTGTTCACAATTTTTTGAATAAGCACAACCAAAATGCTTTAGGAGTTATATAAACAAAACAACTATGTGAAAAAGAAATAGTTTTAAAACATTAACGTTTTCTTTTTTCACTGTTTTAAAACCACGCAATCCTGCAAATAAATATTTTTCTTATACCAAAATGTATTTATTTCAAATAATTGCTTCTTTAAGGTAAACGATATTGCTTAAAACAAAGAAATATATTTGAAGAACTTTGTTCCTCTCGATTAAATCTTTAAAGTAAGGTGTATCATACATTATTATACTGTCAATAAGAGAGTATACCTATACCTTCTGAATAAATAGATCAGTTTATGTAATAGACTAACAATATTTTGGAAAAGAGTAAACAACTTGTCAAGTCGGCTTGGTGACAGTGATTGATTACCGATGATATACATCACAATTATTTGGTTTTTTGTTTTTCTTAATGTAGCGGCTGGGTTTTTTTATAAATTAATGATTTATGCAATAAAACTATCCATTGACGTTTCGACAATTCTTAATTTGCTTTATTGTTGTCTTCTTCAGTTTTTTTAAAATTATAATGAATCACAAAAACATTTTTTTCCCTAGAGATTTGAGCAATGTTATTATTAATTTAACAAATTTTTTTATAGGTTTTGTACTTACAAAGTTACGGACGTTCACACACATGTTAAAAAATTATAAAAACATTTTTTAAAAATTAGACATTTTTAAATTATCTTAAATACGAACTACATTTTAATTGTCAATAAGAATGTGTAGGAGATACATTTTTATGTGAAAACGGCGAAATACAATTTAAAATAACACGAAAGGCATGCTCAGCTGTGGACTTTTTTTCAAATTGTTGCACTAAAAATTGTTTATTGAAAGAATATTTATATATATTACTGGCAGAAATTATTTAAATGATTGGAGAATAAATTTTTGATAAGCTTTCTATATCTGTTTTGTCGTTTACTGCAGTATTTTGTTTTTTTATTTGTATCATTTCTAATATGCAACGTGCTTTATAATTTTTTTCTTTATTTAAAATACTGGTATTATCGAAATTGAATGTATGACCAAAATTTAATGCATGTTTTTTTAGAGCAGTGAGGTTATTTTGATATTTGTGACCTTTTATTCTATTTTGAAGTTGTTGTGACGTTTGTCCTATGTACAACACCATTACAATTTTTGCAGGGGATTTTGTATACTACATGACTTTGGTTTTGTAATGGAATATTATCTTTTAGTTTTGAAAAATTGAAATTTAAATTATTGTGGTTTTTGTGTGCAATTTTTATTTGATGTGGGTCAAGAATTTTATTAAGTTTTTCGGATAATTGTGGAACATATGGGACGCTAATATATTTGAATGTACTTGGGTTTGTGGTCTTTGTGTTATTGATCTGTCTGGTGTTATAATATTGATGTATTTTGTTCTTAATGGTTTTTTGAATTAATGGTAGCGGATAATTATTTTTTTGTAGGTTAATTTTTACTGTGTGTAATATGTCTTAAAATAATGGCTCTATTAATTAAGTTGGCCATAACATTTTTTTTAAAAATTAAAGGGTTGGGCAGAATGAAAATTTAAATAACGACCGCTTAATATTACGGCTAAGAAAAAAATTCACCATAAAATACATCACAATTATTTTTTTTTAAATATATAGTAGAGAGTATTAAGAAACGATGGAATCCGAAATATGTAGTTAATTTAATAGAAGTATTATTGAATTATCAAGTGAATTGTTCCAGTAGATATTCTTATTCTGATAAAACCTTTTATAAGAGCTACAGAATTACAAAAAGCTTTCTGGTATTTTTATAAGCACTTCAAGGCGTGCCTAAGACTTCTCTCTTCTCAATTACACTTTCTTAAGATTTATCCAGAATTTATGGAACCAGATTTTGTTTTTCTCATTGTTAAATACACGTATTATGCATATTCCTTTTGTAGGAGTATAATATTGATTAGGTCGGGGCCGTTTGAATCATTTCATTATTTATATTTTTTATGTTCGTGATTTTTAGCAACCAATATTCTTCTATACAAGAATAATGAATTGGATTAAATGACCTGCACGAATTTTGCCTTATAAGACTATCATCATCACTTGAACCGTCTCTATGTCGGCGTGACGGAACGTAGGCTCTGCCAATTCATTACTAGTCTAAATCCTATACTTGTCTACCGAACGTTCAAGGATAATTAATTCGTTACGTAGCACCGACATGCTAATGGACCATTTTTTACGGCCATAAGTATCTCGAGATTAAAGCCCACCATCCGACGACGTAATTTCGCACCTACGTTCCGAATCTGTTCGCTCGGGCCCGACCCACGATTTACCACCTGGCCCATATGTGGACAAGTTTCTATTCCTCTTCGTCACGTTGTCCCCACACATAACACGTATTCGCGTCGGACCTGAACGCAAGACGCGACAAACACGAGGAAAACAGATGCAATTCAAGCGTTCGACACTTACTACTTCTCTGATCCTTTCCTTTCCGTTCGTTCAGTAGCTGTTCGAGACCGGTCGTGCGCGCGAGTCTCCGGCGTACGTATATGTTCCCCAGTTGTCCTATTGTATATTACGCGCAACGTATAGGTGTGCATAAACCGGTGTGATTCGCGTTCTGTTCTGGTTCCGCGAGAGATTCAAAATAATCGCAAGAAAGGTGCGCTATCGCTGTAGAAACGCAGCTGTTTGTGGGGAAAAAGTAAAGAGCAGCTGTGAAGAAAGTGAAATTTTGCAATCGGAGATAAAATTATTAATGTCAATTGAAAATGTGGAAACGTGAAATGTCAATGTTAACTTCGTAGTTACTTACGAATTAACATTTTAATATAATCAGCATGCCTATTAGTTGCTACTTCAGTGCAAGAGTTTTATCAAAAGATATATGTTATTGAGCTTCGTGTATTCGATGATCTAAAGAGGTGTTAATTTTAATTCACACTATCCAAAGCATGTGTATAATTACGTGATTATTTATAAATAGAAACCGTAGTATACAATTGCTTCTTCTGATTGAGTGACGCGATAACAACCTGGTTGTATGTATGTATTGGTAGTATATTCTTAAATAATTAAAAGCAAATAACAATCGATATAACTCGGAAAGGAAGGAGTATTGCAACATTTCCCGTTCAAATATAATTTGACGTGGGTATCGATTTTTTTTTTCATTTAAAGGTCCATTCACTTTACAAAGCTTTACAAAACGTGTAACTACTTTCTAACCGTTGCAATGCTGTAATTAATTATAGCTAATCCTCGTCATCAAAGGACCTGGCATTTTCCAATTGTTAAAGAAAAAAATTCCAGGAATCATATACACATATTCTTTCATAAACCGTGAAACCTCCTATGACAAACTTGGGTTTAATTTTAGCTCGTTATTTATTATACATGGAATTATTACTCATCGCTAGTAATTTTTATTAAGTATAAGTATACAGCATACAAATTGAAACCATACTAAATACTAAATTAACAACTGCAAGCAAGTTTCTGCATATTTGATCAATTCTTTCTATATACAATATCTTTGACCAGAATTAATGCTTCATCCATAACCTTATCTTCATCTATTATCCAATGGTCACTGTCTATTTACAGTACTTTGCAACATTTGTAACATTTTTTTCAACATTCATGGTGACAATGTTGGAGATACTTAGTCCACCTAAGTATATCCTCACATATTTAATCCTCTCAAAAAAATTTTGTGTGAAGAAAAATTCTTGAACTGCTATAATGTTGTGTTACCACTGTTAAATTTGGTTCCTCAAAGATTTTTCTTTTTTTAGTTTTGGGAATAAATAAAAATCATTTGGAGCTAGGTTGGGTGAACTTCCAACTTAAGCTTCGATGTTTTTTAACCGAAAAAAATAAATAAATGAAATGAACTTATACCCTAACTCTATTACAATATTTCGCAATATTTTTAATTTCATTTGAATTAACGAAAAGTCCATTCATTTTATCACAAGCCATAAGCTACATCTAAAGCTAATAAATAAAACAATATATAGTCTAATTAAATACATGCAAACCTTTTGAAAATTCGCCACGGAATACCTCTCATGTTGCACGATACTTTGTGGACATCTAATTGCAACGTGTCCTCTACAAGAAGTGTTTTTTTTTCTGGTATTCTTTCCCAGATTATTTTGTTAAAACGTTTGTTTTGGTTTTGGGTTTTCCTGTTGAGGCAATTCTTCGAATGTGGTCCGTATGCTCTTCGTTATGATCTCTGGTGCATGGATATGCTCGCCGTGATAATGCAGTTAATTTTTTCATTCATTCTTTAAATATTTTCACCAAGATCCATCGCATAGTTGTTGAGAAAGAGCTCTATTAAAAAGATGATGTTGAAGTATTTTCTTCATATTTATTTTGATGCCAACTCCAAAATAATTTTGAATTTTATCATAATTCAACCACAAGGTTACTAGAACAGGGTGGTTTATATAGGGATTACACTGATTTTTTTTTAATAAAGCGCATCGAGTATCTTTTCTAAACGATAGAGAGTTGCCTATAATGGTGAAATGATGTATTTAAAATATGATAAACCGGAAACTTGTAACTTGAGAGCAAGGGTAAAATGATTCTCATGATAACTTGCTTTTTCGACTTTGTAAGCGGTTTTCTCCAAAATTAGTTTAGATAAGCGGATACTTTTTTATTTGCTTTAAATACTATATAATAATGCTAAATACTAATATTGTAATTAGCATTGTACTCTCACATTTTTCTTAAAAAAATATCCAAATGTAAATATACATATGTAGACTCTCTATCGATGGCAAATAATGGACATTAAAAAGTAATTAAATATTTTCAGCATTTTCTGAGCCTTCGTGCAAAAAAATACCATAAAATTTGATTTAATTTTTCTAGAGCTCCAACGAAACTGAAAATTTGCTATTTCATTATTTCATGATTGATTTTCATGGTATGGATAGCTTCATTAAAACAAAATATTTATGTATTGTGTTAACCACACATAAATAGTTTTAGAGTAACTGAGGATAAAGTAGGCCATGCTTTCCAACAAAGGTTTCTCACCCCTTAATACATTTACCGAATTAATTAAATTAATTAATGTAGCCTAATATCAACCTGTGATTTTTTTGCTCACAGCCCAATTAAATAATTAATAAAATTCAGCAAATAGCCACAATAGTCTTACCTGCAACCATTTGTGAGGTGTTGGAAATCTTCGTTGCTATCATTTCTTGCTTTGTTGCTGAAATAAAAATGGTGGATCTATATTTTGTCAATTGTAACAAACGGATACATTTTTTGGATTACTGAAAAACAATATCGAATTTGCTTCTGGAGTAAGACGTCTGCAAAACTGAAATTTGTTCCATCAGTTAATATTATTACGAATTTAGCCAATATAACTTGTTTTCCTTGGAACGATTATTTAAACATTTGTTTTAAAAAATTGTTTAAGACTCATAAGAGTATGCAAGCTGTTTAATGAGTGAAAATTGCAAAATTAAATTTATTGTTATATAAATTCGATATAAGAATATGTATCTTCCGTACTCTCTACCTGAAATGAGACAAAGTGGTAAACCTAACAAGTTGTATTGGCAGATTGCCAAAAAATTTCCGAACCGGCATTCCGAGAAGACATAAATATGTCATCTGAGCTGTTTTCTATGGATTTTGGAATTAGTAATTTTCAAATACCTAGGCGCCGGAGACAAGAATAGAATATAAACGCACAAGTTGAAAGTGATATAGTGAATACGAATAATTAATATATAAACTTAAATAAAAAAAAACTATTTTTGACAAACCTGCAATTCGCATGGGTGTCGACTTATCCATTGCATTTTATCACTTGACTTTTATTACTGGTATTATCTGAGAATTTTATCTTAGAAAAATAACTTTTCGGTAACTTTTATATTAATATTTAATTTACTTACATCAATTTTATTTATATAATCCGTCATTTCCTGTTCACATTGCAAAATTTCAATAAAATGTCAACATTTGCATTTATTCTACATATTTGTAAATCATGGAATATGCTGTGTTATACATATAGTATGTTTAGTACTTTGGATTGATAATAATGGTGATACTCTGCAGTAATTTTAAATATAAGTAATTGGGTAAAAAATATGCGGAAATTTGCATTTCATATCTAGTATTTATCTTTATATATTTAGAAATTACATTTTTTCCACTAACTAAATCATCATGTTTTTGGTACAATTCCTTATTACCATATTGCACTTTCTCTTTGGTTTGACGAAAATCTACTCTTTATTCAAAGGTTTAAATCGCGAAAGTTTTTACAAGGAAATACTTGCAAACAATAGGATATAATGCCGAAACGTGTTTTGTATTTTAATTTCTACAGGATAGACAATATTATCAATTTCCAACTTCTAAATTAAGGTGCGTTTTCATTGCGACCACAATGGGACAAATTGTAGAAAACCTGGCCAAAACTTCAAATTTTCTTTTTTCTTCTCTAAATTGATGTTATTACAATCATTCTAAAAATGGAAAAATATGTATTAAAATAATCAAACGAGTTAGGGAACAAAAGAATCAGAGATAGGGTGCATGCTGCATTTATAGTTTATCTATTAAAGAGTTTTTGCTTTTAACAAAAAGTCAGAACTCGTTTTCAATTATATTAACAATATTAATATCTTTACTTGAATAGGTAATGAATCCAAATGTGTATACGTACTTTGTTTGAAGATGTAATTCATCAAGTAATAATTATATTGACATGTAAAATAGCCAAATATGGAACTAATAACCAGTATATAAACTGCAACGGATAACATAAATGTATCTGAAGTGTCTTCATCTCTAAATTTCAAATCATATCCCTATGCTATCAAAATATTTTCGACTTTTACGCCCGGTTGATAGCCTAGTGGCTTGCACACTTGGTTGTCCATCCTAAGGTCTAGGGTTCAAATCTCACTCTGGTCAATCACGATAACCGGTTTTTCCCGCGGTCGCAATGATGATTAGGAAGGGGATTCGACTCTGTAAGGGTGCCTCATAAACAGACTGAGAGAAATTTTTACTTTACTTACCGCAAGTAAAGTCGTGTTTCTAACAATGATGACTAAGGATAAATAACTAGGTTTTCTGGTAAATGAAAATCATTATTTATTCCAAATGTTTTGCATTATTTGGAGTTAGTATCTACTTTGCTGGTATTAGTTACTGTATATTAATTGCACTAAATATCAATATTACTTACGGTGAATAGTTTGTCTTGCTACTGTTACATAATTGACTTTACTTACCATAATTAAACTGTAACTGCTATAATAAGAATGGCACTTACTTCAAATAAATTATATATTTGAAGGTATATTTTTGTATAGTTATCGTTATTGAGTTGGTTTAGTAGGCTTAAATCATTTTTATGCAATACTGGTCCATTTGAAATCACACACAACAATAATTGTTAACTTATTACAGAATACTGTATATACTGTGGTCTTAATTAATAGTTGTTTTATTTGATCTCAAATGGATTAATATTTGATCACATAAAAATATGTATATACACAAGCCAATAAGTACATTAATAAGAAGGATCATTAGAACTTTTACGCCCACCAGATGAAGTTTACCATAATAGTAAACTTACTGAGATCAACGATTTGTGATGGATATTATGTTATGTGAAATTACAAAACAAATACAAAATAGCTATATCGAATAATAAGATGTTTTATTAAGTACACATTAAAAAAAAAATGAAATTGCACAGGATTTCCGTAAATTAAGGCATACTTCACAGTGTTTCAGAAATTTCAACAATGTTGTAGTCTCACAATGTATTTAGGTTTTAAAAATTATACTTACCTAACCTACTGTATACGTTTACAGGTTATACGGCTATAGTAAATACCACACATTGTGGTTATTTGCAGTAACTGGTTATCTGCAGTCATTGATAGTGTACTGTTAAAAAACTGAGTAAAATGTTATACAAATGCAATAATTGTAATACCATACAAATAGATAATGTTAAAACAATAAGATCTTGGAATCAGTTGCATACCATAATATGCGATTCTTTGGTACTTAATATGTAAAACTGTACATAAGATATATATATGGAAGAATAATCGCCCAATCCCCACGACTCTAAGGATAAATATTCTATACTTGAAAATATAAAAAACTTCACTGCTTTCTCGAAGAGTAATTAGGCCCCCATCTTGTTGTTTGAAATACAAAATATGAAAACACTGTGTTTGAATCCAACCACGATTTGTTTCGTGCAAAAAGCGGCCTCTTTTGCTTGTGAAACCTTACACTCTGAAACTGGCTTAAAGATACCAAACACTGAGCACTTAGTTTCGTCAATCTTATAGCTTCGCACAAGCTGACATCTATCTTGAAGTACTTGAAAACATTACTTCAACAAGTGGTCATCTGCAAAAGTAATATGCTGTGTTTTCGAGCATAAAATAATACAAAATTCATTTATTAATTTAATGCGATAATATAAAATATTCATTTCCACAAATGGCGATCGTATGTTGTAAATGTTTTTACATAGTCATATAGCCAGCTTACAAGAGACAAACAAGATTTTTGTCGGAATGCATCCAAAAGTATAATAAATATATTAGTTAGTGTTACTTTTGAAGAACACTTTCTGATGCTCGCTAAACACATTAAAATATACTAATTAGTGACAAAAAATTCTGTTAAAGTATAGAAAATACATACTCTCAAGTAGAAAGATTATAGGAATAAGCGACTAATAAGTAGCGTGCAACCATTATCGTTCAAAAATGGTTGCAAAACTTAATAATATTTTTAATATTCGCATTTCCACATACCGACGAGACCAAAATGGTGTTAAGATTAAAAAGAAAAAGCACAAGCTGACTCTTATTTTTCCACAGACACTCAGAAACTGCCTGGGTGACAGTCCTTTGGTACACACACGCAAGAGCATCGACTCAAAATCGAACTGTACTTTCCTAATTCGAATCTCTCTTTGATTTACAGTACCGTCGACATGAACCGTAGATTTGACGGGTGATTAGTTTTAAGGAACAAGGAACTTTTACGACAACGAAGAGCGACTTTATAAATATACAACGAAAACGAGTACATTCCCACGAAATATCGACTGACCGAAACGTGCTTTTGAAAGCTCAATTTTTGTGATTAATTTCCCATAAACGAAAAAAAAAAATACTATTCAGTGACTGTACGCGTTAGTGAAATTAAAAATACGTAATAATAACAAATCAAGAAAAAGTTTAACATAATACAAGCAAAATATAATACTATACTAATCAATTACTATTCTTACAACCATACGTAGTAAACACAAATACGTAAAAATTCCATATTCGTAATAAATTAAATAACAATAGATAAAAATAATAAATCATTTAAGTGTCATCAGTGCGAAACATGTCATCTACACAAGCGTATTACAAAGACCGTTTGGGATTCGATCCCAAAGAGGTTTTGTATGATGGTGCACCACCAGAAAAGCACAGAAGAACTTCATCGTCGAAGACCAAATTACAAGGATACGAGGAGAACCTGTCCAAATTTAAAGGTACTATATGGGATATGTTTATCGAATCTAAAGGTACGGTGGCGGGTTCTATTGTTTTCGGTGTAGGTTTTCGGCATGGTTTTCCCGTTTTGGTGTTTTATTAATCGAGTGGTTTGTATACATACTAATCTTATCTTTAATTCAATCATTCTTGGACTAAACTGATAATATACGGAAGTACATTTCCCGAAAATTAAATTTGTCAATTAATACTATAGCCGCATATTTTGGTTTGTATTGCTGCAGTAAGGAGGCCAGTCCGTTTTATTATTTTGTGAGAAAAAGGATAAAAAACTTTTTATATTGTTATTTTCTCTTTGTAGCTGAGTACAGAGGATTTGATCCTTTAGGTATCCAAATATTCTAGAGCTTGACTTTTTTTTTTAAGGAGTAGATAAAGTCTAAGCAATAGCTTAGCATAAAAATAATAGTGCAAAAATTTCAATTTTTACTAGGTTAGGTTTTGCTCCTTCATATTTCTTTAAAAGTTTGGAAGATTTTATTTATCAATGTGTTGTATGTTTTCTTCACAAAAGTTGGGGCGCTGTATCCCATTCTCATTTAAACCTATTTTCCACTCCTATATACAGGGTTATTCACGATATACGACACGAAATATTCTGTGATGGGTGGAGACTGTGGCTTGAAAACAATAACAAAAATCCCAAAAGAAAGGTGAAAAATCCCTTACCACAAAATAATTTTTTTCCGATGATACATCAACTTTTATGAATTTAGGAAAAACTTTACTTCGTTTGCACCGTTTCAAGAAATTAATATCAGCTTTCAACAATAAAATCTTACTCCTTAGACTGTGGAACCTGTTGTACTCCGTAGAAAAAATCTTGTGGTAAGGGATTTTTCACCTTTCTTTTGGGATTTTTGTTAACGAAATATTCTGGCCAAAATACGTGAGATTCAAAAACTTGTACTTTTGGGATATATGTGCGTGTATTATGCATACTTTTTAAAATTATTTTCATATTATACAGGGTGTTCCAAAAACCCTAAAAGTATCAAAGTTGTGTTTTTTTTTTTTAAACTGAACCCCCTGCATATTATTGTATTTTAGGATTCTCTTTTTAAAATAAGTGTGTGTTTTAATAATGTTTATAACACCTAAAACTTCAGGTTTTTTTAAACAATTTGAATTTTGTGAAAGTTTAACCTAATTTTCATGTTTCAAATACTTAAGAAGTATTTAAGTTATGTGAGCGAAACACACAGTGAGATGTAACAATACCCATATTTTATAACCCAATTATAATAAACTTGCCATGTTATACAGGGTGCACAAAAATTAAAACTATTCAAACAAGAACTTTAAGTGGTACAGTAATAGATATAAAAATATAATTTATTGACCGAGAAGAGTTAGGTTACACTAGCCTCCCCTGGGCGGAAAGTCACGAGCCGCCACTGTTGTACATTCAAAAACTCAACCGGATTAACTTTATTCGAATATTACCCAACTCCGCCCTATAAGCCAATGACTTTACCACACGTCCGTCATCTATTATCACAGTAAAGAATTGTGTACGGCAGCGCCGTAAGGAAAACGGATTAGTGACTGATAATACAAAGTTAGTTTTGACAGATAAATGAACATTGTCCTTTTCCTCATTTCGAGTCACATATCGACACCTTTTTGTATATATTAGTGTCGTAAGCCGCATTTTTTATATCTCGAGTTTTAGTTGTTATCGGCATAAATTTGATACTTATTCTTACGTTAAACATTTTTTTTTATTCTGCTTTCAGCTGAGATTGGCTTACTGTTCCATTGACAAATCGTTCTTTTGAATCAGTTACTTGAGAAATCAGATATATTGATTTCCGATAAAATTGCGGCTTACGATACCTTAGCAAAAAGGTATCCATATATTGGCTACTAGCCTGTTATTGTCAGATTTGGTTTTGTATCGTTTTTTTTTTGTTTTTTCGTTAAATGTGGTCGAATAGAATATTTTTTTATATAACCGTCTTGTGCTGTCCATAACCGGTTAGTCGGTTATCCTTAAAGTGCACAGTAGGGCTGGGCGATACCTATGATTTTGGTATCGGTATTCGATACTTGTCTTGGTATCGATACTTGCCGATGTATCGATTCTACGCTAGGTATCGTTACCCAGTACTAGTAGTACTAATAGTCCTAGTACCGGTAGTACTAGTACTAGTATCGATACATCGATACCTTTGCTAATCACGGTATCGAAGAATCGATACCATTAATGGAATGGAATACTTGTCGATGTATCGATATTTTTCCCAGCCCTAGCGGGCATAGTCGAGAATTAATATATACTTAAGCATATTATAGCTGTACTAGTACTGGGAATCGATACGAGGTGTAGAATTGATACTTCAGCAAGTAGCGATACTAACAATAAGACAAGTATTGTATACGACACCAAAATTGTGGGTATCGTCTAGCTGGATACCTCGATCCGATACCACGGAATCGATACTCTATACTCGTACTAGAACCAGTACTAGTACCAGTACTAGAACCAGTACTAATACTAGTATCGATACATCGATGCCTTTGCTAATCACGGTATCGAAGAATCGATACCATTAATGGAATCGAATACTTGTCGATGTATCGATATTTTGCCCAGCCCTAGTGCACAGCACTATAGAGTTATAGAGTTTATAAATTGTGTAACATATTCAGTCTGAATTTTCTGCTTCTCGTAAACATAATCTAGTGATCTTATCGCACTTATCGATTGGGATTATCTATACTGCACTGATCTTAATACCGCATATATTCACAAATAGTAGCAGATAATCACCCGTAAACTAGCACTTAAACGTAGGTAATATTATGTAATACTTTGCGTATACTATCTTATGTACAGATTTTCTACAATCTGTTCATTGAAATCGTTGAGCACGTGCACAGCTAACACGACATTACCTCCACATATTGTTGCACATATTGCACAGCATATACGTACGCGAAATTCGATATTGATTTCCATCAAACCGCAAAACGCTAATCGTGTAATAAGCAATAATGTCGCCACGTTCATACCGGACATATTTAATACGGTAATCATATCGTCTTACATCATTTACTGTTCCGTTGAAATACCATGACTTTCTGATGTCGGGCAGTGGTGTATTCAGTGTTGCCGCGGGCCATTTCTAAGTATTAGTCGTGAATAGTTCCTTCTGTGGTTGTGGGATGATTTAAACCTCACCTTAGTGTGTTTTTTTTATAATCGTGAATTCCAGGATTAGTGCTGATAAAATTTAAACAAATCAATTGAAGTGTTTGTCAGACCATAATAGCTGATTATGCATAGATTTGATAAATTCGAACAGTTGATTGCTAAATTTAGAGGTTAGTAGTTTAATTGTTCATCCATATATGTACATATAAACCGCTAAATTCATAGAAAGGATTCTTTGAACCAAAGAAACAGATTTTATTATTAAGTTTACATATTTCTTGGAAGGAAAGAAACCTTTTTATCAGTGAATAATTCTATTAGAATGAGTATTTTTTTAGATTACAACATCATTATATATGCTGGTTAACATGCATGCTGGAATGATTTTAAAATTTGATATCTTCCAAATGCCCCTTTATATCTTTAGCATTCATTTAAGAGTGAGCGATATCAGCTAATCGAGCCAATGGTGATCGGATGCACACCTTGCGTTTCATTTCAGTATATCTAAGTATAATAAAAACAGACCACTAGTCCTTGCTAATAAAAAAAATGTGGGGAATCCAGCAAATAAATTGAAATTATAGATTCAAGTTCTTAATTTATCACCAATATTCTGCTAATTTTATAATAGGTTCATCAGGGTCAACTATGGAACATTAGCAAAGAAAAACAAATTGAAGTCATTAATTTAACAATAAAATTATATAACTACTTACAATTTGAACTGCACGTGGAAAATTGCAAATACGATCGCAACAACAAAAAGAATTTTGATATTCGTCAACACCAAGCCAAAAAACATGGTACGTTTAGTTGTTCAACAAACAATAGTGAATTTAAGTTTAAAACATACATTATACAAAGAGTATAAACCTTTTAAGCTACAAAAATTGAACAAATTTATTTATACAGGGTTAATAAAGATGAATATACGGAATTAAGATTCTCAATATCCGACCTAAAACTCAACACGTCTCCACATGTATTAATCTTAACCATCTCTAAGAACTATCTTCGTCTCTTGTTCGCTGTGATTCTTAATAGTTTAATATTAACAAAATCAGATGTATGATTATTATTGGCATGTAAAGCCAAAGCACATCTTTCTTTGAACCAAAGAAACAGATTTTATTATTAAGTTTACATATTTCTTGGAAGGAAAGAAACCTTTTTATCAGTGAATAATTCTATTAGAATGAGTATTTTTTTAGATTACAACATCATTATATATGCTGGTTAACATGCATGCTGGAATGATTTTAAAATTTGATATCTTCCAAATGCCCCTTTATATCTTTAGCATTCATTTAAGAGTGAGCGATATCAGCTAATCGAGCCAATGGTGATCGGATGCACACCTTGCGTTTCATTTCAGTATATCTAAGTATAATAAAAACAGACCACTAGTCCTTGCTAATAAAAAAAATGTGGGGAATCCAGCAAATAAATTGAAATTATAGATTCAAGTTCTTAATTTATCACCAATATTCTGCTAATTTTATAATAGGTTCATCAGGGTCAACTATGGAACATTAGCAAAGAAAAACAAATTGAAGTCATTAATTTAACAATAAAATTATATAACTACTTACAATTTGAACTGCACGTGGAAAATTGCAAATACGATCGCAACAACAAAAAGAATTTTGATATTCGTCAACACCAAGCCAAAAAACATGGTACGTTTAGTTGTTCAACAAACAATAGTGAATTTAAGTTTAAAACATACATTATACAAAGAGTATAAACCTTTTAAGCTACAAAAATTGAACAAATTTATTTATACAGGGTTAATAAAGATGAATATACGGAATTAAGATTCTCAATATCCGACCTAAAACTCAACACGTCTCCACATGTATTAATCTTAACCATCTCTAAGAACTATCTTCGTCTCTTGTTCGCTGTGATTCTTAATAGTTTAATATTAACAAAATCAGATGTATGATTATTATTGGCATGTAAAGCCAAAGCACATCTTTGTTTTGTAGTGTTTATATCACTTTTGTAATATAATATAATTGGGGGTGCTAATAAGAGATTTTGGATATCCGTTGTTACGAAATATATCAAACAGTTGTAGTAAATTGTTTTTAGGGTGACTTATTGTTGACACTCTATTTTTCATAGCCGCTAACGTATTAATTTTGTGATTCATAGTATGATTAGAATTGAAATTAAGTAGCCTACCTGAATTAGTAGGTTTTCTGTACCAATCAATGTAAACGTAACTATTTCTGCGAATTACTTTAGTGTCAGGAAAAGGGAGGCCCCCATTTTTTTTCTAACTCAACAGTGAACTGAATATTACACCACCTTACACCACCGATACACAGGACTCAATTTTTTAAAAAGTCGTACTCTTATCAAATAACTAGAGTTGTAAAGTTGTAGAGTGTACAATGCGATTCCGTTTGATACTAGGCACTCACGGTCTTTGAGAGCATTTAGGGATTCGTTCTCTGGCTCTTTGTTTGACGCACAAGTGGGACAGTAATGCATTACTTAATTAACGATATATTATAAGTACCCTTACAAGGTTTGGTGTTGCTCTATGTAGTACATTGGGTGTGAGCTTTTTCCTTTTTTCCTTTTTCCTTTTTGGTTTTGTTTTTGTTTTTGTTTCTAGTATGTAGTATTCAATGGGTCGCATGGAAGATCGATTTATAATCGAATGCGATCCCTTTCCTTCGATTACATTAATAGTAAAGAAAATAAATTCATCTTCTGTTGTGTTGACAGGATTTTACTTCTTATATTGTTATTATTATTATTATTGTATTAATATGGGAGGAATAAATAAATAAATAAATATTCGGATGAAAAGAATTGAAGATTTCTAATTTTCTATTTGATTTTGAGGTAACGAGCAAATGATATCATCTACATATTTATGAATGAAGGCAAATTGATACGGTAAAACCGTAATGATGTTGCCCAAAACAAAATCCATGACAATTTTAGCTAATATCGAACTGAGTGCTGATAGATGTTATTGTTAAAGGAAAAATAACTATTATTGATGATAAATTGAATAAGTTTAAAAAATGGGTCATCGCCTAAGGTAGTATGATTAGAGATATAGATGTCCAATTTAAATTTAAAAATGTAAAACTAAATCAGATGGAATGTCGGTAAACAAAGACACCAAGGATATAATATTGTAATTTTCAGGCAATTTGTTTTGATATTGTTCTACAAAAGCAAATGATTCTGAAGGATCATACATATACATAAACCGGATATCCCTTATCGACGAGTAGTTTCCTATATTGATTCAGCTACTTATCAGATCTCTACATTTATTGCTGATATTCTGAAGAATAGTTTCTTTGATTCCAATGTGATATAAACACTAAAAAGTAAGCATACGTTTGTCCATGAAGAGGTTGCTGTAATAAATCGTTCGTATAGAGAATGTACAAGGTTGGGAATACAGTGCCTTCTTGTGGTAGACCATACTCGCCATACATATGGATACTTGTTTCTGTGCCTATTTTTGTAACTTGAGGTCTTTCATATAAATAAGTTTTTATCAAGCTCAGCTGTTTTTCCACAAATCCATACTGTTCCATTTTTACAATTAGTTTGTCTTTAGATATGGTGTCGAAAGCTTTCATCATATCTATAAAGACTGTTACCACTGTTTTATTGTCATCAAGTTCTTGTTTTATGGTGTTTATTAAGTTGTATGCTGCTGATGTTGAGGGGAGTTGTTGGACAGCATACTGATTGGAGTTTATTATGTCATGTTTTCTTGCATGCTCCATAATTCTAGTTTGTATGACTTTTTCAACAACTTAATAAAAGTCGTTAGTGAGGAAATTGGTCTGTAGTTCTGCAGTTCGCTTGGTTTTCCTGTTTTAAGTAATGGTATTACTACAGCCATTCTAAGATCGTCTGGATATATACATTCCTCTAGCAGTTCATTAACCAATCGGCATATCAAAGGAGCTAGTTTTGTTTTATTATACTTAATTATATTCGTAGTGATACTGTCGAATCCAGGTGCTTTATTATTTTTTATTCTATCAATTATTTCCAATATTTTTTTTTTCAGTTGCTTTTAAAAACTTAGCCGATGGAATTCTCGTTTTATTAGTGATTGTTGGTCGTTTGTCATTTCTTTGAGTTTGTTTTTCTTCAATCTATAATTTCAATTTATTATTATTATTTATTTTGTTGCCAACGTTCCAACGACTCCTAGTCTATTTTTATTATATTTCTTTATATATAAACATACGGTGGATTATTTTGCATAGTGATGAAACTCCTTAAAGAAATGTTGGAGAGGCAGGAATTTGTTACGCCATGACTATCTGCGATAGGGGCATGGCTACCACATATGGAACAACGAAGAGGATGCGCGAAATCTTATATGGAAACGAAAGTTACTGGAAATTTATTCGGTTTTTTCTCAATGTATCCGCTTGTATACCAAGGATAAGCAAAAACGCCTTGATATTTTGGCACCGAATGTTGATTATGAATAGGAGATTGAAATTTTTACCCGGTGGAATTCTCGTTTTATTAGTGATTGTTGGTCGTTTGTCATTTCTTTGAGTTTGTTTTTCTTCAATCTATAATTTCAATTTATTATTATTATTTATTTTGTTGCCAACGTTCCAACGACTCCTAGTCTATTTTTATTATATTTCTTTATATATAAACATACGGTGGATTATTTTGTATAGTGATGAAACTCCTTAAAGAAATATTGGAGAGGCAGGAATTTGTTACGCCATGACTATCTGCGATAGGGGCATGGCTACCACATATGGAACAACGAAGAGGATGCGCGAAATCTTATATGGAAACGAAAGTTACTGGAAATTTATTCGGTTTTTGCTCAAAGTATCCGCTTGTATACCAAGGATAAGCAAAAACGCCTTGATATTTTGGCACCGAATGTTGATTATGAATAGGAGATTGAAATTGGATAATATTATTGCGTTCATGTAATACAGTATCGTAACATACAAATAGTACAAGATCAGAAAGTTTTTTTACAAAGTGTTTCCATACAAACGATATACTAACATCAAATCATTGATGTATTTTTCTTCGATATCATTAATATATCGGAATAAAACTCGATAAGGCTTAAGCTTTGTCAAACTATAATATAAGCAACCAGCCATACACTATAATTCACCCCTAAACAGTTTCCGTGAGTTTCTATAATCGAATTCGTACTTTAACATGCTTTCTAAAATATCTCTTCAAGCTGAGACATATCTTGAGGCTGATTCACCTCATGCATCATCAAGTTGAATTTCGTATAACAGCTCAAATGTTTTAATCGGTTCAAGTCAACTATTTCAAGTTAATTCTTGCTTCGCAATCATCAATCAATCACTTTGTTGTTTTTCCAACGAATCGAAAAAAGAAACGTTGTACAAGTCTATTAATTGGCTTCCATGTTTTAACTTAGCGTTTATGTAATATTATGCCTTACAGGTTTTTATTTGTTTGAGATATGATAAATGATACTTGTAGATGATGATTGATTGTAGACATTTATTTAGGCGACAGCAATCATTTAAGAGCACTTATTCTGGTCTAAAAGATACCTGTTTGGTTTTTTAGAAGCAAAGTAATTTAGTATCATTAAGTACCTGTCATTCTTTATTACTTTTGGTAGATAAATTCCTCAAACAACTCGTTACTCTCCAGAGCTTTAATACCTTTTCACCTGAAAAAGTACGAAAGATGAGAATGCTGTGCCTTCACATACGTTTTATTTGGAATGCATGATAAAGAATAAAACAAAGTTTTAAAATATTTTTTTCCTAATATCTGGTAGTATTTGTATTACCAAAACATGAACATTTATATCTTACAATTACCACAAACTTTAGTTGCGATAATGTAAAGGAAAATATACATATATATCTACTCCTTGCATAATTATCTGTATCTATCGCGAAAAGAAACGTTACGTAGGTAATTGCTGAAATATTGCTAGAAATGTCTTTTTGGATTGATAAATGATACATAAAATTTAAAACCACTCATGTAAAATATTGTTATAATGGGGTACTGATTGTTAATGGTTTTTTTTGCTTTTCAATCCATTTAACTAATTGATCAAGAATTGTTCTGCATTTGATTGAAAAATACAATTTTCATCAGATTGTAATAGTTTTTATCATTAAACTATTTTTTATTGGCAAAATTTCGGCTCACGGTAGTGTAATATTCACAACCGTCCATTTTTAAAAGCTACTTTTTATCAATTTTTTCAACACGGTGTATTCGTAAAATGGAGTTTGCCGTTAACAGTTTGTCTGATATTCAAGGCATATATGAATCAGCAAAGTAATTTTGCCGAATGAAGATGTAGAACGGAACAAAATTTCTACCATTTTTTCTAGCATCATCTTTTGAGATTTTTCAAATCAATTGGTATTATTTGCTTTTACGCAACATCTACTATTTGTTCCATTCTTATCGCTCATTGGTATATAAGAAAACTGAAGATTTTATTTATGCATTGCCAAAAAGAAAATATATGAATGGACTCTCAATAGATTATTAAAAATGAAAGTACCAAAGATGCTAATGTCGAAAATTATACACTATTGTAAATCCAAACATTAAGTAAATGTCTCAATTTCATTTGAAGTACTTCCTACAAATGCAGTATAAAAAGAATTTCAAGCTGACGTTATTAGAAAGATGCAATGGAAGTGACAGTAGCGTAAAATATCCAAATGGCGGAAAGACGTTACAAATTGGTAGTGCACTAGTAGATTATAAATAACTAAATCAGGAGAATACAGTTGCCAATAATGTAAATCTGAGTGAGAAAGAGGGGATATATCGGTTCCTGGTAGTGGAAGGGAACCGATATCTTCTCTCTTGCTCACTTCGATTTGCAGTGTTAGGAAGTCAGTTTACCATCCTATGACCTACCATGAAAGTGGAAACTTATGTTAGAAAATGTTTAATATAATCGAAATGGTGGTTTGAAGGGGCTCGAATTACTTACTTTTGGAACATCTTGCAAGGGGTTAAACGATTTTTATTTAAAACATTTTCCCATATTATTGGAAATACACGAATAGTACAGAGACGTCTTTTTAATGTCAAAAGTAAGGAGTTATGCATTGACATTATTCTTCAGTCAATGTGGCACCTTACTATTGAGTTGTTAAACGTATGCTAGAATAAGCAAGATTGATAGTGGGAACGTTTTAATGAAAACAAACAAACCATACTTTAAAAAATTCACCCATCAACTTTTGACATCATGTGTGATGAGCTTCAAGCCCTTTGTGATGCACCGTTATTAGAAAAGTTTACTCCAGCAAAGAGAAGTAAGAAAACTGAGAACTTTAAACCGAATACTGATGCAAGGGTGAACACTGAGGCATCACAGTTGAAAACTGTTGATGATGTAGCAGATATAATTGTAATACATACCGCCAATATGTTAGATGGTCATCAGTTAAGTTGTAGTAATGTAACTAAAGCTAAAAGTCGATATGAGTTTACCTGATGACTTGAAAGAAACTTGCTTTAATGGACTTTCCACGTCGATGAAATGAAAAGGAAAATACCAAAAAAATTTCTAAAAAGAATAAGAACACCAAAAGTTCGAAAACAAAACTATCAATTTCAAATAGTCCTCTCAATTGATTCTCGAAAAGTAACTCTAATATCAACCAGTACTCATTGTTCCATCAACTTTTGACATCATGTACGATGAACTTCCCAGCCGTTTGTGATGCACCGTTAGGACTAACATCCTTAAACCACATTCAAGCGCAAGACGATAATTTAGACTTTTTCAGCACTTCACCAAGTTCTTTCTACAATAATATCATAATCTGCAATAGATATCGTGCTGTGCTAAAATAGACGAATTGCTTCGAGAAATAATTTTTTCGCTAAAACTGAGTAAGAAATCTAAAAAATCTAAAGAAAGTCCAGATAATTTTAATATCGATATTAAAATAGTGGATGATAAGCTTTGTGATATAGAAAGCTAAATAAATAAAGCAGATGAAAATGTTGATTTAGATAAAGGTGAAAATATTAGAGTTGATGTTATAGTAATGAAATATCCTTACCACAAAATATATTGAAAAATTAGCGACATCCGTCCTTGAAAATTCAAATGAGAGAATTACTACAGCCGCTGACGTAGTTTTTCTAGAATTCTAAGTTCATAATTAATATTACAAAATTGGTATGGATTTTGATCGGTGGCTTTACCATTAATTACAGTTTTAATTTTGCTTCACTGAGAGGAATAGGAATATTAAGAAATAGATTTTATCAATTGAGGAAAAAAAAAACTATATTATAAAAACAAATACCTTTCAAGTAATCAGAAATAATTAGTCATGAAGTCTAATAAAACAAAAAGAACCAATTGCGCTACCGATTGCTTTCAACTAATGGTTGACTTACATATTTTCTCCCTATTAGGTTAGCACCTACATGGTCAGAATTAGAAACATTAATACGTGGAAGTCAATTAAAGAGAATGAGTCATAAAATCTCATATTAGCCGCGCCGTTTACGATAATACAGCTCCGGTGTACCATAAGCAACCTTCCCATTCTGTGACGTATTGTTTTCGTATGGAATAAGATTTCTCTTCGCATTCTATATTATGCCGGGGCAGAGCAAAAAAGAGAACCCAGATTCTTCGTATATGGGAATACATAGCCGGCCGTCGACTGAAATATTTTTCAATTAAGGCTACCAGAAAGGATAACTGGACCACGCATAAGGCAATAATAAATTTCAGATTCAGGCAGAAAAATTACGTATGACATATGGCAGGGGCCTGACGTCACAAATTAGATTACAATGGTTGGGCCAGTACGTTGACCCAGCGCTTCAGGAGTATGAGTAATTTTTTTCTTCGAGTCTTAATGACAAAGCACATGCCGCTGTGGTGCGTTTTATTATGTAAATATTACAACGTTTAAGTGCTTCTTAGTGTTTGGTTATTACTAATAGTCAATGCACCAAACAGCACAGAAATTATTGTAGAGTTGATAGTTGAAGAAATGGTTATTATAGCCATTACGAGAAGTTGATAATTTGAAAACAAAACTGCCGGCTTGTTAAGCTTTTAAAAATTTATGACCATTAGTTATATAATTTCCTCATCTAATCTCTTTTTGTGTGTAAATGACTCTTAAGTTGCACCAATCTGATAGCATGGTCAATAAACTTTTAACGGGATTTATTTAATGGTATGTATGTCTTTAGGGAACTCTTTTTCTATTTCAAGTGTAAGTTCCACTTAAATACCCATTACACATACATTCTCTTAATGTGCAGTAATGATTACCATAATATACAATAAAATAGTTTTTGTGTAAGACTAGGCAAGTCCGCGTCAAGAAAAAACATGGTCATTTTCTTACCTTATGCTATAGTTTACTTCAATATCTGTGGCCGCCTTTAATCATAATGTCTCAAATAATGCTGATTATAAATAAATTTAATTAAATATAGGGATTTCAAACAAAGCAGATGGTTCGTCAGCTAATAGTAATAGGGTAATAAATAATACAATAGTAAACTTTTTGGAGTCTATGGGCCAAAATCAGAAGCTTCAGGGTCAAATTCTAGAGACAGTGTTTGGAAATCTATAGTTTTCTTTTTGGCAAGTCTTGGATGAGGTTTGCAGGTGATATATACAAATGTCTCCAAAAGGGTCGTAAAAAATTTAATATCATACCGTATCATTTGGCTCATGATGAGCTATTTTTAAAGCACATTTGGACATGATTGCGCCAGCACAGTTTCAAAACTGTTGCATTTCGACCAGAAGCCGTGAATCTAGTGAATATGGCTCAGAAATTGCTGTATGAAATCAGCCAAAACCCAAATATGTAGGACCAAATTTAGGCAAAAAAAAAAGAATTCCTGGAGCTTCAAGACTAAAAACAATTCGTCATATTCGATTGAATTTGAAAGTGCTGCCTACTGTATTCTTCGATTTGGATATGGTCCCTTGCTCTGTAGGACGATAAGTGAACGACGGTTTGCTAACATTGAAGGCAAACAGAATCGCAAAATAAAGCTGACTAACCGGAGAAAAACTGCAATTGCGCATAAGTTTTTATTGAACCACGTGTTCCGAAACGTCTATCACTAGTTTTTATTGGATTTGTTGTAAGCGTCGATTTAGAAGGTTTTAGGAAACTTTTGACTCAAATATGTAATAGTTTATTCTGAAAATTAAAGAACTAGTGTGTTATTATATTATTTCCTGTAAGTAAAATATTATTAAAATCACTTGAACTTGGTGCGAGGACTGCAGACCAATCGATTTTAAGTGTCCTATTTACTTTTTCTCATGATTTATAATCCACTAATATCTAAGAGAAGACACTATTAAGGTGAGCTAACGATTTCGCTATTTTGGCAGTCTTGCTTAATCTGCCGGGTTATTAAGTGGTAGATCAATTCACCTAAAGTGAGAATTCGAATAATTCACTTTTCCCTTCTGACAGCTTTCCCCATTTTCACTGATCAGTAGAAAAAAGCAAAATGGTGTTAAAATTAATAAATTCCGTTGCTCCAAAAGGTCTAACAAAATTATTAATGTTAAACTATTCAAGAAACACTTTTTTTTTAGCTAAGATAGCATTACATTATGTACATTACTAATTTTTTGAATAATTTTGCTTAATTACCAAGGGCGGTGCGTATTTTAACAAAATTTCACTTAACAAACCTCGATTCTAGTACAGTTTGTTAAATCAACCGTTATTGTATGTTACTCCAACATAAAAAAATTGTAACTAAAATTTTCACTTAACAACGTGATTTGTCTTACTGTGTTACTATAAACTTCATTTTGTCTTTGATTACACTAAGGAGTTAATTATTTAGTAGAATGTCTTTTGGGCAAATGCAGTATATATAATAAGGAACTAACAACACAATATGCTTCTATATCTACTGTCAATTTGATCATAAATTTTATATAATAACAGATGGTTTGCTAATGGGTAGCCCTATATATCGAGTATCTTAGTTAACATATACCTCGATCACATAGAAAAAGGTCACATAATGAATGAAGCAAACCGTATCAGAAAACATATACATACGTGAACTAGGTACAGCTGTGATTTACCCTCTACTTAATGTAGAGAGTCCCACACAACAAGTTACAGAAGAAAACTAAATGACTTTTAAATAATGCAATAAGAAAAAACAAAAATTTAACTAGCTCTCAGTGAAATGATTTTAAAATTGAACACAAGACTTTCTAACCCAGAGTTACCCTCGCGAATTAAAACTTTAATTTTAACCACAATAATAATTAGCAAGTATGTGATGTCAGACTTTCTTTGTAACATTAAAAAATGTTTATTAAATAAAAGAACAGGATTTTTATTAACCCACCGACGTCTCAAATAAAATGAATTTATTTAATCAACAGGTTAATTTACAATCATTCGACGGTGCAGAAAAGAAACCTTGAGCTGAAGGTTCTGGCCTAAAATAAAAACTGCACAAGACTAATTTTTAAAATAGGATAATGCTATTTCCAATGGAAAGCAAAAGGTTTAGTTTGTTCCGGAAGATTTTTCTTTTTAAAACTTATACATAACCTTTAAATTGCTATCTATGTGGTTAACAATTTAAAGTACTCTTAGCGTGGACAAATTCCACAATTTTATATAAAAAAAAAATGAAAATGCTTATAATAAAATTTATTCTATTCACAGAAATAGACAACAAAAAATGATACTGCAGACAAAATAAACTGAAAAATTAACTCACAAAGTGCAAATTAACTAAAATGAATCTTCCTAAAGAAAAATAATACTTGATCTTATCTCTAAAGAGTGGACACATAAATACAATTTCAATTACAAAAATAATGATTCCCTGATTGACTATAGGGTCAATGTGGGTAATTGGAAACACCGCCAAGAAAAACTAGTTTATAATGCACTTGGCGGCAATGTAATGACGCACGTGGAGAACTTCGGGATGACATTCTGCGCATGCGCCATTATATTGCCGCCAAGTGCATTATAAACTAGTTTCTATTGGCAGTGTTTCCAATTATCCCTGTTTCCAATCACCCACATTGACCCTGTTTCACCGAAAAATGTTTAAGTTTTACAACACACAAAATGAAATAACAAAATGGCAAAAATTATATACGAAATGCGTCTACTTACGATGATAGTCTATCAGAGAACTCCCTTTTACAAATCTCTACAATCTGGTAACAGGTAAAAATCCCCTCTCAAATGTTCTAAGCTTATTCATACAATAACATTACTGAAGGCTGTTTCGTCCCTAGAAGTATTTCCCAATTTGAAAGTATGCAACCCAGATAACCGAATAAGGGGCAGGCGAAAAACATTAGTAAGACACGCCCCAATGCCTATCTATTATGCCCGGTTGCACCGACGAATAATCTTTTTTGGCCGAAACATGTAGCACATAAAAGATACTAAACAATAAAAAGGATTGGAAAACGAACATTTTCCTGTTATTATTTAATATCAAAATTACATCACACCAATCCCCTGGGACACTATAGATAATAATGGATTATTTTGTTTTATTATTTGTTAATAACAAAAGGAAAACCTCAAAATTTCTAGATAAATCCTTCACCTGACGAAAGACTTCAAACTTTTGAATTGTTCGGCATACCCTACTTTTCCTAATGTGACGACCCGGATAAACAGTATTAAACAAAATACGAACCTCTTCAAAAGAACGTTGACGATCACCGTACCCACGCATCATTAATATCTCAATTCGTTCTGATTCAGTAAGTTTTTCTGCCATTTTCAAATGTGTAAATGTTTAAAATAAGTAAATTTATAGCGATGCAAAAGTTAAAACGCTTTTAAAATTGTCAAATGTGACGGCAAAAAGAATGCAAACACTAAACAACAACTTTTTTCAAAGGTACCTTGATTTTTCTGTATTCGGACACTTTTTTTATTTTTTTAACTGCTTTCTTGTGAATAAAAATAAACATCTTAATACTTCCTGAACGTAGTTTTTTATTTTGCATTCAAAAGTGTTAAAAAAATCTGGCCGTTCCATTTAAAAAAAAAAGTTGGACGTATTGCCGATTAAACCGGAAGTGAAAAAAATATTAACTGTATTGCATAAAATGCATTTATATTAACTATACCCCCATACCAAATTACAGAAATCATAATTTTCAAATAACAAAGTTATTCGACCGTTCCGGGACTTTTTACTAACCCTGTATAACACAACTATAATGGAATATAATAATTATGTGTAGTATATATTACTAAATAATAAAAAACCAAAAATATAATTCACGTTTTATCTGATCTTGTTCTAAATTGTAATAATTTTTAAACAATTTAGTATTTTTATCTAAAATAAAATTTCTATTTTCCAAGGGGTGCATTTATACCTACATATCTCTGTTAAAAGTGTTTACTTTACCATCCTCTGAGAAAGAAAACATGTGCTATCGTTGACCGAAGGATTCTCTGTCAACGGTGCTATTCATAAATTTTTATTGCCGGCTGTGGGCGTGTTTAAGATAGTGAGCCCGCCTGTGGTTAGAAAGCCTTTGAAAAATATGTTTAACTGGCTGCATAATTTCTACTTTTTGAAGTCAAATATCACAGAAAATATAAATTTTGAAAAAAATTTAAATCAATAGGGACCTCAACCATTGAAAAATCTACTGAACTGTGTAAAGAAAAGTCTTGTAACTTTGTAAACAAATCCACAAAAACGAAAAAATCGGTAGACTATTTTATTTTTTAACTAGGAAAATAAACGCTACTTAAAAAAAAGGAGCTAATAGAGACTTAGAAAACATCATTACATATTAAAAAAAAAATAGTTTGTCATTTCAATTCATTAATTGTGCCCGTAAAATCGAAAAAACGATCACATTTACTGCCGCTAACGCTACGATTCGGGGTCTAGCAGCCTTAATGAGATAACGTACTAAAACAAACGGGGTAGAATAGATGAAATATAATTCTAAACTCTACAAAATTAATACAATAAAATAAATTCCTCATACCCTTCATACCTTCAATGGATAAATATGCAATAAGTGTAATCATGAAAGGATGACTATTCTGTGCCGTAGAATAGATGATGCTATAATAATAAAAAAAGGTATTTGATGAATCACTCACCCATTCAATGAGTATATTAATCACTCACTCTTTGACGTGGATCTATTCTTATTCTAATCAGTTCAGACAATTTGTCCGTATCCTATTTGTTCAAACAATCAAATGTTCTTGGTGTTTCATTTTATTTTACGCTTTCTTAAGCTCAATATATCCTTATATACCTACCTATATTGCTCATCATCACGAAATCGGTTCTCCTACGCTATTTAAGATGCTAATCTTTTAACACCTACTTACATAAATTTTATCTAAGTAATTGATGATTATAATACAAGGTTGTAACAATAATTATGTCATGCAGACACTAGTTATAAAAAAAACCATTACCTTACTTTGAAATATCTACATTTTTCTTAGCATGATGTGTAGATTTAAGTACCTTTAATGTGAGTAACGATATGTACTTACATGTAAAGCAACATTAAACAGAAATGAATATACTAAATTCAATATTTGAGCTAGAAACGTGTGTATAATCTGTAACGTGCTCACGCAGGCTTAAAGCAATGCTTCCAAAGAACCTTACATACATACTTAAGAAGATAACGCCACTTAAGATATACAACACTCGAGTCGGTAAAGTTGATGAGTAGGTCGTCTTATCTAAAACAACGTGTGAAAGTGGTACAGACGCGATATATATGTAGGAACGGAAAGCATGTATGTATTTTCACTCATTCAACGATAAGAGGTTGCAATCAGTGTTCACGCAGTGCTCCCCTTCACTAACTATTGCGTTTATATCACCATGATGTAGCGTAGATGGGGATTCCGCTTGCATTTATTTTTACACTTTAGAAATACGTAAAGAATTTCTCTATTTCGCACATACAATATGCACTTTTGTGCAACTGTTTTGCCGAAAAGTAGCGTCACAAAGTTCCACTTTGTGCAATGTCCCTAGTTTTTAACACGTCGGCCGCAACACATTTCTGTTGATTGAGAAAGGACGAATGATTAACTCCCTAATAATCACAAATTACAAGCAGAATGGAACTTTAACACTTTAGCATTGATTTTTTGAATTTTGCAATGGCGCATAGCACAATTACGCAGGACAAGATTGTTTTACAGGTGTTGTAATACTTGTACAACATTGAGTAACACGGCGCTGTTACACTACTGTTTTAATATAAGTATTATTTCTTCATATTCAACTTCTCAGAAAAATTCAAGAATAAGAAAAAGTAGCAACTAATACTATTAATTAATATTGGGATTGTCGTAATTAGGTTCGATATCAGAATAGGTTAAGTGAAAATGGTTCAGATTCAGTGAAAAATAATATAATTTTCTCAACAAGCCGTTTTGTTCATACCAGTTAAAGAAATATAGAGCGTTTCTAAGATATCAAGAATAATATATATTATTAATGTGTTGATATTTATTTACACAAACACTGACAACAGCGATATGTAAAGGAAATAATTATATAATTTTGAGTTTATTTATATATCAGTAATTGTTTTGTTACATGTAAATAGTTTTGCAGGTCGTAATTAAATAGTTGTCAATTGTTACTATAATTTCGTCGGAATTTATATTCGTTATGCAGTTATGTATCTACGGGCTGTCCCACGACGAACTGCCCCTTCTCCGATATATGGAGAACTATTCACCGGATAAATCTGAAAATTTTATAGTGTACTAACAGCAACTTGACCTATTCGAACAAAATATACATAACACTTAAGCACTTCCGGTTATACAGGTGTTGACTAGTTTTAATTTATGTAGGGATCCCTATACCTATACCGGGTGACAATGGGAAGTGGATACACTCTGTAAGTTTTTTATTATTTCAGATAAAAAATTAAATTTTGGCGGGCTTACAGTGGATAACGTTGTGAGTTTTTGCAATAACTTTAAATGTGCAAGTTACGTTCTCAACTTTTGATTTTAAAATGGAACAGCCTGTATTTTTTTACATTTTTCGAGTCGGCGTGTTTCTACGCATGATGAAGTCATCTGCGATTTTTTTCTTTCAAAGTAGGTATGTTTCATGTAAATTTTAAAACCAAAACTAGATGGCTGTGACTCTTATAAATTGCTTTTAGTTTGCATTGTTATCATGAGAAATAATTCAAATCTGATGTTTTTTCAATGTGTCCTTCGATATTTTCCCTCAAAATTTCAAAACATAGTTTTTTCTTAAAAACTAACTTTTTTAAATGTAACTAGAGTGGGTCCTATCGTTTTTTAAACGATTTTTTTCTTAAATTTTTCGTGCTAAAACTTCTAAAATCCATTAAGAAATAAATACTGCAAAAAACTTTTTACAATTCTTCAAGTAATTGACACCTATCGTATCTAATTATTCCTAAGTTTATTCACTATGTCCGCCATTATGCACAAGACATTCTCTTGCTCTTCTTAGTTGAGCTGTTTTCCGGATCCGGATAATTTTGGATCCGGATAATTTACTATCCGGATATCCGGATCCACTATCCGGATCCGCTATCCGAAACCTCAGATCCATATCTGCTATCCGACACCTCGGATCCAAATTCGCTATCCGAAACCTCGGATCCAGATCCGCTATCCGAAGCTTCCGATTCGAATCTGTTATTGAAAATCACAAACTCGCATTCTTAATTAGGTTTCTCGGACTTGTATCAATAAGATTATTTTGTTTGCGAGTTCTCGCTAACATTAAAAAAATAATAAAGAAAAAATGTTTTCCGTTGCAATATTTTGCTTTGTAAAATAATAAAACAAATCAATGTGTTTAATTAATATTATAAGTAGCTAATAGATATTGCTATGTACAACGTTTTAAGAAGTAAAATAACTATTTTATTGGTATGTTAAATAAATAAATAAAATGAAACATCGAGAACAAAAGGTATTTCGTCTGAAGAGAAACACAAAATATAAGGTTTTACTAATTAAATAAGAAATATGAAGTAACAATTATCAAGCACAAATCACTTAATTCGAAACAAAAGAAAATGTTTGCATTGGCGACCTTGCTACTCGATACATGCATCAAACCTTTAGGGGTAGGGTTCTCTTCGTCACTTCAAGAGCAATTTCTCTCACTGAAGCTGTGAGATGTATTAGTAAACGATTCACGATTAGGAACTGGATTTCTGTGCGTTCGCCGTTCAAGTTTTTGAAAATAACTATGACAGCGAATGCGACGTTAGAGATAGCGGCTCACGTATAATTGTCGGATTTCACGACTGTTCTTTTTCATTCTCCATAAAATAAAGCATGTCAATTTTTTCTTGGTTTTATTATTGAAATTATCAAAAGTTTTTTTAACACTGCGTCTTTATTTCTTAACGGATTTTAAAAGTTTTAGCACCAAAAATTTTAGAAAAAAATTCTTTAACAAAAATCGATAAGACCCACCCTAGTTACATTTGAGAAACGTTAGTTTTTTTTTTAAAAAAAACTACGTTTTGAAACTTTGAGGAAAAATATCTAAGGACAAATGGAAAAGACATCAGTTTTAAATTATTTAATAAATAAAAACACAATATTTGTGAGATTTACACTTT
This sequence comes from Cetonia aurata, assembly GCA_949128085.1. NCBI lineage: Eukaryota > Metazoa > Arthropoda > Insecta > Coleoptera > Scarabaeidae > Cetonia > Cetonia aurata. The sequence continues at coordinate 18,588,456 of OX421883.1, forward strand.
ATTAGGATGTTAAATTGACAGCTGTTTCGCCGTACAACGGCTTCGTCAGAAAATATACAATACTATAAACTAAAACTACACATGCGCACAGCCTCCTATTTTTACAAACAACCGTTACAAAACATCAGTATTTAAAAAATATGCCTACGTTTTTTGGCTCTACACAAACATCATTAAAAACAAAACTGGTAATAACAAATTTAAAATTTAAGAAACATTTACATTTGAAGTCTATGAAAGGAATAAATATAATATAACAATTTAGGTTCATAAAAAACAATAAAGATAAAACGACGCGTTTTTGTAAATCGGGAGTCTATAAATTAACATGCGGCACGTGTACAAAAACATACATTGGACAGAGTGGACGTTCTTTCAAAAAACGTATTTCAGAGCATTTGTACTCATTTAAATATAAAAAAAAATGATTCGTCGTATTCCAATCATTTAATTAAAGAAAACCATAGTTTTAATAATAATTTTGAAATTCTTCATGTAGAAAACAAGAGTAAAAAATTAGATTTATTAGAAGCAGTTGAAATTAATACCTATACTTAAATTTTCAGATGATTTACTTAACGATAAATTAGACCTTAATCATTCTCCATTATTAAATTTATTCCTCTCATAGACTTCAAATGTAAATGTTTCTTAAATTTTAAATTTGTTATTACCAGTTTTGTTTTTAATGATGTTTGTGTACAGCCAAAAAAACGTAGGCACATTTTTTAAATACTGATGTTTTGTAACGGTTGTTTGTAAAAATAGGAGGCTGTGCGCATGTGTAGTTTTAGTTTATAGTATTGTATATTTTCTGACGAAGCCGTTGTACGGCGAAACAGCTGTCAATTTAACATCCTAATAAAGTGTAAATCTCACAAATTTTGTGTTTTTATTTATTTAATATGGATTTACATCAAGTAAACGCCGAATCTATTAAAATGTTTAAATTATTTCTCATGATAACAATGCAAAAGAACAGCAATTTATGAAAGTCACAGCAAGATACCTATTTTGAAAGAAAAATCCGCAGATAGCTTCATCATGCGTGAAATAACACGCCGATTCGAAAACTGTAAAAAATACAGGGTGTTATATTTAAAAATTAAAAGTTGGGAACGCTTCCCATAAAAAATTAGTTTCGGAAAATGTAGAAGACCTCCTATTTTTTTTTTTCCTTGTAACGCTAAAAATAAGGGCGATGTACTATTCCCTATAGCTAGTAGCAAACGTTTTTGAGTTGTACCAGCGCGTCTTAACTATACAAATGATTATTTAAATGTATTTCTAAGAAGCCAAATGTACCTACATATTTGAAACGAAGAAATTTTTTTAAAAGAATTGTTGATGCTCTCATTGTGGACAATTTTAAAAAATTCATTAAAACCTTGATTTATGGGAAAATCTCTCCGACATCTATCTATAGTAACGAAACACCATATTTTCATGTTTATAGAAGTGGACATTTGATATTTTATTTAATAACTAGTTTATTTATAATGTTACTTATTAATTTTGTTTTCAACATGACTTTTTGGTAAATTAATCCATTTTTGTTTCACAATTTGACAAGATATCAATATAAAAGATGAGTACGATTTTTCTCGGATTATTGTTAGTAATTAAATAGCCTTAGTCTTTGTTTAATTCATTTTTAATCTGTGCTACATACCTGGCATTATTAGCCGTTATTATTTGTGAGAGAGGATTAATTTTTATCTTCGAGATAGATACATCGTCGAGATCAAAATGCATAGACGATAATAAAAATATATATAGTTTTGTATTAAAATCTTCATCTTATCACAGTTTCAATACAGATTTGTATTTATTAAAATTCCAAAGTAGCTTTATTGCATAGTATTTTAAATAGCATCAGTGCATATTTAAAACAGAAATAAATTAACTCGCTCTGTGCGTTCCCCGTACGCTTCATAAAACTTTACGCTTAATTTCCGTCAGATGATCAAGAACTGCGACCGCTTATCGCTCATTCATTAACGGAACGTGAATGCACTGCCGGGCATCACAGAAACTTATTTATCTCTCTCGATAATTTCGCGTCGGCTATGTTTTGTTTCTCGTTACTTTAGCGCATATCCGTTAGATTATACTAAACTAGAACCCGGTTACTTTATCTGGATTCGCACGTTTTGTATTTACGATGCGTAATAATTTTCAATTTACGCATTTATATGCAGTTGTGTTTATAAACAGCACCGCGTGTTCTCAACAGTTGATTACTGCCTATAAATCATACGGAATTACATCTGCAGTTTAGATAAGGTGGATTACGAAACTATCTAACTATAATGTACTATCTATTTTTAATATGCTAACGTAGTTAAACAGAGATATAAAACTTTAATAAGCGTCTATCTTTGACGACTCTTTAGATTTTTCTCTAACTGTAGATACCTACATATGTTTGTAGTTATGTTATCGTTATGTCTTCCTGCTTTATGTCAACGTGTCTTATTGTTGTTCATCTTTTGAAATAATGTTTTCTTGTTTCTCTTTTTATTTTCAGTGTATGAAGCATATTGGTCCTAACATAAAATCTCGCGGTATACTAATGCATACCTAACATGTATATATAAGATAAGAAGCTTTATCACATCCTACGTTTTTTTTTAATGTTTATTGTGCGTTTTTTCAAAGGTAAGCTGATTCGTATGACTCACGCAATATTTGTTGAACATTTAATGTGTGCGATGACGTGTAGTCTCCCTGAAGTTTTTTCTTCTCCTTTGTGCCTGAACTTGTATCAATACTATCTTCCCAAACGTTTTCGGTTATCGAAAAAAAACAATGGTGTCATATCTTGTGGGGTTTCTGGTATCTATTATTTTATTTTTTTAAAATTATTGTGGGACAGTTTCAAGTGTATTACCACAAAGTTGCGCTTCAACCCTAATGAAAGAAAATATACAGGGTGTTTTGAAACATCGTTTCAATATTTTAAGGGCATGTAGTACGATCGAAAATAAGGTTAAAAGTCATAATAAACATATGTTCACAAATCAACCGTTTACGAGATAACAGCGAGTGTTCCTAGTAGTACATGGATATAACATATCCCAGTAAACAGGTGCTTATCAGCTATTGTTTTATGACAGTTTAATTTGACGTTTTGTGCAATTTGTAGCAATTACAATGGTTGCGTATTCTAATGCTGAAATGAGCGATATGGTGTTCATGTATGGTCGTGCTAATGGGAATTCTTTACAAGCACGTCGCTTCTATGCTGAAACGTTTCCTGATCGCCAACTGCCTTCGCATGTGATGTTTCAGACGGTGTTTCAACGACTGAGAGAAACTGGTTCGTTTGAGAAGCGGTCTTCTGATACTGGACGGCAGAGATTAGCATGTACTCCACAGATAGAAGATCGAATTTTGAATATTATTGATGAAAATCCCGAAACTAGTGTTAGAAGAATTTCGACTCAAGTGGGTGTAAGCAGCAATCCTGTTTGGAGAACTCTTCATGAACAACTTCTATACCCCTATCATATCCAACGGGTACAAGCCCTTACTGCTCCGAATTACCAAGCGAGAAGGGCTTTCTGTGAGTGGTTTTTGCGAACAGCTGCTGATCGGCCAGATTTTGTTGATAACATCTTTTTCACTGATGAAGCTGGTTTTACTAAAAATGGAATATTTAATTTCCACAACAATCACGTTTGGTGTGACGAGAATCCTCATGCTACCGTTGAAGCTCGGCACCAGCAACGTTTCTCTCTAAACATCTGGTTAGGCATGATAGGGGAACGGGTGTTAGGACCGATTGTTTTGCCACAACGCTTAACAGGTCCTGCATACCTCGAGTTCTTGGAAAATACTTTACCTGAACTTTTGGAAGATTTACCTATAAATCTAAGACTGAACCTCTGGTTTATGCAAGATGGAGCTCCACCGCACTTTACGCGTGCTGTTAGGGCACCTCTTAACAATGAATTTCCTGGGAGATGGATAGGGCGAGCAGGTCCCATCTTGGCCTCCAAGGTCTCCCGATCTAAACCCGCTGGACTTTAGTATCTGGGGTTATTTGAAAAGTTTAGTGTACGCAACACCGGTAAACGATCTTCCAGAGTTGCGCCAACGAATAGAACACTGTTGCCAGATAATACGAGAAAAACCCTTGTTTTTTGAAAGAGTGCGTGCTTCCTTTGAAAGCAGATGTAGATCCTGTGTCGAAATGGAAGGACGTCATTTTGAACATCTTCTTTAGTTATAATCTATTTTATGTTAAAATACAATAACATCTTAATAAAAACCACTAAAGCAAACTTATTCTGCATTTGCGATAAAATCGCTGTTATCTCGTAAACAGTTAATTTCTGGACATATGTTTAGTATGACTTTTAACCTTATTTTCGATCGTACTACGTGCCCTTAAAATCTTTAAACGAGGTTTCAAAACACCCTGTATATCTTCTGCCAATTTGCCCTCTTGCTTTCTTTCTTACAGTTTATAGAAAAGCATTTAAGTACGTTCATTAATACATGTTCAAACACAAATATATACTGATTAATCAACCAATTTATGGACCTTTCTGATACTTCGAGTTGATCTCGGATTATGTAAATAAAAATATTTATGTTTATGATATTTTTCAATTAACATTTCCTTTGCCGCCTATAGTGTACCAGTAAAAGCCGCACCTCTAGTCAGGAGAAAACAAGAACGCAAATTGGTCGTGGAAATAACTTAAATATTTTGCATTGCAATAGGGAGTAATTTTCGATTTTATGTAGGATCACAAAATGTCCAAACGCAACTTGGCCTATACCCCAGAGTTAAGCAATATGACTATGTGTTAAGGATTTAATGTTTGTAGGTAACCTTTATGAGACTGAAAAATTCGGTGTGTCTATAATTTTTTATGCTTGCATGCGTAACTCTGTGGCGAGAGTGCAGAAGACTCATGTTTGTAAAAAGATGTAGACGTAGTTTTAATAACAAAATTAAAATATTTTGTCCATCATTAATTAATCTTGACGAGACTCTTTTCAAAGATTTGTACGATATATGACTCCATCTCGAACTAAGATTCGTATCAATCGTGCGCTTGGAGAAAATTTAATCCGAACGATACGAAGTGCGGTGAGCAAGAGAAAAGATATCGATTCCCCAGCAGCAGTACTTCTTCCTTCAGTTATTTGCGGATATTTGGTCGCAACGTATTGGGATTTAAAGCAATGGCACATGCAGTGTGTGTCAGTCACCAGTGGCGTTATACTGTCCCAAGACCTTGGCAATGCAGTACGGTCTGTGTACCGATTTTTGTAAGATGAGTACGCGCATCGGCCTTAGAGACCGAACCATTAAAGAAAAAAAAAGTAGGTCTAATTACCTAAAAAACTACAGGGAATCATAAAAGAGTACGGAACTGAACTACACTGAAAGTTGTATTAAGTAATACATAGAAAGTATTCTTTTGTAAATTTATTTAATTATCAAGTCAATATGAAACAGCGAAATATTAAATGGCATGGAAAACGAAAAATAAATATCTTTGAATAAAATAAACATTGTTTTTCTAATGTAATAGAATGATTCTATATAAAAAAAAACAAGACTTCAACAAAAATAAGCGATTCCATAGCCCAAAAATCCTTATGAACTTTGTGACTATTCAAGCATCCTACAGAGATTCTAGCAGACTGCAATCTTGACAAGTTGGCTTTTCTGTTTTTCTTAGTATCACAAAAAGCACATGTGCCTTTTTGGTGCCTTCAAGGTTCTAGGAACAGATGTCCATGACAGCCTTACTTTTTGATAATCATGAACCAATTCTATGGCAAGTTTTTGAATGAAGTCTCTACGATTCGTATTGGTTGAAGGATTATTCGCTGTGTGAATGATGAATGAATTTATAGCTGCTACATTCATCATACTGTAAAATATGACCATAGGCCATCTCCTTGTATTTCTGGCGCAATTATATTGAGCACATAACTTGTCGACAAGATCAACTCCTCCTTTTGTAATATTTTAAAGCTCAATCATCTCCGGTTTATTGCTGTGTACATTCACATTATCATCGAAATGCATCGTTGAAAGAAGCTAAACGGTTTTTTTCTTTTTTAGGACGTATGCTATTAAAGTACGGTCTTGGAGAGCAAGCATGCTAGAGCCAACCGGGCGATTCAAATCCTGTATAAGTTCTCTATGTATTTCTCATTTGTTTTTCCGAATTGTTCCCAGAAAAAAATCTAAATCTCTTGTTGTTCATAGTCAATCGAAATGCTTCAGTGCCTGTACCATCGGTTTTCCAGAAGTCTTCGGCATTCAGGTGATTTGCACGGCGAACTCCAAACAGATACAGCAGGCCCAGTAAATCTTTGATTTCAACAATATCGGTACACTGAGAGAAATAGATTGTACTCTTTAACATAAATATAGTATACTTTAATATATTTTATAGCCCCTATAGGGACAATCATATTTTATATTACCGGTGACAATATCTGTATAGTAAATTTCTGTGAATAGTTTTTATTAACTCGTATGTTAAAGTTGGTGTATTATATTTGTATTATTAATTTGAGCATACATGTTAGTAAATGTGAAAAAAATGTCTAGTAGCACTGACTATATTTGATAATAACTGTTAAATTTTTTATTGTACCCAGTATAATGTAATATTTTACTATGTACGATACATGATGCTCATACTTGTAGTACTTACAACATTATTTTCTACTATAATAATCTAACGTCTCCTAGCATTTAAAATAGTAGATAGTAAACAATAATATAATGGATCATATGCGGGCACTATACAGCGATACTTACCTGTAATTTAAAATATAGTACTATACAAGGTTTTACCCAGTTCACGCATAAGGAAAGTGGAATATTACACAATAAAAACTATAATATTGATTTTATATTTTTATTTGTCCTTAAAACCATTATTACAAAAATCCAACGTGTATTACTTTCATTAACATAACAATCACTAGTAGGTTAGATTTAGGTTAATGTTCTATCAAAGCATAAAGTACCCACTACGAAGTATATGCATATAATATCTATTACTTACCTTTGAATATATTAATTAACTGTGGAAACCCCCACTCGATTAAAATGTTTTCCACGTTTGCATTCATTTCTGCTTACAATGCACAGAAATCAACCACGACCAGACACAAACATGCACCGACACGAATACGTACACCTGTATCACACGTACATAACACGTGTCAGTAATTTTGTCGCGGCAAAACAGCTTATTGGTCGATTTCTTCGGTAAAGATCGACAATGAATAGAGCAAGGGGTGGGAAGAGCGTTACAAACATTTATGTTAGAAATTGAATATGCATCGAATACCTGATAATATCCCAGTCAATCGCAGCGACTATCTATATAATCCACGTCATTATATAGGCTTTCAGCAATAGAGTATATTAATTGTTACATCCATAAGATGTAGATGGTAACATCCAGATTTTGCCTCTTACTATAAGCACAGTATAACCAGTAAGGACATTTGCGTCGGCACCTTTGATCTTTTAGGTACAATTTTCAATAGCCTTCAAATATACGGTGAAGTTAGGGGCATCTTAACAGTATGACCAAATTAATAATAGTGAGAATACACGAGATCGCAAGAGTGAACGAATTGTAAAAAAGAAAAAGTATTTTGTAATCTTGAATGGGTATTGAAGTAATAAAAATCATATAATGATTTTTTTAAGTAAATTTAATTTAGTGGCACTGACTACAATATAACATTTTATTATTATTAATAAATGTGACTTAGAACTTTAAACTTTAAGCTTTAAACTATGTACACACTACACTATACATACATACAAACAAATATTTACACTAATAAATAGAGAAGTAGGTAACCGAACACTTGTTTATTAAATAGTTTTGCTCGAATTGCCGAAACAATATTTCCAAACGCTTAATTCAACTCAAAACATCTCACAAAATAAACAATCCGCCATGCTGTTAAGATGAACTTCTCGATTCTGCGCACAAAAACCGATGACACGAAAATTGGCCAAATGTCCATACTGGTTATACTGTGCTATAAGCATGATAAAATCTGGTTATTTTACTCTTAATACGCCACATATTGTCGTTTTGACAATAATTATTTTAGTAATTAGCATAAAGAGATTTACGATCTAATTTCTACAATCCATTTTTCTCAGTGTAGACCTGGCATGCCTGTCACGCGCATAGTTTGCTGACACTGACTCAATCTTCATGTTTGTACATTCAACAATAATATGCAACATAGTATCATTGAAAAAATGATTCTATATCTCAAAAGGCGTCTTCAAATGTCTAACATTCTGTTGGTGGAAATATTTTTATAATAATTTGCTGCCTTGTTCGGATAGTCCTCCGTGGACAGTGTTTTTTTCATTTGGTAGTGCCATCTTTTCCGATTAACTTAGGCTGACGATGCACTGTGGAAGGGCCGTTCGCTTCATCTACTTCATCAAATTCTTGCTCTGTATCCGTATCGTCTTCTCGCATCTCAACGACATCGATTTCATCCCAATCCTCTTCGTCATCGAATTCTGGTTCTGAGTCTACCTCTTTGAACAATTTTTTCAATCTATCCATCTCTTTCTCGTAATCCATTTTCCTCTAATATACACATATCAGAAAAATAACGCGTAAGTATTGTATTCACTGCTCCCTCTCTTCTTACCCTAAATGTAACACCAGTACGTGCATCGGTCCAACGGACCCAAAATATTTTTTTAATGACAACAACTCACTGCTTCTACTAACACTTTCATGTGAATGAAGACACAAACATTTTCGGAGATACTAAGTTGGACAGCAGCGTCATCTAATAATGAAGGAAAATATTAGATAATTTGATAGCTGTCGGTCTCTCAGACCGAATGCGATCACTGAAAGGTTAAATAAAAGATTATTTTAAAAAAAGAACTTTAATAATAATTATTAAGATTATTCTATGTTGTGAATGAGAGTCATATCGGCAAATTTATTTTACACCAAAATTATCCTCTATTTAAACTGAATAGAATTCCCAAAAAGAATCGTCCTGCGAGCGATGATTTAACGCATGATATAGGAACTTCGATACAGCTGTATCGAGCAGCCTGTAAATGTAATACAGAAATTATAAATATATGTTGCAAACTGTATGTATTGTTGACGTATAAATAAAAAAATTTAATTTATACTAAATTTGATCTATGCAGGCACATCAAGGACACATCGATCGCATAAAACGCAACTATACATATTTACAATCTTTATAAAAATATTTTACTTACTTTCAAACAAACAAATTTACCCAGTAAACTGGGGAAATAGACATAACATAAACATAAGTAGGTATGTGCTAGACATCACTTATTATGGAATGTAAGTTTTTACGCGTGGGTATTATGTTTAAAATTTCTTTGTTTATAAGACATAAAATATCATTTGTTTTGATTGTAGACAGTTGGGGTTTTTCTGAAATTAGATGGAACTATAAAAGGATAAACAATATTTATAATATTAGGTATCCTCGTCATACCTAACAATTTAGGGGTCATTTTTGTTGCTATACAAATTTAAATAATATATTTATAAAGAAACGCAATGACGATTTAGTTACAAAAAATAGCCAAATAAATATACAATAATTATCATAGATAATTTTGTTAATGGAGTAATGTCCAACTCCGATTAGGAAAAATGTCAACAATGTTTGCATGCTTATGAATATGCGAATGATTAGTTATAATTCATCTAAAGTACTTAATAATTATTTGGACTTGTTTAATATACATTACCTATGTGTTGTTAGCAAAATTATTCGAATTATGTTGAGAAAATAACTTTTTAATTTGAGATTTATTTGATATTAGATATGCATTTGATTCATGGTTAATACAAATATTTTGCTGTGAATTCCTGATTGTCGGATTTTATTTAATATTGAACCAAGTAAGTGGAATAATACCTGATAAAAGCCGATCACTTCTAGACGGCTGCAATCGAATTAAACACCATATGACCGGGAAGATAGTTTTGATATGACCCCTAAGAAATGAAGAGACGTTATTTAAGGAACGATTGTACACATTTATAATCCGCACTATATATGAGAAAGTTTTAAACTTTCGTTTACCGGTAAAAGTTAAATCAAGTTAAACGTATTTACATTATATTTTGTAATCCTCTTTAATCATTCATACAAATGCTAATCGCCTTTTAATAGTCCAATTACTTTCCACATGTGTTTAATTCTCCCGTCTTTCTTTTGTTTTTCAGACGAACGAGATGCCATTCAGAAGAAAACCTTTACGAAGTGGGTCAACAAACACCTGAAAAAGGTAAAAACTTATGAGAGACTTTTTCCACCTTGCCGTTTGTGATTGGATGATTGTAATTCGTTATGGCTCGTGTTCGATAAGTTAAAAACACATTGTCACGCCGTATACGTATCGAATGTTTGTATTTATTGATCGTCGTCGGTGTGATATTTTTTGCCCGAGTTGTTTATCGGCGAAGTTGGTCGTACTGGATTGAATGGTGAATACTAAGTACTAGAAAATGTCGATTTGAACGCCTACTTGTTTGTATAAAAAGGAACAAAATGTAAATCTTGTAATGGTTATTTTATTGAAAGCTATATAAGAAGGTACGTTTTTTTCCAATTATATAGCGCATATTAAGTACAAGAAAAAGTGAGTGGTAATATCTGTAATTTCGAAATTGAGGGATTGTTTTCACTGGATAAACTTCCTGTAACACTAAAACAAATATCACTAAATCACATATTGTATTTATGTTGTACATTTAATATGATAATACACGATTTTGTAGAAATGAGTCTTACTTCTCCTTTTGGAATAGATGCTATATTCTGACGAGAACTTTTTTGTTTTAAGGTATTTTAAGCTCTTGATGAGCGATTGTGAAAAAACGTAAAACATCTTTTCACTTGAGAATTTATGACTGGTCAGATTTTCTTTATGTCGACTACGATAGGACATAATAGGAAATAAGTTCTAAGAATATGTGGTTAAAATTTAAATACATTTAATTGAATATACATATATCTATTCTAAAATGTGATTGTATGTTAGTTGGCACCATCATTTCGCTAGGAGGTTTATAGTCAGGTGGTAATTCCCAACCGAACATAGGGGCGTGAGCTTTGACATAAAAAGAGAGCGCCAATTTACAATACTTAATGGGTACTACAAGTGTGCCAAGTTCCATTCAAATTAGTAACTGACACTCTGGTTGGTTCCCTTGTCAGAGCATAGCAATTTTCCAGGACCTTTTAATTTTAACATTCGCTACTAAAAAGAAAACTAATTGACCTATGTAAGGATTCTGCAAAGCGACTTTGAATTACTCACTAATTTTTATTTCTTATTTTCTGATATAAAACACTTTTATTACCATGGTAATTTAAAACGCTGCGATCTCCATAGTTTGAAAGAATTGTTATAGAAACTATTATATGAAAGTATGTTTTAATAACGTACCTACTTATATAATTTTCTTTTAAACGGTTTGTTTACTTATTTTCTGGTACTTATGTATAAAGCGTGGATGAGACTAATTAACATACATATGTAAAAAATTGAAAACTATGTGGTTTTTAGACGCGTTCTACTTTCTTAAATACATAAGTTACGGGTAGTTACATAAATGTTCATGTCTGATGTTAAAATAAATTAGAAGAGAACAACTCATCTATTTTCAGATGAAATATTTTAGTATCCTTGTCAAGAATACAATTTGTGGTATTATTCTCATATTACGACGTATAAATAGAGGTATTTGCGTTTTCAGTTTTAAGGGAAATATGCATATATCTTCCGAAACAAGTTTGGTATAATAGAAATTCGGAATTCACTACTGCATTTTACATGAGCCATAAAATTTAAAAACAAAACTGTGGAAAATTTCTGAATTATTCATTCCTTTCCTTTCTCACAGTTTTGTAAGAGCCCCGGGATATCCAAAGAACTGATTGTGAGTAAATATCCTGTCTATTACGGATGAAGTGTTAGCTACGCCAGTGTTTCCTTTGGTACACAAAAATGACACGTTTTGTGTCTATAGAATTTCCTAATGTTTCTAGCACACAATAATGCGAGAATGCACTGTTCAAATATTTACCTAAAAATATGCATATACCTACCTATGTATGTGTACCTATTATTCTTTTACCATATAGTAACTCAGAAATTTTAATAATGATAAGTACCCTGAACTTCACATCAAAGTCATTTTAAAATTTCACCGACAGGATTAAATTTAATATTTTGAAAGCACTTTTCGTTGCTAGTAGTTTTCGAATCCATTACCTTGATTAGGTAGGTATTTGCATTTCGTCGGAAGCGTGACCTTGGCCATTCATCAATTACGGTATGAAATATTGATTACACCAACTGTGCAAACCGCTGTCCGTCAGGCAGCTGAATATACATAGCGTACAAACGTATAATGTGCTATAAAAAGTGATAGCAACATTTTCTGGGTGGTATCGAATTCCCGATTAAATCAAGTGTTAAAAACTTGGGTTTTTATCTCGACTATAAACTGAACTGGGCGACCCATCATATTATCAAAAAGGGAGAACCCTTTATTAATATACTTCGACTGTTAGTAAAAGTGAAATGGGGCGCTGATAGAATAGTAGCTAAAACTTTCTACACCGCTTGTATACGTCCCCACCTAGACTGTGGTTGTTCTTTGTTCGCTGCTGTTAAAAATAATCAACTCCGCAGACTGAAACTCCTTCAGCATAAAACTCTTCGTATCTTTGTTGGCGCATTGAGGTCTACGCCGGTAGAGGCTTTGTATGTCGAGGCGGAGGAGCCTCCTTTAGTTTTAAGATATCAATGTTTAGCTTCGAAGCATGCTTTGGAACTGCTGGCTGGCAATTTCAGCCACTTACTGCTGAACATTAGAAGATTGGCGGTGCTACTTGGGTCGACAAGTTACTGGTCTAATAGAAGAACCCCGTTGTTGGTAGAGGCCTTAAAGTATATCTTGCCCTTGAAGCCATCCACATCAAATCTGTGTTTATCAGAAGCCAATTATTATTAGTAAAACCTCCAGAGCATGCCTATTAGTTTTCCGACTTATAGCAATATACCATCGGAGAATAAGATTATTCACCAGCAATTAATTGAATGTTTAGCACCTACTTCCCTGATATATACTGACGCATCTAATTGTAAGTCGGAAGAGGGCTGTGGATGTCCTTTTTTTTAGATGTGACCCGCAATTTTCATCTGAACTGTGGATTAACTATATTCTCGGCAGAGGTCAGGGCTACATTAGAAGTATTAAAGAACGTTTATATAGAATGTCGGACTCGAAAAGTGCCTTAGAGGCTCTGAATAATAGAATCAGAATTTTTAAAATATCATCCCCTGAAATGGAAGATCTTAAGAAAATATGATGAGCTTGTGTGTAGGTCCATATCAATTAAGTTCTTTTGGGTCAAAGCTCATAGTGGTATCCTGCGAAGTGAAAGGATAGACATTTTAGCTAAGAACGCGTATAAGGATGGACAGAATTACGTACCAAGATATGTATGGATATCCTTGTTTCAGCAAGAAAGTATTTTCTAAAAGAATTTTTGGGAGAGAGAATGGCAAATTTCCTATCAAAATAGTATGACACATTATGCGTTAGTTCAGTATCCATCAATATTTCATGACCGCATCATGGGCGGACCATTTCCCGGTTTTGTTATTCAACCGTTGCTCGTTTAAAATTTGGACATGGGATATTTCCTGCACATCTGTGTAAATTGGGTCTTGTAGAATCACCGGTCTGTGAATGTTTGTATGAAGTTGCCGATTTGGATCATTTAATTCTGGGTTGCCCTAGGTATCAACAGTACCGAACCCAGTTGATTCATGATTTGGCAGACCTATCAGTAACGTTTTCCACAAGGGTAGTTAGTCTTTTGGGTGAGAATAATCATAAAGTTTATGAGGCTTTGCTTTAAATTCATAAGAAGTGCGACGGGCTTAATTTAATAGCGTTCTAGTCGGTGTTGCCAGCTCTTTTCCCGGTGACTGCTATCTTAAGTTTATTTTGATGAGTCTCGATACGTTATGTGTGCTTTCCTATAGTTTCTTTCATTCACTTTTTTTTTGTCGTATCATTAATAGTGGCTAATGGGCAGAGATCCCGAAACGCCAAAAAAAATTAGATTGTATGAAAATAAAAACAACTTTAGCATGATTAGGTATATTTTTTGTTTAAGGAAACATGCCTTGAAATAAATATAAACATATAATAAAATAAAATAAATACACATTTTAATAAACAAAACAAAAGTAATTTTTAATGAATAATACCAAACATACATGTTTGATGTTTTCTCAGATTGACTTAACTTATTAAGGTACGTTTACAAACATAGGCATATTAATAATAATATGTATCTATTACTCAACATAATCTTTAAAATATTGCAATTACATAACAATAGGTGTGAGTTACTCTTCACGTGTACTAATATAACTGAAATCTAAAAACAATAGTAAATAAGAAAATACAAATACAATGAGACCTAAAGGTGGTATTTTTAGCATATAGATTTCTCAAATGGATGTTGTCAGCAAACAGTATATGCATTAGTTTTGATGAATTGTAAAAAAAAATGTGGTGGATAGTCTTATATAGAACTGGGGTACCAGAAAGTTACATTGACTCAGGAGTGCAGGACTGTCAGTAGTATTGTGGATAAGCTTATACAAGAAATAGATACTAGTGGACACACGACGGAAGGATAAAGATGGTAAATCTAAGCGGGATAGTAATCAGCCGACATGTGAATTGAGCCCACTTCGAAGCTTCGAACACTCGGAGTTCGAAATTTTATTGCTCGGAATGTCGCTTCACACAGTCTCTCGTGTCCCGACCAGCCTACTCGCATCGACAAATTGGCGGGGATGCGACAGACTGCATCAAGGGACACATCGAGCAATAAAATTTCGAACGTCCAATGTTCGAAGTGAGCTCAATTCACGTCCCTAGTAATGAAGGATGATTAAAGTTTTTAGGCGGATAAAAATTATCTACTTGGTATTACAAGTGTACCTGCTCTAATTGACGTGTTTGATTAGAATAGTGGGGATACCAAGTGAAGCAACATATTCGAAGCGAGATCTCACGAAAGCAGAATAGAGGATTTTGAGTAACACAGGATTTGAGAAACACCTACTATGTCTAATTAAAAATCTCAATGATTGTCTTACCTGTGTGTAGATGAGACGGATGTGATCATTAAACGTCAGCTGATGATCAAAAAGTACTCCCAGCTCCTTAATAAAATCAGTAGGTATGAGTTAAGTTGATGAAGTCCATGGCATAGTTATAATTAATTGAATTAAGCCTTCGTGTGTAGGTTATAATTTGATATTTGCTTACATTTAATGGCAGGTTGTTTTATGTACGCCACAAAAAAAAAGTAAGATCGTTAATAAAGATTATAAATAATAATGGACCTAGGTTAGAGCTAGCAGTATATTACATCGTCTACTGCTACATCAGGTGTACCGCAAGGCTCCAACCTAGGTCCATTATTATTTATAATCTTTATTAACGATCGTACAGTATGTCCCCGGATATGGTTTCCAAAAGTAAAAACTTTTTTATTTTTCATTTTATAAGAAAAATATATTCTTCATGAAGGTTTTTGTTTGTTCCAAAACGGTTTTCGCCGTTTCAAATATTCTTTCCATTCCAAATAAACATTGAAAAATAGGTTAAATGTTTCCAAGTCTGAAAAAATACTCTTTGTTTTCGTGGCAACATGAATTATATTTCAACAAACATTAATTAGTTTGATTGACAGTGAACAAACAAATTAAAAAAAAGATCATATTAAGGGTTGCCATGAAAATGAAAAGTATTTTTTGGGATTTAGAATAAGCAAAAACTTTTATGAAAAATACATTTATAAAATGAAAAATAAAAAAAAAAATTCCTCTTAGCAACCATATCCGGGGACATACTATTTCGTAAGTATATCCCAACAAAAGATGTCAGAAAGATAACTAAATCCAATCGTTTGTAGCTTACGGTCAATTCTATCAAATGCTTTTGCGAAATCTATGTAAATCATATTAATTGTTCGAGTCCAACGCCTGCAATAGATACTGATGGAATACTGCCAAATTCGTAATCATTGGTTTACCCTGCATACTGATAAACAAATATATCAGATCTAACACTAGAATAAAAACTGTTGTACAAAAGTATTTCAAATACTTTGGCAAAATTTGATAAACTGCAATTGGTCGGTAGTTAGCTATGTGCGACACATCACCAGTTTTGAGTATAGTTATGATCTCAGTGATCTTCTAGGCATCAGAAAAAGTGATGGTTTGCAGCGCCAGATTATAAATTTTAGCAAATGGGACTGACAAAACAGCCATACAATCTTTGATCAAAATGCAGGTATCTGATCGTCTCCCGTAGTTTGTCAGTCTCTCAACTTCTTAATAGAATTTTTAAGAATTTAAAAATTAAATACTGTTAGGATAGTGCATTAGGTAAGTTAAATCATTACAAAATTACTGATGTAATGACTTAATTATCTATGGCGGTAGAAACGTAATTATTTTGTCCATTAATTATAGAAAAAGAGCCGAAGATGTTGAAAAACAAGTTCAACGAAACGTAGCTGAAAGAATAAAAAATATGAAACTTTCAACAGAGGCGTAGTGAAATAGTTAACTAGACCTCTATCCAAAAAAAAAACAGTTCAAATTAATAGACAATGTGACATCATCTACACTAAACTATGATGAATAAACGCTCTAAAGAAGTTTATAAACTATAGGTATAGGATAGTTTAAACACAGTTAAAAGTACCAGTACTATGAATCGTTTGTCTAGGTAGGTATTCTGCTTTACCTTTTCTTTTCTTTTACAAAATTCCAGAAATGTTTAAGATTATAAGTTTCAACAGTTGCAAGGAATTTACTTTATATAACAGAATTATCATGATGGTAACATGCGATACCAATACGGATAGCATTTAAAGAAGATATCAAGAAAGACAAGGTATTTTCAAACCTCCCTACTACATAGTTACAAGTATACTGATATATTCAATCAGCGCCTAGTATCTATAAATCCATTTATGGTTTACTTAATCACTCGGCTACGATAACTTATTGGAATTTTATTTTGTTTACCAACTTCTCGCATACCTATTTTAGTTTTATGATAAAATTATTTTTTTTAAACGTAAATAATGATGTCACCATTACTTCCAATAAACGGTGCATACCAATATCGTGACTGCCGCATTACCATACAAAAATTTCTTCTTGTAAATGTTTAAACGTTCGCTAAACAGATCCGAGCATATTTGGAATTGTATTTGTTATAATTTAAATAACTTGAATCCATATACGGAGTAAGAATTCAAGGTGAACGAGTTAATCTGAATCAAAATTATTCTTATTTATATTTTAAAATATTTCATTAAATAAGTACCTATGTTAATTAGTAACGCAATCATTGTTGTATAATCACATATCTAAAACAAGATATGTAATCTGTAGGAGTAGCGATTTGAATAAACGATATCAAGTTAAATTTTAGCTAATAATAGTCATTACGTTCTCAATCGCCAGAAGCGAAAGCTATTAGAATACGGCGGTTTCAAACAAACCCATTCAATCTATCCGAGAATGAATGAATTTAGAATAAACATGTATCTGATTAACTAACAATAGATGCGTCCTTCGCTTCGAGAGAAAGGTTCTTCCGCCGCGCCAAAGCATTTGAAATTGTTTATTTAAATATAAAGAATCCTTATAAGATTTGTCTATACGTTTTCACAACAGATGCAAGGCCACAAATACGTATTTATAATTCTTTGCGAAAAAGTATTAACACGACATTTAAGGGTATATTAATGTTTATTAGTTAATTAATTAAACATGCACGTGTCCGTGAATGGTCATCGATATATAATTGCAAAGAGTTATTAATTACATTGTGAAGTCATAAAATTTATATTACCGGCAACTTCATCTAATATTGCCACCCACGAGTATTGCTAGATTTAATTAATAATATACGTATACAGTCTGTTTGATTTTAGCTGTCAGGCCAGATATCTCGGGTGTTATTAGAGATACGACAAAATGTTGAAGAAGAAAAGTTGTTCTACATCAAATTCTCTATATATGCCTTACAATAAAAACATTTGAGCATCAAATGTGTTAAATATAGTTAATACCGAGTAAATATTGAGTTATGTACAAAAGACAGGTTCTTTATCTGACTTGAATGCATTTAAAAGTATGAGAAAAAAAATTAAAAACGATTCCAAACATCTATACAAAAACTTTATCCAATCTACGGAACATTCTATTTCATCCAATTCTAATTGCTTCTGGCAATTTGTTAATTCAAGAAAGAATGAGACAGGTATTCCTAGAACTATGAAGGGCGAGCATGGTCATATTTTTGATACCGCACATTCCATTGTGGACGTTCTCCAGATGTTCATCCAATCGGTACTCCAGCTCCATTAGCTGATACTTCGGGATTGGCAACCGGATGTGTGATTCATCACAAATCTATAACACAAAATGATATCTTAAATGCTATAAAATCACTGAAGGATAATTACACTGCTGGGAGTGACAATATTCCAGCTTTCATTGTCAAGGATTGCGCTCAGGTTTTTGCTTCTCCACTTTGCTATTTGTTCAATCTTGCTCTTAAGACATCTAGTTTCCCAACTGTGTGGAAGATTGCCAAGTTGATACCTGTTTTCAAGAGTGGTGACAAACATGTTATTTCTAATTATCGCCCTACAGCTCTCTTGAACAATTTTTCTAAAATGTTCGAGAAATGCATGTACAAATATATTTACAAACAAATTGAACCTTGAATTTCGACTCAACAACATGGATGATGGACGGCGATATTTATCTGATAATATTGACGCTGGGAAACAAGTGGATGTTATATATACTGACCTCACCTCACTCAAAGCTTTTGATCGTATCGATCATGCACTTCTCCCTAGCAAGTTGGATAATATTGGATTATCACCTCCACTTTGAATAACTGGGATGACTGGAATGAACTGGGATACGGGGAATCCACGCCAATTTCGTAGGTGCAGATTCCAATACAGATTTTCAATTAATGTATGGCTTGGCGTATTAGGCGATACTGTAGTAGGTCCCTATTTTTACCATGGGTCGCTTAATGCGGAACGATATAGAATTTCAAGATTATTTGGATGATACCCCTAGAAATACGTCGCGATATGTGGTTCCAGCAGTATGGAGCACCTCCCCACAATGCACATAACGTTAGAAATATTTTAAATTAAATTAAACGTTTGTTGCAAAATGGACAGGAAATGGTGGCCCCATTAATTGGACAACGATATCACCAGATCTCTCAATTTTTGATTTTTTTGTATGGGTTTTTTTGAAACAAAGTTCATATTACTTATCCACAAGATCTAGACGATCTTAAAAATCGAATTCGTAGGACCTGTGGCAAAATAACAACACATTATGCAAAAAGCGATACGAAACTTAATACCCAGATGTCGAGAGTATATTGCAAACATCATGTTGAACAAAAACTATAGATTTAAGAACTGAAATTTTAATCTTAAGTTATTGTTAGTCTATTCATGTTGTTATATTATACATACTTAGGTGGAATAGCATATGCTGTCAAGAAAGTGTTAAGGATCATTGTTCAACTGGAAGCTGACAAATAATTTCATCTGTTTCACCGTCTATTTTTTCGAATAAAGCTTTAATCAACCAAAGCGTGCATTTGTACCAACATTTTCAATTTATGTTTTTAAATGATAAACTATGACATATCATATATCGTTGTAAAGAGAATGTTTTAGCATTTTAAAATAGGTAATAAAATTGGGTAGATTCCATTTAAAATTTTGTATGTATTGATGCTCAATTGTTTTTTATTCTAAGGCATATAATAAGGAATTAGATGTAGAACAAATTTTCTTCTTTAACATTTTGTCGACTTTCATCTCTAACAATAGCCGAGATATCTGGGGTGACAACTAAAATCAAACAGACTGATATGAATGCAGATACGTAATACAATTGATTATCACTTACAATTTAGTTATGTGGAATATATATTTATGTATAGCATCTAACGTAATTTCAAAACTGCTAAAGCTGTTACATTTAACCTATGCTTACGTATTTTTGTTGGTTGGTAAGATAAGCTATTGAATTACATTAGACACATATGGTTTTATGAGTATCTCCATTTCGATTCGTTTCTGAAGTTGGTCGCAGTTTTTATGATAAAATGTTTCAGTTTGGGCAACTCAAAAGAACATCGCGTTCATTATACAAAAAATTACAAGTGTAAAACTGGATCTATAAAATATAAATGTCTCTGCCGCTATCCAAGCTAATATTTATTATAATCAAGACGACCTTGTGGAATTAAAGTTTTTTTTTTAAGGTATGTTATCTAAGTAAATTACAGACTTATAAATAAAATTTAGTTAAAATTAAGTTTCGCATATGTAGGTATAGAGAATTATATGCATGGTTTTTGTTATACTGCTCTCTCTCATTCCTTTCAGAAGTTATGAGGGGCGAGGGAGGGGGAACACAATTTGCGACCTCACTGTATCTCTACACCCAAAAAAAAAACTTGCAAAATTTGTTACAATTGTATTCCATATCGCTACAAATTACAGTAATATATGCACCAGGCGCAATTTGTAATGAAAAGTCACACAAAATTGTGTCTAACGTATATAAGAATGTGTATTACAATTTGTAAAAAAAATTGCGACAACAATATAGTCAGTACGGTCATTTTATATTTAAGAGAGCTTAAATACTTTATACAATTTCTCTGCGAGACAATTTCTCAAAACAAATAAGACTGAATCCACAAAGTCGTTGTAATTTTTACGCTAAACTATGCAACACTTTGTAATATGCACTCGTAAATTGTGCTACAAATTATAACACCAATTAAAAGAGTATTTGAGATACTCTGCCACAGAAAATGCCGATTCGTACTATATTTATTGAGAACGTTTCTATTTGTGTAATGCTAGAATTGGAGGTAAAAAGTTGTTGCGCAGTAAACAATGAAAACTATAAGTTACTAGAAATTGTAGAGAACGGATTAGGACTGGCTTTTACAATTGTAGTAACTATAACTACATTTTTTCAACTAGAATATTATAGTAATAATTTCTTATGTATTTTTTTGAGTGTATTGCTACAAAGAAATGGAAAAGTTACTGTATTGCCATACAGTGCACGTTGTTGCAGCAACAATATCTTCATTTTTATGTACCCCTTCCTGGTTTATATTCTCTTGCATTCTACGGTTTGCATGCCCTCCTTCACGCTATAGGTTTAATCCCAGGCCGACACCATTTAGTTTTTAATTATGGATAAAAATCAGAACATTCCTTCTCATTCGATAAAAATAAAGTCATAACTCGAATTAACACGTAAAATATCCTTACCAAAAGGTGTTTTCCACAACCAAAAACCTTCAATTTTTAAGATATTTCACTAAAACCCTTGTAACAATTCTGTACGATGTTCTTTATCACTGACGTGCATTTCACCTTACCAAGGTGCGTCAGTGCTACTAGCGTAATTTGGGAATTTAGTGGCTTACGTAGACTTAAATTAAATTAGATGTGATTTAGAACATATTACATTACAATTAAAATCGACAATTAACAAAATATTCCCAAATAATGAGTTTCCACATCCCATAAACTCTCATTCTGATGTTCTTTATTTAAATATTAAAATCACAAAAACTGTTGACATTCATCGTAAATTATTATTGTTTCAAGTTAAAATTGACATTGATTAAATTATATCTACCGTTCCATTACAAGGCGTACCGCAGTTATTCCTCGCATTCCAGGGACGTGGCGATAATTCAAGAATACCGCCACGATAAATCCACGTTGCATGCATATGTAGGTGTAGGTATGTAAGCACATACGCAAATGGTATTGTTGTGTGCTATTCGCCAATCGTAGATGGGCATAGGAACGCATCTATATACTAGGCGATCTTAGTGACTGAGTGACCCGGTTTTCCGACAAAGTTCCGTGTCTACAACGATTTACGTCTGTACGACATGCGAACAACACTCAAACCGCTCATGCCTTTGTAATAATACGGCAAGAATACACGATGAACGAACGATAAGAGGGAACCTGTTATTCGATAGTAAATAACAATGTAATAACGCAGCACTGGGACACGATATGCAACGATTTACGCGCATCCTCTGCACATCCGGCTATTAACTTTATGCGCACTGTACATTGCAAGAGTGAATTTGTTGCTGTTTGCTCTCGTGTGGTGTAATTATACCGAAAAAAGGGAAGGATCCCCGGAAAATGTTTTTAAATATATTCATTCGAATATCTAAATGTTAATGCAGTTTAATTGCAGAAACATAACCTCTAGAATCACACTCAAAAAAATTTTTCTGTAAAATTACTCGTAAAATCGATGGCAACTTTGTTACCATCGATTTTACGAGTAAACTTACTGGGGCATCGGTAAAATTAAACAACACTTATAAATTTCATAACAACCCCGAAATTTACACTTGTAAGTATTTTTGCGTCTGTAAAATTATTGGGCCGTTTTAAAATTACGTAGTAAAAATACAAGCACTGAGATATTTAGCGAACTCGATAGTATTTTTCAGTTGTAAAATTCCAGACTGTTGTAAAATTCCATAGTAAAAATACAACGGTTATGAAACTTACTGAACGCAATTGTATTTCTCAGTTGTAGAACTACCAATAAGGTTGCAAAATTACAATGTGTTGTAATTTTACGTTGAAAGCGCTTAGGATTGAAATTTGAAGAAGTAAAATTCAAAAGTGGTGTATATTTTCGTTGTAATATAATGATATTACAACTAAAATATACACCACTATTCAAATCTCAATCCTGAATGCTTTCAACGTAAAATTACTCCTGGTGTACACCGAATCTCCCAGTGGAGCAAAACATGTCGAGCCTTGTCTTTCTCCCTACTCCTTCACTTTAAGATCCTTTTCCACCTAGAAAACGCAGCAGTTACTTCACCAAGGTGCTTGAAGATTAATGGTCATCAGCTTGCTTACCAGAGGAAACCCAGTAATAACATCAAAATTCTTCTTATTACGAAAGTCAAACAAACTCATAACTGAGTTTTATTGTTTAGGGTTCATAGATGCAGTATTAGCCAATGTTTATAAATAAGCAATCGGCTGCTATTTACATATATTCTGGAATCTATACATAATAACCACTAGAAGCAAATTAATTATCGAAATAGTATTCGGCAATATCTTATATACCTAACACATAGAAGATTGTATATATATGTATTTTACTACTATTTGGTTTTTCTGTGATAGGGAATCCCGCTACAACTCGCGGGCTAGAGTAAATTAGTACTTACCTTATGTTTACAGGCATATTTAGAGATTTTAGATTTAATAGAGATTATTATATATTATCACACGTAAATAACCTCTACAGGTACGTGCACAAAACTCACATATGCAACTGCAAGTACTGCAAATAACCAAATACACCGTTTACAGTGCTTGTGCTTACGTCACGTGAGTCACATGATTTAATCAACCAATTCCACTTCGCACAAGTCGCGCGTAGGTGCGCGTTAGATACCGGTAAACCGAATATGTTAGACATGTTTACCGGATTATGCAGGTAATATTCAATCAATGTTCGTAATTTTTCACAGGTTGTTAATTGCAATTTATTAAATTAATGGTATTTTGTTCTTCATATTTACTACCAACTTTGTCATTATTTTAACATACTAAACAATTGGACGGGTCCAAAGGGGGAGGGGAGATAATCATTGTTTTACAAATAAGCAATTTATGTACCAATATGGGGTTGATATGTATCAATGGGGTTATAAGATAGGTATATTGTTGCAACATAAAGCAACATATACGATTTAATTTGCATAATTAATAATAAAGGGTATGTAGTTTCTGTCATTCAATAAAGTGTCATTTCAAACTTGACTAAGTTGATTGAGATAATACTTCAGGAAATGTACTTACATAGGTATAAGTAATAATAAAAAGCAATGTTAATTGTTTGGAAGCAATACATTAGAAACATTCTCTCATAAGTACGCAAATAATTATTTTTTGCGTGTCAGAAAATACAGGCATTTCATATAAATGGTAGGTAAGTATTTTCTTTGAAAATGCTTTTGTTTCACTGTGAATTGTGGACTAAGGATCCATTTTTTGAAAAAATTTAGAAAAAAAGAACCTCGAGATCTTCGGCATTGGAAACACAAACGACAAATAAGTATAAATATTTTAATTTTACTGATGTAATATTACATCACTCGGTATTTTAAAACTGTAAAAAATTATTTGGCGGTAAAATTACCTATGGCGCTTGTAATTCTACTCCAAAACTCAAGGAAATTTCCGTGCAAGTCTTAAACTTTAGGTTTTCATGGAAAATTTCTTAACATTTTGCCTAATTTTACATCGAGACTGGTTTACGTCTTAAAATTCCTTCAAATAACGAGGAATTTGTAAAGTACACCAAATATCGATGTGAATTTGCTTTGTTAATGCATGTAATTTTACTGTAACTCATGGGTAAAATTACACCCATTTTTTAGAGTGCATAAGTGATTTTCTATTTGCTATGCGTATAAAAAAAAAATTTCAGTTGAGTTTATAGCAGTGGTTTCAATAGAATATATTGTACAGTCCGACATAATCAAAAACTCGTAATTTCTCCTTAGGGTGCCTCAATTATTTTTGTTGTCGTTATGCAGTATGTGGAGTAATTATGCGAGTAATCCTCTACCAAGATCTACTTAGCGATCAGAAGCTGCTTCAAGCAGAGACTTCATGAGCTGGAGCATTGTTTTGACGCAAAATCTGTAAGTTGTCTTCCCATAGTTTGAACGTCTTTCTCAGTCGTGGTGGTAACTTGGGCGGAATGTTATTTTGTGGCACGCATTGAACTATGCCGCAGTAGTGATAACCACCATGCAATCGGTTTTATTGTATAACTATACAAGCTGCTTGAGGAGGAACCCCCAATATTCAGAGATGTTGTAGGGACGTAGATAATCAAAAAGGTTTAATAAACATATGTATGCTCGAATATCAGCGGTCCAATCCAATATTTTTATTGCTTAAGCTGTTATATTTAATATTTTATTTTGAGTATGCATTTTAAATAAAACACACAAATTATAAAGCAGTAGAAAACAGTATTTATTTCGTGTTATTAAAACATACCATTAGAATAATTAAATATTTAAGTTTGAATAACATGTTCAAATACACCATCATCAGCTTGTTAATGTAGTGCACGGGTATATCGCCAAAGTGCGTGGCGATTTTGTCTTATGATGGCTGAACAATTAGCAATTAGATCAAGTAGTGCCTTACTTCTCTCCACTTTTGTTGGATAAACTAATGATTTAGGTCATTCCCAAAAGCAGTAATCTAGGGGATCAAAATCGGGTGAGCTTGGTGACCAATTCTGAAAACAACAATGGTCAATCCAGCGTCATGGAAAGCGATTATTAAGATTCTCTGGAGATTCTCCCAGTATTTGGATTTTCTCTGCTTTACTTCCCTTTTAAGTTTCTCCAGTGTTGTACTGCTACTTATATCCCGGAAAATGGTTCAGACACTACAAATAGTATTCTAGCTCCTTTCTTAGCGACCTTATCTGTTATTTCGTTTCTTTCAACTCCAGTGCGTCCCGGAACCCACAGAAGAGTTATTTTGTCACCTTTCCCTAGCTCGCTCAGTTTTCCTAGTCATTCCCAAACCATCCAGGAGCTGATTATATTTAAGCTCAGAACCCTGGCTGCTGCTTGACTATCAGGTAATATGATAATCTCCTGCATTTGATTGTCCATATCAGTGTTCAATTGGACACATCTTGTCATAGCGTAGGTATGTTTTCGCCTGGAAGATACTCTGAGACAATCCTAAGCCTTGGAAATGTTTGATTCTAGACCCATATAGTTTGGGAGTCATCCGTGTACCATTTGATGACATTTCTGTTGAGTTTCAAAATGGTGTCTTTATCCCATACGCTTTTGTTACTAGGCTTTGTTGTAAATCCTTTCACAAAGCTCAACTTTTTTGGCATATGTCCCAGGTTTGATCATTATTAGGAAGCTGAAACCTATCCCTATCCATTCTTCCTCCCCGATCATCCTGCGTGTGGTCCTTTTGGCTATGTATGTGTGATATTAGAGTGATAGTACACTGCGACCTGAAAGATCTATTGTGTCCCCTCTTCTCGCTGTATTTACTGCTGGCCGTCCAGTTTGATTCCTTTTAAAAAGTGCAGAATATCCGAAGGCCCCAGATTAGGTAACTCTCCCTCTTCGATGTCACATGCTCCCAGATGCAGCGCCCTTGAGTTGCACAGTGCAGCGCAGTTTGTGAGTAGATGGATGGATGTTTCATCCTGTTCCCCACAAAATCTACATTCGGCTTCCTCACTATTCCAAGCTTGCTTAGATGTCCGTTCAGTTTACAATGGCCTGTAAGGATCCCTTTTCGTTGACCTGGACGCATCTTTCAATAGCGTGTATTTCCGCCTGGAAGATACTGAGGTACATCCCCCTTCTGACTATGCTCTCCATCAAAATCTGGAGAAGAGTAAAGTTTAGGACCAGCTCAATAGCTGCTGATGGACAGCTTCTCATTGCCTCAGTTATGCATAGGAATGGTAATCAGGTGGCTAAATTAGTGCTTTTGCTCAAAACCACTGCCCCATAAGTGCTTATTGGTCTTACTATTGCTGTATATATCTGGTCCAAAATACAAAAAATTCACATTTGTTCTGTTGGCTGTATTTTCATTAATATCCTATATTTAGTCTGCGGCGTTAACTCTCCAGTTTTTGAGAACAGTGGCGCCAGATTTTTCCAAACCCACAATATGTCGGGTCATTCATCTAGCTTATTACACTAATATGTGTTAAACATTCGATTTATCATACGCACACACAAACCAGATTCCTAGATATAATGGCGATCCCAAAGACCTTCTAAAGCACGAATTAATCATTTAAGGCGCTTAACTTTGTGTGGCAACTTTCACCGTTAGATTGCCGCCTGCAATTCTGGAATATTATTTGCATTTCAATGCCCTAATGAAATAGCGGAGGCGGTCCACTCGACTCGCCTACCAAATGCAGAGGTAGAACCCCAAGACAATTCGTGTGCGAAAACCTATCTAGCGTACAAACGTAATTCAGTTACGACACAAAATTCTTCGACAAGCACAGCTGCTCGGCGCCCAAGCCCGAACGACCGAAGATTTCGTAGGCGTTGCAATGCGCAATCGTGACGCAACGAGCACGCGGTCAATGGGCGATAGTACAAAAGAAAAGAAGGAGAAAGAGAAGTGGTTGGCGTCGCCTAGAGGTTGCCAAACACCGGGATTGACGATTAGGTGCTAGGTAATCGACTGCTGCCTTCGCGTCGCCGGTCGACGAACGGTGAATTGAAGCACAAAAGAATTAACTGTTGAATTAATTTGCATGCAACTTCTTGGTATGATACATAAGTGTATGTATTATGTCGTTACACGTTGTATTTGCGTACGTTGCTGTACATATATCTACAATTTGGTATGACCTAAATTGCTATCGAAAGAAGTGTTATTGCTGTGAAAAACGGTGTGATTTTTTGGAGTATGAATGTAAACATATTTTTATTATCGAGTTTATCACCTTCCTTCCAACATTTATTTCTAAAGTTTTAAAGTTCTAAATAAGCGTAATCATGTGAATACCACTTGTGGATTAATGTATTCAAAGGGTATAGGCAAAAAATCCAACGAAAGTTTGTTAGGTATTGTATTGTATTGTATTGTGTAGAAAATAGCATCCACATGGTTGGACTAATCGTCCCGTTCATTGCAGCCTCTAGGACCTGTTGTAGAGCGGATTTTATCTATAAAGTTCATCCAACCAGTTCAGGTCGTTACAGAAATGAGGCTTTTTAGGGGTTCTAGAGAACGGTCAATCTTTCCAAAGATCGCATACATGATTCTTGTTGCAGCTGGACTGTGTCAGAAGATATGCTCGACTGTCTCTTCGTCTTCTAAACACAGCCGGCACTCAAACTCATCAGAGAGTCCGATTCGGTGTTTTCTTAGTTTGCAGTGACCTGTAAAGATGAAAACAATTACTTTGACATTTTTACACACCAAAGCACTTTTTCGCATGTACCAAACCAGGGCAGTTGTTGCAGATTTGCTATTTAGCTACCGTGGGTGCTATGTTAATAGCAGGTTCTGGTCCCTGCAAATACTCCACAGCATCCTTTTTCGCAGGAGTGTCTGCTCCCTCATTGCCATGAATGAGTGAGTACCCAGGGATGAGGTATAAATTATATATAGTGGAAACCAAACAACGATATTTCATGCTGAAAGTTATGCCATTGAGATGCGTGCTAGAGAGATTTTTGATAAAAACATCAAACAGAAATCAATACAGCTTCAAGTTGCATCTATGCGCCTCTAGTGCTCCCAGCACCGCCTGACTCACTGAAATTTTTTATTCATTTCTGTTTGTTTTTATCAAAAACATCTCTAGCACGCATCTCAATCGTGTAGATTTCAGCGTGAAAAATCGTTGTGTGGTGTCCAATTATCATTCTTTAAATTTTTTGTTACGACAGAATATTCCTGGGCCAACACCATGCATGTCTGCCTGCATCAGTGTTTTTTCTTGTAGCATTTCGATTGCTCTCTAGTTGGATAGGAGGTAGTGACGTATGTATCGATCATTGATTGAGTACACATCATCCGATGGTATTTTCAAGATACTATCCGACGTGACCGAATCCAGCCGCTTGTTAGCCACACAAATATGTGCCCTAGGCCGACATGCAGTTAATCTGACCTCTCTCTCCACAACATTGTACAAGGGTGGTAGGTCCAGAAGAGATTCTAACGCCAATGACGGCGAGGAAGACATTCTGCTTGTGATTACCATACTTGCAATCCTTTGTATGGATGTTAGCCTTGCTGGGCCCTGGTTTGTTGCGCTCTCTGCCACCATGCTGTTGTTCCGTAGGTTATGATTGGACATACTACAATCACATAAAGCCAATGGATTAGGTTTGGGGATAACCCCCAAAATTTCCCACATATTCTTCTTGTTAGATATGCTCCAAATGTTACGCACTTTACGTGAATTCGAAAAACATTTGATTTTATTTTGATGAATTAAAATTATTGCGACGGTAGGTAGGGTCAAAATTCAATCAATTAGAGTGGTAACCGTTCCGGCACAATTGAATGCTTCTATGGGGCAATTAAGAAGAAACATGAATAAAAAGACCGAGCATTAAAATTTTGTTCAAAAAATTGATTCATTAATAATCGAATTAAAATATAAAATAGGTATCAAAAAGTTTATGTATGACACTTAATTCTAGAACTTATTTCAATCTTTATTAGATAAAGCATAACTTTGTCCAGACTCCTAGTTCTACACTTTCAAAGAAATTTTTTTAATGGCTCATGCTGCTAATATGCTTTAAAGTGAATTTTTGATCGTGAAAAATAAGAAATTCGTCACATATTCAATAAAGCCACACTCATCAGCTTCATCGATAACATTAGTCTAGACTATCTGTATAGATGAATGTCAGTAGGTATTTTTTTTTGGAAACATATTTGCTTGTATTAAATTTATGTGCATATTTTCTGAAATACTAGTACAAAAGACGATTTCTTTTATTTATTAATTAAATTTATTTTTATAACACCCCGGGGAGAGGAATTAAAGACGTTTTCTATAGTAAAATTATTATTTTTGAATGTGCTCTCTGAGTCTGGCGTTGCATAGAAAATAATTATTTTGATTAAGAAACGTGCTTCTCTCACTGTTCAGTGTTAAAAAAGAACAAATTCCCCGGGATTAAAAAAATAATAATGCATCATTTAATTTACCTTCTTCCCCCAGTGTTGTGAGAAGAAACAAATTGGAAAAAAGCATCCTTTCCTCGCCTTAACAAATATATTTAAGTTCTGTAAAAGATTTCGTTGTCATGGAAAGTCAATTTCCTTAATATGCTGTCGGTATCATGTGTCTTCAAAAATATTCAGGGATTATCCAGTTCTAGCTTTGAAAACATTACAAACAACCAACTCATGAAAGCCCGAAAAAAAAAGAAGATGGTTGGTAAATACAAAGCAATGCAATGTATTTTAATTTAAATGAAAATACCGTTTCTAGTGTAAAAAGCGGTGGACGCAGGATGGATATTTAGTAAGAAAAATGGTTCTGGACGTTATAGAAGCAGCGTTGTTCTTGAAGATGCCGTCGTGCTAAATTACATAAGGGAAAACCCTTTTACTTTAGCCAGAAAAGCTGTTACACAACAGCTTGCCGAGGAATAGGTGCTTCAGATTTAAAAAATTCTATTGCATTTTTAAAAAAATATATTAACCGACAGAAATAACCAGTCGCGATTACTATTTGCGTTGAACTATATCAACATCGGGGAGAACCACTGGAACAGAGTAATATTTACGGATGAAAAATGCTTCCAATCCTTCCATAACGGAAAAATTAAAGTATGTAGATCACCGCGCTCTTGTCTTCATGGAAATTATATTTATCGTTCTCAGAAATCGGGAAGGTTTTCGGCAAACCATTGGGCCTGAATGAGTTCAGCTGGCTTGGTTGTATGCTGGAACATTTATCGACGTTTTGTTGCTGATACATTCATAGACATATTGGAACTTCTAATGCTTCCATCTGTAGCACAAACGTTTCCCAATGATAACTACATATTCCATCACGATAGCCGGCAGTACGGCTTAATGGTACGTTGCATCATTGTCAGTTTTGTGCGTCAAACAGCAATATGCACAACAAGTTGTTGGATGGGTGACCATTTCAATAAAAACTTCTGCCTAAGCGGCTTGGTGTGTCCGGCACCCTGGGGAGGTAGCACAATGGGCCCGGTAAGAGTGGCCCAAGTGCATGTGTTCTCACCACCTTCCCCGACCAGAACTTTACCTTTTACCATCACGATAATTGCCCCGTCCATACTGCTCATATTGTTAGAGAGTGGCTTCAGGATGATCACAACATCGAAAATGTTTGGGGACTTCTGGTGAAAAGTATTTACAAAGGAGATTTTCATCAGAACTGTGGGAATAAAAGAAGAATGGGAGGCACTAAGCAATAACGAACAACTAACACACAACATTTAATCCGTTCTATGCCAAACAAGTGATTGCAGCAAACGGGGATAGATTAAATAAGTACGGATTGTTTGATGCTTGTATTTTATATTATCTACCGTTATTAAAACAATTTTTTGATTTTGAATGTTATTTAAATTTGTATTTTACTGCATAGAAAAAATTTCATATATTTACCATTAGAAAATTATAAGTATAAAACCAGGTTCGCGATATAACGCCCCAGTTTTTTTTGCACAACCCAACTGGACATTGGCACGTAGAGTTGTCCTAGATTTTTTGCACAGTACAATAAACGATAATGGCGGCCAGTGTCACTGCTTGTATTTTCCTATACTGGTAATACTGTCCCTTGTTTATACATTTATTGGTAGTTGTTCGGCAGTATCTTTGATGGATGTCTCTTAGATGGCGTACGGCGTCAATATAAAATCCCATTTAGGTCGTGCGCCACCTAAGAGTCACCAAATCTACCCATTTTAAACGTGCTCTGTCACATAATTTACTCCATCTAGCGAAAATAACGATAAACATGAAAAAGCTAAAATAAGTATTGGTAAATGTCAATTTCCAAATCGGTTCTGATTTTACGATGACAAATCATAGTGAAAACGCCTGTAGGCGTACCAGTTCTCACATATCCACCATGAACTCAATTAGAACGAAATTTCGAAATAAATTTATGGAGAAACTGAAGCAACACCGACGGGATGCTTTTGATAACCGTCGCTCCCTCAAGCCTAACGCGAACGTGGAAAGTGTACTCAATCAAAGCTACGATGAAATTAAAGCCGACATCTTAGCGAACGAAGACTTCTCCAGCAATTTTTGGAACGTCGACGAAATTATTGCTCTGCTAAACGATGTGCATCGAGCCGTAATTTTAGAGGAAGTGCAACAGAAAGCGGAAGTTGTATTAAAGGATATGGAGGAGGAACTGTGCTGTTTGCTCGATAGTTTAGCGGTAATATGTTGTGTTTGTGACAGGGAAGAAGTTAGATTAAATTCTGGGGAAGATAGAAACTACGTTATTTGTGAAAACTGTGCCAAGCTCCATTTTCAGGGTGATTGTATTTAATTCGTTCTGAGAAATTAATAAATTTGATGTTTGTTTAAAAAGATTGGCGAGAAAATTGTATTTTTTTATCACCATGTCGGCCAGTCTACAAGAAGAAACCAACAGAAAGCAACTGTCGACATCATTAGTTTGCATAATTCCATTAGACACGGTTTAGGTACAAAATTCATGCAATGTTTGATTGTAAATCACACGAACATGGCGTTTACGACGTTCGTAATGAGCTGTTGCGCTGTCAGCGATTTATAATTCGCTATGGGGTGGTTGTTATAGTATGGCGAAGCTAGCAGACACCATGCAGATATTTACGAGTGCTAAACGTAAACAGATCTTGCTCTGACATGTAAATTTGCAGTACCGTTTATTAATTATTGCCCGAGATCCGAGCAGCATGGAATAATTGGATGAATAGAAGCCCGTTTGTGTAGAAACGTAAAGCATGACGCGTGTGTATGTATATAACGGTTGAATGGAGATGGAGACTGCTTGGTTTATAAATAATAAATGTACGAACGCGGAAAATATGTCGATTACGTGTCTGTGAAAAATAAGAAAACGTGCATTATTATTTACAGGTCTTAGAACGTTATATGTAAATGTAAAAAGTTTTATCCTTACGTAAATATTAGCACTCTGTGTTTCATCAAGTAAAGAAATACATGAGAATCCAGTGACCTAATAATAATAGCGATTTTAACGTTTTTCCTGAGTAATGATGATAGCGCCATCTAATGTGTCTACCTCTAACTAATAATCATATCGACTTGGAATAAGTTTCATTCGATTAAGAATAAAAATGCATTGGAAATCAACCAAGATTTTAGCTTATTTAGACGAAACTATCATATTTCATTACTAAGAGCATATCAGGGAAACTTTTAACAATTTTGTTAATTGTGTGACTATCAACCAAATTTAGAGATTTTATTTCAGTTGCGTTATTCAGGAAATTAAAATTCATATCTTATTGTCTAGACCTGGTCTAGACTTTTTTTGCGGAAAAATCTAGTACAAAAATAACAAAAATTCAAGAAAAAAACAAACTATGATATTTCTTACGATCATATTCGCTCAAGAGGAAAAGAGGAAATGAGCACGAAATAAGAAAATGCCTTAAAAAACAACTAACAATAGTTTAAATTTCAAATCTCTAGTCAAATTAATTGGTATGCCTGACACACACACAGAAAAATACTTTGTGTTAATTTAACCAAAAATTGTTTGAATCTACTATATGCTTTTGTTGTATATAGTCAAAGATACTCTTTTGTTGAACCAACAAAAAACATTTTGTTCATTTTTTTTGGTTAACCCAACAATATTGCATGTTTGTTTCAACAATAACTTGAACTTTATTTTTTGTTTGATTTAACCAATGTTAAATTATTAGTTCGATTAAAAATTGTGCGTGTTCCAATAACCTTAATGTAGTCGTTTTGAGTACATTTATAATTGCCTTCAACAAAATTAATTGGTAAATTCTAAATATCTGTTGTGTTTGATGTAAGCTGCGAATTTGCTTGAGCTAAGTAATTAGTAGTATTAGTAGGTAAAGGAATATCTATGTAATACAAATTCAATTTAATACTGCAAAGTAACATATGTTTTCCCATTAGACAAAATATGCTTATAAAAACTAGAGAAACGCGCCGGCGCCGGCGTATCACCGCAAACAAAAACATACATACATAGATAACAAACAATTTTTTTGGTTAATTTAATACATATTTTTTTCAAAAATAAGATATTATCCAAATAACAATTTTGGTGGTTATTATTTACAATTTCGGTGTTTAATTTTAACAGTTTCGTTTTATTGATTCAACAAATTACGTTGTAAATATCAGAAATAGTCATTTTGACAAAATTTTATTGTTAAATCAATCATAAATTTCCACAATAAAATTTTGTTTGATTAGCAGATCGTTTTTTTATATAATTGAGCAAAAATATAGTTAATCTAATAATATTTTTTCAAACAATTCGTTTTTGTTGAATTAATGCAAGTATTTTTATGAGTGCAGGGCAATTACAGGCAGGTGTAAAAATTTAGTTTATAGGTAACATACAGTCAAGCATAAAATTTAAGCTTAATATTATGGCAATAATTAAAATGCTACAATGTAATAGAAGAATACTATGGAATACTGCCGATTGCTAAAAATATTCATAGTGCCTAACATGTTATTTCCAAACTCAGCTGCTCCTGGATGCTTATGATAACATAAGTAGATAAAGAGAGTGTTTGGTGCATCGTTTACCAAGTTATATCGGCCAATAGAAGGGGTCATTTGCTATCTCTTAGGCCCCAATAACTCAATATTAGCCCCACTTTTTTATTGCAATGTAAAGTTGAGTTTAAAGTTAATTTTTATATCTATCAACAAAAAGTTTGTGAATTAATAAAATTAAAATTAAGAGTTGTTATTTTTACGTAATTTCGAATTTGATTGAGCCACACAACAGTACACATTAAAATTAAACTTAAATTTAGAGACCTATAACTTTTTTTTTTTAATTTAAGTTTGTATGCTTGGTTTTTTTATTAGAAAAATAAAAATTAAAAAGCCGAAATAAAAAAAGCTCGTGGGACTAATATGGTGTTACTGGGCCTTAGAGATAGCAAATAACCTCTTTTATGGGCCAATTTCATTTGGCTTTACTTAAAATGATTAAATAAAGTTGCGACCTTTCATCGACAATGCTATGTCGTATAGTTTATAGAAACATGTGAGGATGGTGATTCTCCATACTATCGTCGATTGGTGAAGTTTCGGTCGCAGTAGGTTTTGAATTGTTTTAGTGGTGCACTGTGCATTTTGCCACCAGTGTTTTCGCGTACCAAATATCGAACGTGTATATAGAAACAAAAGCGACCATTTGCTGATCAAGTACGTAAAGTATAATTGTATCTAAGTACTTGTTGCAATTTCAATTTGGACACAAAGGTGCGTTGAAACCTTTGTGTTCCTTTCAATTACAAAACCACATCCGTGACACTTCTAGTATCCCGATGAAATCCTGTGCTCTTCTCGCAAAATAATTGGGGAGTGAAATTTGCGTTTGAATTTCGTTGATTTTTAGTTTATTGGCAATACTAATTAAAATTGGTAATACTGATTAAAAAAGGGAGACTGCATAGTCAAATGTAATTATGTAAATCAAGCAATGTGTAAGGGATTCCACAGGGATGCATTTTAGGCTCTGTACTTTTTTTTTTTTTTAAACTTCTGGCGAGCGTTTCGTAAGTGAATAGATGCATGGCCATATACGGCCGTGTCTCGTTTTCAAAGTTCCACCCCTGTATACTGTTAATGAGTTTGTTTTAACGTTTCATTTGTGTATGATCTCGCACCCTTCTGGTCTTCATGTTTGTTTGCTTTTCTTTCCTTTTTTAATTTTATGTTTATGTTTAAGTGAACCAAACGTACATGTAAGGGATAGTAAATGAATTAAAAGCAATTAGCATAAACGCTCTCTTCAAAGTTAGTATATTTGTAATCGTATTTTTTTTTTGTATTTCACTGCTTTGCCATTAAACTAACCTAAACACACGGCGCTTTATAAATTTCTCTCCTAACCTTCCTTTGGCGAACTTCAAAGCTACATTGTCAGTTGCACTATTCACGTTTATTTGCCCTTCTCGCGTTTTCTTTTCGTGATCGCTTCGGGTTTTTATGGGTTTTGCGAAAGACGGCCGTTACATCGGCCAGAGAGGTCAACGTCGACGAGATTCGAACAGATGCGACGACAAGGATTATAAATAGACCTGGAGGGTCTTTGACACGCAAAAACAAATAAATTTTACCTCGACCCGATGGCGGCTAACATATAATACCATGGCTCGAACAGACGGATGTGTATATCTACGTTTTTACCGAGAATTCATCGCTGCATCCTCGATGGTTGAACACCCAAACAACGCTGATGCGTTTACCGTATCTTTTCTGTATATTTTCTGGGCCGTTTATACCAACTGCAACTAAATTATCTCACATTATCAATTTGGTTTAAAAATATCGAGCAAATTTACCGAAGTGTGCCCACATTTGCTCTCAACTTGATGGTAAACACATATACACACACACGAAAACCATACAAGGCACGCGTGCATTCATTTTCCGAGAAATGCATACTGTATACTTTGCACATATGAGATCGTATGCACTTGATAGCGTTTCGAAGACAGATTTATTTCTGCTGGATGTGAAAGTATCGTTGAAAATGCATTTAAATAAATCAAAACACATATGGTACAATTTGTCTTTCAGATAATGATTTGTTTTAATTTAATTTGCGTGTTGGATTGAAAGTAAGCCAGGAAGTTACTACAGGAAGTAGTTAATATCTTTGCACATGCATTCCCTAGCGGTTATTTATGTACCATTGTCGAATTACAAAAAAAATTGCTATCCGTTTATTATGAAATTATAGCAAATTAGTTGCTGACATTTTTAGATAGCACAAAATCTTTTATAAGTATAAATTGCACTAAGAAAAATGTGCTGTCCTCCTGACCAGAAAATAAAAGTAATTCTAGTAAACGATAGATTCAATTTATGAATAGGAAGAAAGAAACCAATTTTCCAAGAAAAGGAAATCATAATTATTAAGAAGATTATAACAAGCAATTACATAAGCCTTATACTCCATGTGCTTGAACAGCAAGTGATCGTTTCTATGCAGAGCAAAAATACTCACATCAAAATATACAGCGCGGTACTAATACTGCAAAAGTTATTAGAATCGAAACATCGGTTTGATTACAATGTTATGATAACAATTCAGCTTCAGTCCAAACAATATTTTATTAAAACAAATGCAATCTTAGTATTAGATGCTTAATCTTCCAGCGGGTAGGTGATAAATATTCATATACCTGTACAGGTATAATTATTACGTATTCATACTGGTCAACAGTTAAATAAATTACTTGACATAATAACGCTAGAACACTGTAGAAGGTTATTTCTCAAGTAAATTTATTATTATTATGCAACTGTCTTTTGTAACACCTCAAGAACTTACAATTGATAGAAATAAACAAAAACAAATTACCACATCCTGTCCTATTATTTCCGCGAATAAACAAAGAATAGCATTTAGAAGGAAAGAATTTACCGAACACGTGCACGCACGTTCACCACGGATGTTGTAACTATGCAACTCTTCAATTAGCACGCAATTCACCAACTACGAGATCTTTATTAAGCCCTTCGTTATCGATAGTGCATAAATACGTTACGTTAAAGATGTGCAGTCAACACAGCATCAATTCGAAAATCTCTTCCTTTCCGCCATGTTTGTGGGTATATATTTTATCTGCAGACTGCAGAAGATAGAATAATTTCTCTCGTCGTGACGCGGCCTTGAGTGAAATTAATGAGACAGTTTTAATCTGCCAGCTTAAATCACTTTAATACGAATGTGCATGCAGCGTGGAGGCTTTTCGTCCGTTCTGGCAAATCTCAGGCTTTTTTCGCTTCTGAGATTGCTTCATAACTATTAAAGTTAATTATGTCATCTGCAGTGCATGGCACTCGTAAAGTGCAGCGTGCATAATCTCACATTTGTCTTTATTTGCCTCTTTAATCGTTTGTTACTGAAAATAATGTATATTTTTAAAGGAAGAACAGAATATCGCTGTACTATTTGCTGATCCTTTGGTAATATAAGATAGAGATTACGTAACATAAGCAGAAGTAGTAAATTTAAGTTAGCTGGCCGAAGTAATATTCTGGGCACAGCTATTGGCTTTCCAAAATTGTCTGTCTTTTACGTTCGGAGCGTGCTGGCATTCACACAGAATCTGGTGTGTCCTATTAGATAGTCTGCAATAATGATTTCCAGTTTTGGGAGTTTCTTCTGTTAGAACACCTACTACTTTTGTGAAGATAGCTGCTACTGAGATTTAGTAGCTCTACGATATTCTTCCTTAATGATCCCTTAATAAATCTTTCAATTAATAGTGTTTTTTTGTGTTCTTCGAACCGACTCTTCTTTAGCTGCCCTCCTATTGTGCTTTTGGATACCCCTAGGACAGATACAATGTGGACGCAGGCGAACTAGTGATGGATAATGTGTAGAGCTAATGCTAGATCAGAAACAGTACACGCATTATGCTGGCAAATTCTTTGAGTTACTGCATTTTCACCTTACAAATTGGTATATGGGAAATATTGCCCGATTTTCCGATTTGTTGCTTTCGTGTTCACAATAATAGCCTTTTAACTCTAGTGAAGCAGCTGTTTATGTGGGTGCGGGGTACGCAGGCTGAACGTAGTATGCGCAACAATTAAAATAGTTAAAACATATTCCTAATCGGAAATTTATTTCAACAAAACAGGTGCAAATAACATCGAAGCTTATACAATGAACAATAAGTGAGTACCAAAAAAAAAACATATGTACACAAAATGTAAACAAATATTAATCGTAAAGATACATACAACGGAGCGCTTTTAAACCATGGCGTGAAACATTGAATATTTAATCTTGACAGTAATTTAAAGAAAGACAAATCGGGTCGAATCAAAAAGTGTACGGACTGTGTAAGACAGGGGGTTATGGCGAAGTAGTTCTGCATCGCGCCAGAAGGTTTGCCGGCCACGAAATTATAGGTAGACAGAGGTGGTTCTGCATCGTGTCAGAGACTTTGCCGGTCACGAAATCACAGCTAGGAGACGGCTGCGTCGTGCCAGCAGCTTTGCCGGCCACAAAGTTACAGTACTGAGTACTGCCAATCGTGTGGTTTATATATACCCTGCAGTTTTACCGCCAGGAGTTTTCCAAAGTTAAACCGCGTTTAAAGAAAAAACCAAAAAACAACGAACGATTCGAAAATTAAGAAATTACATACCTTTTTCAACGAGACGCGGAGCGTCGAGTTCTCTAAGACGAGACGCGAAGCGTCGAGTTTTTTTAAAAAGTGAGAGGCATTTGAAAAAGAACATTGAAATTAAAAAATGAAAAAATTAAGAAAAATGAAAAAATTAAGAAAAATGAAAAAATTAAATATATTTCTAGCGAGTTTTCGAAAGTTAATTGAACCGCGTAGCGTCGAATTTTTCGAAGAGAGTCACACTTAAAAAAATTGAACTTCATCCTAAATTCCCATATCTATTCTACGCGATGAAAGGGCGGATTGCTACCTGAGGGGTATTTATCTTCTATAGTGACCGCGGGCCAAGGTGGATCGCGGGCTAGGCGTACCAACCTTTTCAATGGGGTGCGTTCCAGGCGGGACGCGGGCTAGCTAGTATACCAATAAAATGTAAACTTGCCTCAATAATTTTTCAAGAATATAAATTTGAACACATCTATGGAGTCAGTTGGGGCAAATATAAGCAGAAGTGAACGTAAACCCACTTTAAAAAATGGAAATGGATTCATTATTATTAGAAATATCGTGCCAAATCGACGATGCGATTCGTCTAACGTTCTGGGCCGCTTAGTTCGTAACCACATGCAAGCGTTATTTGACATTTTTACCTACGATTCTATAACACTGCAATCTACAGCATGAGTTTCTGCGGATGGCAAAGCTCTGCCACTACTAAACATATTCAAAGAAAAAAAATGAAACTGTTTTGCCTTCATGTCATCGTCACGATGCGACGCTGCACAGACTTTATCACCATTTACAATTGCTGAAACAAATTTATTTCAATCTCCAGATGATGCCTAGTCATCGTGTTTATTTAGGGGTGAAGATGACACTCAGTCGTCAACCTGAATCTTTCAAATTTGACACTAAACAACAGAAATTGGTAACCAACCCAATTGGTAACGACAAACGTTTGGG
Organism: Cetonia aurata; assembly: GCA_949128085.1. NCBI lineage: Eukaryota > Metazoa > Arthropoda > Insecta > Coleoptera > Scarabaeidae > Cetonia > Cetonia aurata. The sequence continues at coordinate 18,628,622 of OX421883.1, forward strand.
GTAATTTTGACAATAGCCGAAGCGTTGACATAACTCAGAGAAGCAGCAGAATGAAAAAAGGCAAAACCAAAAAATAAACACACAAAAAACAATACCATGACACCAAACAGAGAAAAGCAGATTCGATTATCTACTTCCCAACTACCAAAGAACATTTATTCGGATTTGGTTTAAAGGAGTTGAACGAAACGCCGCTGTATTTAAATATGTTTGTGTGATCGAAGAATTTGAATGAGCAGAATTAAAAATCACTGGCCCCAAAGTCTTGGGACTCTTCAAAAACAACAAATAATATTTGAAAGTCATGTTAGACTGCATTACCACGAATGACACTTCTGATACGAGAAAGAATCCTTTATAGGGAAATGATCGTTTGTTGTGCCAGTGAAGGAGCAAAATTAGTTTATTTTTACTATTTGAATATCGAGTAGCTTTTGTTTAAATTACTTCAAAAAATGAAGTTGTGAAGATACATACACACCACACTTTTAGTTTTCTTTTGCATAACCTATTTTTGGTTAAAAAGTTACTGGTTTACATTTACACCGACTGCTGGCGTACAATTTTAAACACGATATATGTTTATATAATTTTTATTATCTGAAAAGAGGTGGGCTTTTTATGTAAAACTGCATCGCATCATTAATGAAGAACGAATAAGAAATACTTATACCTACTTTTAAATTTGTGCATTTGAAACTACTTTATTTAAGCTGAAAAGAAATTATAATTTTATAGAAGTGTACAAATGCTTATTTTAAACTTTCTGAATCGAGAATGTACACATCTCCACACTGATTTTTGCTGCAATTTCGTGATTAAAGACAATATAATCTACGTATAAATTCCGATTGCCCCGTCACTGTTCAGCGAGCCTTATATCATAAATCTATCAAAGCATGCGTACAATTTGATGAATGCGTCTAGTTAAGCAAATGCCGACACATCACCAGTTACTTCACCAAGAAATAACTTCTTAATTACGATTGCTACTTTACAGTTCGTTTATTTTTTATATCCTCTTCTGTTAGTCGACCGATTACAAATTTTATACAAATAATATAGAGTCTGTCCGTTTTCCTTTTTAACGTGTAAAAAAGTATTCTTTCTAAAGGCATCACATTCCACAAATAAAACAAACTTAAACATATGAAGTAGTGTGCACACAGAAAAATGCATGCTGAATTTAAAACAAAATATTGTTTTAACACAATCCTCTTAAAAATAAAATGATATAATTTTGCTGTAAGTAAATCTTTTACCACTAAGTACATTGAAAGTTTTAATTCAAGAAAACTCTTGTTTCGGTAAATTTTCTTAACTAGAGATTATATTTGCTTAGTGCAAGTAGATAGAGGTGAATTGTCCCAGTTTAGATCTGTGACTGCATTATCGGCTTACGTTGCGGCCCTCTCTTGGATTGAGAGTTTGCTTGTGTCCCGTAGATGGAGACAATCTAAACCCTTATTTCTATAGTAGAGAAAATCGCAGATAAGAGAGAAATTGAGAATGCGATAGCGATGTAATGCTGATGACCCCTGGTAGGCAGAAACTCGACTCCGTCTCTAGTGCTTCCCCCTTCATTGCCTTTGCTGGTATGGTGATTCCAACAATAGACAAGCATTTTTCGGTTCTAATTGTTTGTCATTTTTTCTTTGATTTATATAAAGCATGATTTTAAGGTAAATATTACAATTCTTAAAAAGATGGAAAGTGATTTAATCAAGAATTCTAACATTTTGCTCCAAGACTAATGCTTTTAATGCAAGTAAACGATATTCTTAAGTGAAGACTAAAACTAGTTTCATCCAAGACTGTTAACCTCTTACGTCAAAATTATACTGTTATAGGGATGGCAAAAAATGTAAATATATCTATATATTTATTATATGATATATAGAATGAGTTATATCGATATACGATATACAGTGTGTCCACACTTAAGTGTGCACTATTGACAACTTTGTTATCTTTGGAGGTACAGAATCGGTCAAATGGACAAAGTAGTACTATTTTTTATGGCGGTCACAATTGTGAAAACAGAAAAACAATTAAGCGTCGCGTTCTCTAGATATTCGTCCAAAATTTTTTTTTTTTAATGGAACGCCCTGTATATTTTTTTGCAATTTAAAAGAAAATTCCAAACTGGACAAAAAAGTCTTAGTACACTATTATAAAAAAATATCACGGTGATTATGTGCGGGCGCTCCATCTTGTTGAAAGTAAATAATCTGTCTGTCTACCAAATTTAATTCATCCAGAAAATTTTCTAAAATTTCTGTCAATAATGCCACATATCTTTCTCCTGTTAAAGAACCCCGATAGAAGAATGGTCCAACAATTCGGGATCCGATTATACCACACCAAACATTTAAACTAAATCGGTGTTGGGGATTACAAGGATAAACAGCAAATGGGTTTTCACGACTCCAGTAATGATTATTTCTTTTATTGAACATCCCGCGATTAGAAAAGTTAGATTCATCACTCCATAAAATGTGTCTAAAGAAATTGTGATTTTCTTCAAAAGCATTGATAAACCATTGAGCAAAAGTTAATCGTCTTTGATAATCGCCCAAAAGTAGAGTTTGAACAGGCTGATATTTAAAGGGAACATATTCATATGTTTTCAGAATTTTATGGATCGTGCTACGAGAAATACCTGATTCTCTGGACAAAGCCCTTACAGAATTAGTTGGATGTACCTGAAAATATGCCAACACATTTATTTCTATGTCTTGTGATAATATAAAATCATTTTTTTTGCTCTTCTTTATAAAAATTGTTTCGTTGCTTCTTAATCTTCGATAAAGTTTTAAAAAATAGCGACGGTCTGGTACATCACGGTCAAGACATTGCTGAATGTAACGTTCTAGCTCTCTATCTGCATTTCTGGTAAACAGCAAGTACAACTCCAACATATCACACTTTTCCAAATGAGTAAATGCCATTGTTACGGTTGAAAAAATTGTAAAAACAGTACTTTTTCCGCACAGTAACTTTAACAACAACAAATATAAATAATTTGACAGCTACTAAACAATGTGACGCTTTAATTTTCCATGGATATATCGATTTCATGCAAACAAAACAAAGGTAAAGATTTCTCAATAACTATTTTATTTTATATTTTTTTATAATAGTGTACCTACTAAGACTTTTTTGTTACTAAAATTAATCGTATCAACCCTTACTTTATCTTGGTTTAGTAATGCCAGTCCCAACATTTATTTGGCTCTTGGATTGCGATAGAATTGTTGTCTTCTTTGACGGATGTGGCTGATCAGATTCCTTTTTCTCATCTTATAAATCTTTAATAATAGGACGGTTGCTATCTTAAATGTGTTTGCAAATTTGTTGTGTTTCCTGAAATTCTCAAAAACTTTTGAGCACATATTGCATTTAGCAGTATTCGCCGTAACTGCTTAAAAATATTCCTAAATTTTACTTCGAAGAGGAGCTATTTTTTCGTTCACTTTGATTAACAACTTTTTCACTTTTCTCCTAGTTTACGATTTTCACGATGAGATTATTTGTAGCACTATGAAAATCGCGAAAAAGTTCGCTGATCGCTGTAAAGTTACTCTCAGAAAACTATTCCGAGAAGAACCTAATTTCGTTTAAACAATTTAAAGGAATTCGCGGTATTCAACTGGCAATATCTATCTATATACCTATGTGAATTTGATTGTCTTTTGTGGTGGTAAACCTCTTGATTGCAGATGACGCTCCTTTGATTGCATAAACAAAGATAGACAAACGCTAAGTAATGGTTCACACAGTTGGTTAGTTTTTCGCTTATTTAACAAAAATTTTTCGATATACACTCCGCCAAAAAAGTATCGCATAAACTAAAAAAGGGCATTTATGAACCAAGATATTTTTATACGTTCACAAAAAGTTTGCCTCGTGTATGTGAACTATAAAAACACTAACAAAATAATGGAACTTAGCGTTTTTACTTTTTTTTTTTTCTAAAAGAACACATTTAGAAAAATGCATATGTGTAAGGTTTGTTCAGTTGTTTATTGAAAGTCTTCCTATACGGACAAATTTTAAAGTGCGAAGTCAGAGTTCTGTACCAACGCTTTTAAAACTAAAATGAGCAATTTAACTTCAGAACAAGTGGCTGCTATAGTTGCTTTAATCGAAGATGGACGATCTCAAGCATACGTTGCTAATTTGATGAACATCAATCAGTCAAGTGTTTCTAGAGCCGTAGCCAGATATAGGGAAACAGGCATTTACAGTAGAAGACCTGTACCAGGTCGTCCAAGATGTTCTACTCGCCAAGATGACCGCTATTTACTACTACAAGCATTACGTCGAAGACATGTAACTGCGAGACAATTGCAGAACGACTTGGCTAGAGTCAGAAATACTCGTGTGAGTACTCAAACTATTCGGAATAGGTTACGACAGAGTGGATTAAGAGCTAGAGTAGCTGTAACAGCCCCTCGTCTCACTAGGAACCACCGAGTGGCTCGCTTAAGGTTTGCTAGAGAACATGTAAATTGGAACATTAATGACTGGGCCAATATACTCTTCACAGATGAGTCAAGATTTGGTCTTTACACCTCAGATAGGCGTATCTCAGTGTACAGACGAGACGGTGAGCGCTATTCGCAGTGTAATATCAGACCTAGACCTAATTTCGCTGGTGGTTCTATTATGGTTTGGGGAGGCATCTGTTTAACAGGTCGTACAGAGTTAGTACCAGTAGACAGAGGTACACTGACTGCCCACAGGTATATAACGGACATTTTAGAAGAACATGTAGTACCATATGCGCCAATTATAGGAAACGAATTCATGTTAATGCACGATAATGCACGACCGCATGTTGCAATAATCGTCCAGGAATACCTTAACGATGTTGGTATTCCAGTTTTAGATTGGCCTGCGGTAAGTCCGGACATGAACCCTATCGAGCACGTGTGGGACCTCCTTCACAGACGGATACGAACCCAAAATGTTGCCCCAGCGGACCTGCATGGACTAGAAAATGCTCTCCGTGACGAGTGGGAGAATTTGGATCAGGCTTATATACGGAGGTTAATCGAAGCCAGAGGTGGCAATACTCAGTATTAAAAGCTACTGTTATGACATTTTTCTTTCCAAAATTATAATTTCTTGTTTTAATAAAAATCTCAAGTATGAGTTCTTGTTTTTATTTGGCCTGTATTTTATTTAAACAATCATAGAAATTATATCTTAGAGCGCATTAAAGTATATTTACAACTTTATGCTACAAACAAAGATTATGCGATACTTTTATGATTCAAAACTAAGTTATGCGATACTTTTTTGGCGGAGTGTATTTTTTAAAACTATCGATATATGTTATAATATATCGATATTTATATATCGATATATTTGATGAAATATCGATAAATAGAATTTATCGATATATCGTTGCCATCCCTACTGTTAAGACATTTTTTTTCTTACCTTAACCCTTCATTAGTCGCGCATAGGCCCAGCGGACCTATGCCTGTGCATTTCGTATATGTGGCAAGCAGACGCGCCTAATGGAGGGTTAAGAAGTTTTTGTCTTGCGGACATTCAAAACGTAGATTTATTTGGTCCAAGACAAATTTATTTAAAGTAAGCATGCATTTTTACTTTCAAGAAATGTTAAAACACCTAAAAGTGACTATTGTTTATTTTATATGCCAAAACAATGATGAGCTGTAGTAAGTACCTGCGTCATTATAGAACATTAATCATATTTTCACGTTTACAGAAATGGCTGTCAACATCTCCTTTCACTAGCAGCTCTTGAAATGCGCCGCGAAAAGTCCCTAATTAGTACTTACGATAGACGCGTTAGTCAAACGGAAATGCAATTTTCCCCCGAGTTCCTCGAAATTCTCCCTCGCTTATTATTCGTTCCTTTTCGTCACGTTCGGCCAGAAATACGGCCGCAGCGCTCCCGTCCGATCAACAAAATCAAAGTGAATGACCGGAATACGTCTCGTTATTGTTGTGTTATTCGCGATGGTAGGGTAGGGCAAACGAGACTCGTACATACCGTAATAAATGATAATTATATCTGCCGATGGTCTCCTTGTCGCACGTACATACGTAGAACGTGTGTGGAAGCATAAACGTAGATGTTTTGCTCTTATATACAATATATTCGACGCATTGGTAGATTTGCCAACGTGTGATGCTTGAGGGTATAGCTGCGTGCTGGTTAATGAATTAATGAAGGAGGGAATCGTGTATATTGCGTAATCTTTTAGCGAATCGAAGTCAATATTTACATACCTAACGATTTCACGTGTTATCGCGATAAGCAAACTTATACGGTAGAGATTACTGTACCGCAGTTTGTTCACGCCTAATTTGTAATTTATTACTCAAAGCATATTACGGTCTGGAGTTAGAGTTTCGTACTTTGATATTTGATTCAAAATATAGTCTTAGTACCAGTGAATTAGCTGGTTTTATCTTACTAAAATCCAGCACTCTAAGGTGAACAATAAATTAGTATTTATTTTATTAATATATATAAACTGCTTTCATTTCTCCCTGACTCTTGTCAGAGTTATAGCCTCTTCCCATGTAATTCCCCTAACTCGTAGATTCTCTATTACATCATCCCAGGTCTGTTTTGGTTTTACCCTTATTCTCGCTGTTTATACTTGCTTTACCTGTCTGTTATTGTCTATTCGCTATACCGGGGGAAAAGTTGCGAGCTGTGTGGGGATTGCATTCTGGGCGACTTGAAATGGGAGGGACTTCAGGTGTAAGCGTATTTACGCACAAGGTCGTAACACAAATTTGTTAACGTTCGGCGAATTATCATAGCTGATTGGAAGTAAAATGAGCGAGATATTCTTTTTCTCGTTAGAGCTTACGCTTATATCGCTATTGGTGGTATGAACAACAAATTAATAACCAACAATCTAAGTGAGCTATTGTTGCGAAATTTGTAAAACAAATATTAAATCTAATATTGCATTTGTATTAGTGAAAAGGGAAATAATAAGACAATATTCATTTGATAACTAAAAAGCGCAATAAACTGCCATGAATAGCATGCAATCAATGTTTTTATTCATACTTATTTTTATATCGAAGCATCAGATAATGTAAACCATAATTTCAGTGACAGAGCTCATAAACAATATCAAAAGAAAAAAAAAGAACGAAAAGGGGTTTTAAAAGTGAATAATCAAACAAAATAACAAACATAGATTCTAACAATCCTAACTATTGTAAATGAAGTACCTATTCCTGGATAAATAGCATATTATTGAAAAAAATTCGGGATATTTATTAATCATTAATTCACAAAATTCCATCGAAGAGTAAATAAAAAAAATAAGACAATTGAATACCTAAAAACACGCAATAACGGACGGTGTCTAGTAATGATTTGTTTTTTACATAATTATTTTTCAGTTGAAGGTGGTGGTAAAGGGGTTTATTGTTATCACATTTATTGCATAAGATCGATCCAAAGGTATATCACGCGGGACCCAAATTCTACCTGCGTATTGTTAACAAAGAATATGAATCATAACTAGATGTAAAGAAATTGTAAAGAGTTTAGTTTGAATATAGTTCTTGAGCAGACTGGTCGTGTCATTATTTTACATTAACTATTTACTAAATGTTCGAATAACCCTCACTCTTCGTAAGAGCAGTAACCCAGCCGGTCATAATAAATTGGGACGAACATTTCTTAAAAAATATCCCGAGTGACATTGTTGCTGACTTCAATGATTTTCGCGTAATTGTTCGCGATTCGATGAACATTGTTCACCGTATCCGTATATTAAATTATTTAAAAAGGGCTATAAAAAGAAGTTGTTTGAGGCTAAATCCCATAAACGTAAAATATTTTTTCATCAGTAAATAAAATATTATTCAAAATAATTCGTTATCCTTCAATATAACTGACATTTTTCGCTGGGATAATTTTATTTTTGTCATTTATTAATGTAAACGTTGTTTCAAAATGTCGGACTGTATTACGAATACTAGTCGCACTAGGAATTGATCTTTCGGGATAATTTACTGCAAATAAAGCTTGTGTAACTTCCGCTGAATTGCAATCGTAAAATTGTTTTACTGTAAATAATTTTTCCGCGAGCGTATAATATTCCAATTTTTTATAAAATTATTGACCGCGATCAAAACCTATTAACCGTTATAAAACTAGGGCCACACCCTCAATATCCCACGACGCCTTATTAAGAAATGAGCAAAATGAATCGGACACTGGCTTAACTTGAAGTGAATTATGTATGTCTAGCGATTCGTTCCGCTCACCCCACAGTAGTACGGAATGAGGGCTTCGTTGATTTATTTTAAATTGAAAAGTTGGACCTGTTGATAGCGTTTTGTAGTAGTGAGACAAGGTTAGAAATACCGATGTCTGCTTGACAGTAACCGGCGACGGCATGTTGCGGGAGATGGTATATCGAATCGTATATTTGATACACTCGCCCAGCAGAACAGCATGCATATTTCTCGACTTAAGTCATTGAAACCATATTTTCATCCTTCTTTTACTCATATTACGGCAATCGACAGGTTGAAAGTGAGCTCTTGATATATGTCTCCACCAACCGAGTTGTTGTTGCTCAATAAACTGGGAAGCTGATTGTATTCCTAATTCCTCTCTGATTTGCCTGTTTCTGATTCTATCTTTTCTGATTACACGCTATTAAAAACAATTGATAACATTAAAACCAACTTTTTTTTTTATATTTATCTTCATGGAGTTTAATATCATTGTCGGCGCCTGCTAATTAGCACGCCAGCAAAAATATGTCAGAAAACTTAATGCCGATTATAAAGTGTACATCTTTATGAATTTACGACCGAATCAGACATGAAAATTTATTCAACTGGTCGATAATTTATTTGTTTACATTAGAGCGGCTCTCAAATTAAATCGCCACTGACGACCAATGGATGAGATAAGTGCTGAAGTTACCTAACCGCATAGTTTAAAATAGGTATACATATATATGTAAACAATATAGGTACATACATATTCTACATAATATATGGATACATTACCATTGTGTTAAATCGTCTTCGATAACCTAAGCTAATTTACTACAGAATTTTAGAATATCCATAGATAAAAGATGTGAACGGTGTTAAATATTAATATGTGTTAGTTAGGATATGTTAAACAAACATGGTGTTATATAGATATTAGATATGTTTTGTTGATATTGCTCTTATTGTTTTTCATGCGTAGCATTGGAGATACGTTAAGGTGTGTATGAATATTGATTACGGGATTTATTTGTTTTTTGCGTGGTTTTGTTACAGGTTATGTACTTATGTGTGGGTGTATATGCTTAGTTTATGTACCGTATCGACTAAAAATTATTTTTTTACATTACACTAATCGAAAGGATTCTTATCAAACATATTTTGTTTGAAACCTAAGATTCCAACAAAAAGGATTCTAGATGTGTACTATATTTAGTAATTACCCACATATAAAGTAAATAATAAAAGTCGCCATCAGGATATTTTAAAATCACGTCAATTTGTACTAATCGAATTATAAGGATTCGCTATTGTGCTTACTTGTGAAGGATAATCGTTTCCAGTATTTGTATTCCGAAAAATTTAAAAGGGGCTCTGATTTTAATTACATTTTATAATGTTTACACTTTACATTTAAATTAAGGAGTTATTCGTGTAGTAACTATGGATTGGGTTTTAATTGATGTTTGATTATATTATTAATATTTAATTATTGAAAACAGCACCTGTAGCCCCTTTTAATTTTTTTTGGAATAGATAAATACTGTAAACGTTTTATAATTCTTGTAACCCTTATAATCCGATTAGTACGAATTGAGGTCATTTTAAAATATCGTGACGGCGACTATACGTAGATACTGTAGATACAAGATATTTGCATATAAACCTATACTGTTATATCTATAGAACTTGCAGTTTATTTTTGTTTGGTGAATTTATTGCATTCTGGTGAAATAAGCTATTTTTTATGTTGTAACCGGTTTGATGTTGACCACTTTGACTGAAGTACAAATCGTTTCTTAAAGTTAGAATCCTCTAATAAAATATTGGGATGTAAAAAAGAATATTATAATGCTTTCTTGAGAAAATATATTAAATTCAAAATCAGATATATTTTATCAGATTTAGCTTGAATACTTGATATAAGAAAGTGCAAGTAAGTTTACTCTCCACTCTCACAAACATGCAAATTCTATATGTAAGAAGGGCCAATAACAAACTAAATGTAATCATTTCTGTAAAGTTCCAATATAGAAAACCAAATTATAAGTAAGTAATGAATAGTTTTAGCGATTAATCTAGTTGAAGGGTTAAGGAATTCTTTTTGGATCCCAACTAAATTTTTTTCCGCGTGTTCTAAAATGTATTGATGATTTTTACACCCCTACCAGTTCTTTAAAAAATCAAATGCAATATCATGTTTCTGGAAATCAATATTTATGTTTACAATGGTTATTTTGTAAAAATAACCACAAAAGATGTCAAGAATATGTGTTTCCCATAAGTAAAAATTCTTTGCAAATCAGGACATCATACAAACAATATTTTTATAACTAAAGTTTTTTCTACTACTATTTACTCTTTGTAGATAAGTAGATACCTACAGTGTGACCCATTTGAAATGGAAGCACCCTTGTAGAATCTGTATTTTTTTTAACGCATAGTGGGTCCAGAGGTCTACTTCCACACAACTTTTTAGAAATTTATCTAAAATTTCAGGGCATAACTGATTATTGTTCGAGCACGAAAATAGCAAAATGCTATTAGCGATGTTTTTATTAAAAATTTAACTACTCCATCGAATCTGAATTCGACTCCTAAAATAGCTTTAACTAAAATTGCAATACAAAATTCTATCTTTCATATCTGATAAAAAAGTTAAGAGAGAATAATTTATTAAAATTTACCGTGCATTATTTCATAAATTTTGTTCTCACAACATCTACTGACCAAAATTTATTAAGAAGAAAAGAAATGCAAATAATCATTTTTAAAAAATAATTAAGGATTGCAGTGCCCTAAAAAAAGTGTTTTAATTATTTATACTAACTTTTATTTCATTCATAAAATGCAAATTTAAATAACATTGAAAGTAGGCTATGACGTGAATATTACCTGTCACATTGACAGTTACTGGCAGCCTCGATAATTGTTAAAGTCATTCTGAATTGCATTTGTTCACGCTCCGGGGAAAAAGTTGATAATGGCTGTCCAATTATCATTACTAAATAAAATGGAAATTGTCCGTCTTTCTGGAGACAGAGATCGAAGTGAAATAGAGATAACAAGAATATTTAATTATAGGCATTCAAATCGTTTTCCCATTAGTAATAGCACATATCATAAAATTAATAAAATATTTAATAAAACTGGAGCAGTAAGTAGGCAGTAGTAGTAAATGCAACTCTAAACGTGGATCTAAATATGCCAAAGGAGAATATTCGGCGATGTCTTAGAAAGACCAAAATGAAGCCATTTAAGCCAAAATGCTTCCAAACTTTAGAACAAGGTGATAGCGCAAAACGCCCGGAATTTTGGTGATGGATTCAAGGCTAATTCCTTAATGACAGATATTTCTTAAATAATATTTTATTTAGTGATGAAGCTACTTTCACAACAAATCAGGTTGCACAGCCAAAAGAAGACCCTGGAAAATATTTGCAGATTTCCAAGATGGCCGCCAGGCGACGTAACCGCCACCTTAAACTTTTAAAGTGATTTTTCACTGAAATCCATCTAGTAAATGTACCAAGAAGCTATATGCCTTTTAAATCTAAGCTTCATTCGTGTAATTTTTGTTTAACACTTTTTGACGTATCTATTAAAATAAAGCGGTGGGGGTGATTCAATGTTTTTTTTTTTTAAATAAACAGCTGTAATACCTAAGCGACTGAACGGATTTTAACAAACTTGGTCTCGTTGGATGTATTGCTCTATCAAACCATCTTACCTGTGATGTATGTCTAATTTTTAGTGATGCCGCTAGAGGGCGTTTTCTGATATAACAGAAAATTGAAAAATTCTCTAAAAAATTAAATGCAATAATATGACTTTTTTCATAAAAATGTAGTGAAATGATACCTAAATAGGCTAGTGAAAACCGTATCTCGATATCTTGTTCCTAGCATAAAATATCAAAGAAAGAAGATTTAGTTATAAAATTCTAAAAACAAGCTATTACACCGGTATTTATTCTTATTTATTTGTCTGTTTTCAAGAATCAATGATAAAATTTCATAATTTTATAATTTTTAAAAAATTAAAGTATTCTTAACTCAAATAATAAAAAATAAATTAAAAAGTATTGAATCATCCCCACCACTTTATTTTAATAGATACGTCAAAAAGTGTTAAACAAAAATTACTCAAATAAAGCTTAAATTTAAAAGGTATATAGCTTTTTGGTACATTTACTAGGTCGATTTTAGTGAAAAATCACTTTAAAAGTTGAAGCAAGTCTCTACAACGAATAGTTTCCGTGACACAGCACTTTGCATTCTTATCTGGCCAGCCTGTACATGTTATCACAAAATATCCGGCATTGGGTCACTGATAATCCTAAATGAGTGATTAACTGCAAAAGGCAGTAAATGTTTGGTGCGGGATATCGAACCAAAGAATAATTGCACATTGGAACGGATTGAATGGAATTAGTTTAATTGGAGGAGAGAAAAATAGTATTTTTCATTCATATATTATTAGTTATATATTAAATTATTTTAAACAGTATATATCGGCATAAATCAAATTGCCATCTTCAGGTTTAAAAACGTCAAGTAAAATATTTTTGGCTTGAAATATCCTATAAGGATGCTTCCACTTCAAATGGGTCACACTGTATATAATGAATATTAAAAACCGCGATTTATCTGTAATTAAACTCAGACAAAGCACAGAATGAAAAACTCTCTACGGAATGATCTCAATAAAATCGATTTAATCAGTCGATGCCCTTTTTTCCTCAACAGTTAATTAAAGAATGACTATCCGAAACTGCGTGCCGTTTCAATTATACCAATATAAATCCTGGCGAAATGAAAATGCGTGAAACAAAAACGATAAGAATGTAAGTGTAGTTGCGGCTCTCTCAAACTCCCCGTTTCCATATAAGGTCCATCATGACGGCATATGGTGCCACGGGTAATTCGCCGCAAATTGCGTTCGGAATTTATTATTGTCGCTCAAACAAGAATCCGTAAAATTCGACGATTAAATCTCGGCGCGATGCAATTCAAACGATGCGCTTAGAGAGATCGTCCGTATCGGAGGCAATCTGCCCGCTAAGTGTGGACCAAGGATGTTATTTCTGAAGCGTGTCAGTAAGATTCTGTGGCCAGTCCAATGCTGAAAATAAATCGGTGTTTGTTAGATCAGCAACGTAACCTCACGTTATTTGAAGACGATAATTGCCCTGGTAATGAGAGGCGGCATACTAATTATATTATGAAATGGATGCATACACATTAGGAGATGAAGCATGTGTAACTATTTCTAGAATGATAAAATCACCGAAACAAAAAAAAAAAGTTCAGTAATATTTACTAAAAAGAAGTATTTAAGATGTACTTTGATACCTAGAGCACGGAGTAGGGAATAATATAGAAGTCACACTCAATATATTTATGGCACACATCACAATTCTGCGCGCAAATTTGTTACAGAACCGCCCTTAGAATATCCTGTTTTGATAACAAAGCCGGATTAAATTAACAAACTAATACTTCGAAATACACTTTCTACACAGAGAAAAAAAAGTTCTTGAGTCAAACAAATTTCCATCGAGTCAACCGAATTTCCATTGAGTCAACCGAATTATAATTTTAAATGGCTGCAAAGATATATTTGTTTAATTGAACAAAATAATTTTGTCCACGACATTTATTTGTTTCAAACATATATTTGTTTGTATCTAATCATCTAAATAATTTCATTTGAAAATGTATTTTCTTAAATTAAAAAACGGAACATGTTTGATTTAAAAATATATATTTTTCGTTTAAAATGCATTTCTTATTTTAATCAAATATACTCATTTTTACTATTATTTTGATTTAAATATATACTTATTTTTCACTGAAAGCTTCATATGTAGAATAGAATAGAATAGAATGGAATAGAATAGAATATATTTTATTGTCATCGTTCTGTTAAAAGAACTTTTAGACATTGTCCATCACATTCATACAAAAATCTACAGGGCACGTCATTATTAATAGGTACATGTTAAATATTCTTCAATAGAATAGAAGCTATGTTCATACAAAAAAGTTTTTAATTTAGTTTTGAAATGGAATTTGTTACTACAAGTGTACACAAACAATGTATTGGTTTAACAAAATATTTTTGTGCTTTAAAGTGCGCTTTTACTCTGATTAACACCATTCAGTACTATTTTACAATTAAAAGGGTCGCTGCTTAGTATAGACCCTTCCTTCCCTACCATAAACAATTACTGCTGCAATGAATACAATTCTATACATTTGATATAGCTTGAATATCCGAAGTAGTATATTAGTAGAATCGATTATGCATAAAAAAGAAAATGTACACGTTTATTGATGAACATATAATATGACAATTTCATGAATTAATCTTTATTTCTTTCGTAATATGGGGTAGGTATTGTATAACATTTTTGCGTGAATATTAAACAAAATTTCGGCTTCTTATAATAACTAGGTTGAGAAATGAAACAATTTATTTGCCATAGAAAGAAAGATTAATTAGATCAATTAGATTCCATATTGTAAAATTGTAAATTTAAGAGTAATCATCCCGATATTTGTAATTTTTGGAAATACGGTGTAGAATGATTACGAAGCCACGATAGTATAGGTACTTTTCTTCTACGAAAATTACATCTTACGTATACAACTTTTTATAAATAAATGTTTTTTAGGTTAAGTCAACACAAAACGCGTCGAAGTCGAAAAATTGCTCTTTTATCGGCGAATAACCGTTGAAAACAAATACTACATTCATAACTTATTATATTGAAGAAAAAAATAACATATTTATACATTATTTTTAGCAAAAAGAGTACATTTGTATTTACCACAAATTCCAAATCATATTACATGTTAAACAACTAGTCGGTGACGGGCAATTTTCTTATTCATGAATATATATTTTAGGATGTTTATCTATTATTACACACTCACAAATCAACCCTCAGAACTTAACACGAACACCGCTCCAGTATCGGTTAACTGTCCCGAAATTAATAGCAGGGTTTCTATTCGCTAACGCTAACCAATCCCATAATGCAATATCACCATGTATGGGCATGGCCGGTATTACACTATCACACATTTTTCATGTAAATATATTGTTAATAAATTTATAATAAAAATAGTGAATATATTTTAGTATGGTGCAATATACCATAGTTGTATGTTCGCCTATTAGATTAATGGAGGTATATGTACCTATATATATTATGAAATCTTTTAAAATAAATCATTGTTAAATATCTTTGATAGTGTAATACGTTCTATTTTGCTTTCAGGAAGATACTAATATATTATACCTACCTGCTGAAATATATTTATTTGAGTCTAAAAAAATATATGAAACAAAAATAATTGTCATTTCAAACAAATTAAAGTTGTTGGTTTAAAAAAATACTGTTTGATACAAATAAACTATTGTTCAGTCAAAAAAATAAAATCAAAGATATATATTTGTTTGATTCAAGAACTTTTTTCTATGTGTAATTGTTTATAACCTTTATTTTATGAAAAATTGCGTAGGCATTTTTTTTTTAGCATAATCTAAATTTAAAATGTTTGTCATGCACCTCCGCAGAGCCAAATCTCTCTCCTAATCATCATTACGACCCCGGAAAGAAAAACGGTTATCGTAACTAACCGGAGTGAGATTTGAACACTGGACCTCACGACTGATAGCCAAATGTGCAAACCACTAGACTATCAGCCAGGCTTATACATGCATCAATTTATCGTGGACCCCCTCTCCCTATTCCCCACTACTAGCAGTTAGTTTTATGAAAAAAAAGTTTCAAGTAGAAGTTTTAATACAAGAAGACCTACTTAATTGTACGACGCAGGTGACGTCTATCAGGGTATCTCTGTGTATGTTGCGTGCGACTCCGTTATAATTACAAAAGGACTGTACATCTGTTTAGTATTATTATTGTATTTCTGGTCTGATATTTAAGCAAACTAATTACCCCTTAAAAAACTAACATCATCGACGTTCTTTATTAATCATTACAGACCTACACGTGTCTACATGTCTGCGTTATAGTCAACAATTCACCCTGCTGTCCTCCGTCCGTAAGTCATACAGAAACTTGCAGGACTGCAAAGAGCTTATTACAGAAAACAAGACGAGTTCGCCCGCCTAGTTTACCACTTTGATGTCTTTGTCACCGCGTTGCTTTATTATTTAACGTCACCACAAGCTCTTTTTTGTGTTTGCCTTGTTTCTTTTTATTTCTGTAGCGGTTTGGTAGTTTGTGAAGTAACGGCTCTACTTGTTATTGTTGTGTTGTACATTTATTATGTTTTTGGTGTTTTGCCGCCGCTGTTTTCACCGTCTGTGTGTGGTAGTTTTCACCTCCCCGACTCTGAGGCGCGTCTTCGCTTAATTAGGTTTGTGCGATAAGCGACTGACTACCGCAATTTATATGCAGTTGCCTTGTAAATCTGTCGTTGTTCTTGCGCAATTTCAATTAATTACGGGTACTTGATTAATTGCGAACGCGCCTCACAATTAGTATTTCGTCGTGGGTGTGTGAGCTTATCTGATTCTGCTTGGTAGTGTACTTCATTAACTTTTAGAATTACGACTGCAAAAAGAAAATAAACAACAAGAGAGGGTAGATGCTGTTTTGTGCTTCAGATTTATTGATACATCACAAGATAAATGCGGATGCACTCAAAACGGAAAGCTTATGAAGTGAATGTTATTATTTATAGAGGCATATTTGGAATATCTTACATGTTTTCGAATGCGACTTCTATAAACAAACCTAGCAGCTGCAGTTATAGATTAGAATGCTCGAAGATAATGTGGATTATGATACATTAGAAGCATAAAATAAAGAAAATGGTAAATCTCCGCAGGCAATGTATCCTAATATCTTGTAATTGCGCATGATTGTATTTTTTGCATGGATATTTTGTTTTTATCTTTACAATAATTATTATAATTATATACTTATATTAATCCTACTTTACAGGTACGAAGAGAAGTGCATGACCTATTCCAAGATCTTCGAGATGGCCGCAACCTCATTTCGCTCCTGGAAGTTTTATCTGGCGAACAACTTGTAAGTAATTTATTTAGTGTTTCATGCTTTAAAAAAATATACAAAGCTTTTTTAATAAAAGCTTTCTATATTTGTATATTGGTATTATCATTGAATCGAGCAATAATATATGTATAGGTATATATATATTTAAATATAACAGAAATCAAAATCTTTTTGCTGTTGTGCTGTTCAATCACGAAAGGAATGTAATTTAACGTATGGATGGTGGTGGTTATATATTAATGCATGTTATGTACCGGAAACCCACCGTATAAAAACCACATTCTTTGACATATGTTCAGAAGTATATTTTCCAAATATAATGGTAAAATATTCTGAATAAAGTTCAAATAAACTTGAACTAGAATAATAATGAAAGTTGTAAATGTTCATCTGCAAAAAGGAGACATTCAACGAAATTACCCGAAAAGCAACTCTGCGGGCAAAATCCTTGTCCAGCAATTCTTGGTGTAACTGAATGTGGCAGGGTTGGGCATGCTTCAATAATTCTTTTATTCAAATAATTATTTGAATGAAATTTTCATCTGCTATTCTTTATTCCGTATTAAGTTGTTGTTGAATAAAACTATGGGAAATCATTTGAATGAAGAATTATTTCAATAAAACGTTATTTGAATAAAGCATTATTGGAATGACTCTTTCGCCAAATAAATCGTTATTCAAATAATTTATTACTGAATAACACCGAAATAAATTTAGATTAGGTATATGCCTACATGTTTGTGCAGGTAATCATATAAAAATTATCGCTAATGATAGGAAGTGCATCAATATGATGACATGCCAGTACTAATTATATCCGCCGACATCTTCGACATTTCTCTAGATTTACGTGATGTCATTTCTGAAGTCGATAAACAAACCTTCAAACTTATAAAAATTCCACTTGCTTTTTCCCACACAACTTTAATCTCTTTAAAAATTGGCGGGCAAAATTTAAATAAAATCCGCTGATGTTAGAAAGTGTACCAGTAACACGACATGGCAATAATAATTATATCCGCCGATATCTTCGACATCCCTCAAGATTAACGTATTATCGTTTTTGAAACCGATAACCAAACTCTCAAACTTATGAAAATCACATTTATTTTTTCTTGCCACAACTTCCAATGTCTGGTTCAGAAATGGCGAGTAGTATTTATATAAAAATTTCTGCTAATGTTAGGAAGTGTACCAGTAAGACGACATGGCAGTAATAATTATATCCATCAACATTTTCGACATCTCTCAAGATTTATGAGTTGTCATTTCTGAAGTCGATGGACAAACCCTTAAACTTATAAAAATCCCATTTACTTTTTCTCCCACAACCCCCAATGATCTTCAAAACTGGCGGGTAATATTTATGTATATAAAAATTTCTGCTAACCTCAGGATGTGTACCAGTAATAATTATACCCGCCGATATCTTGGACATCCTTCAAGATTTACGTATTGTCGTTCTAGAAACCGATAACCAAACTCTCAAACTTATGAAAATCACATTTATTTTTTTTTCCACAACTTCCAATGTCCTTCAAAAATGGCAACTAATATTAATATAAAAGTCTAACGTTAGAAAATGCATCGGTAGGAAAAAATCTCGAACTTCTAAGAATATCCTATAAGTTTGAGGATTTGTTTATGATTTATATAGGTTCTTCATAACTGTTTAGCGAACCGAAACCGTTATCATAACTGTTTTGAACCCCTGTACTTAGGTATTTTTTTAAATCCAGTGTTTACTTCGTAAAAACAATCAAACATACACACGTAAATAAGCAAACGCACACCATCACAAATGAAGGTATATTTGAGGTTATTTGAATAACAGTAATTATTTGAATGAAGATGAAAATTATTACTTGAATAAGAATATTTATTTGAATAACAGTAGTTATTTGAATGAGAATGATCATTTGAATAATAATAATTATTCGAATGATGAATCATTATTTGTCTTAACTGCACTGCTACTACTACCTGATAAAATTAAAGTTAAATATAGCAATGTAGAAATTTTTAATTTTTAATTTGAAATATTTATTAGAGGCAACGAGTTAGGTATAGGGAACGGTTCACAAAAATGAAAGACCCGATAAATATCTATCGAAATATCAAAAAATATAGGGTGTTCCATTTCAGTTTAATGAGAAACTTAAGGATCCGAGTTTTGACTCACCTTGTATATACAAGAACATTTTTTTTTTTGTTAAATTCTCGCACCAGCGAAAATACAAGACGTACCCAAACCAAGTAACGGTGCAAAAAAAGTCGTATATTTTTTTCCCAACCGGAGCTAACCCTGTTAATACACCTTTATTTAGACATAAAAATTGTCAACTTTTTAAACACTCGGAAGAGATGTGGTAAACCCTGTATGAGGAGACTCGCAAAAGTAAGCAGACAAAAAAGTATAGCATTCCATTTAAAAAAATATATGAAACATCTTGTATATGTGTAACTAATTCTAGAATATGAAGCTTAAAAATACCTCCAGCTTTTCTTAATAATAATCAGATATATTGAGCTTCCTCACACTAATGGCCAGCCTGTATAGTACAATCTGTCTAATACCAGCCATTAAAAATGTTTATTGATTGTATTAAACCGTGCTATAACAAAGTTTTATGCCTATACAGTAGGACTTATAATTAGTATATTAGCTACATGGCTATGTTATACTACAGAAATTGTCGTAAAGATGGCGCGCTACCGCTTATTTCATAACCGTTGTAATCCTTATTCATTGTAAATTGTGTTGGGTAAACACGGCTATTGTTAATATTGTTTTCTCTGCATTTAGTAAAACACTAGAAAAGATTAAGTATATTGATATGAATGTGTTCTTTTAAGGCTAGTACTCGTTTGAAGATGAACAAGATATATGTTAGATATATTTTTTTTTATAACTTCAACTGTTGGTTTCAACGTTAATTTGGTTTATTTTGACCTGTTTTGACCTATTTGTGCTTACGAATTGTTTTTAATTTGGAATTAGGTAGATTCAGTTGACACACAGGCCCGTTTCTGGGTAAGTCCCCGCCCTGGTGCGAACAATTATTTGCGGCCCCGTAACTTATATGCAATTAATGTAAGCAATATTTTTGGCAAAAGAGAAAAAAGAGCAATCAAATATCACTTTTTAATTGTTTTTTAATGAGATAGGTACAGTCTAAGCATTGGTTTGCTTGTCAGGCGGCTAGTCATAATGTCAAACATGCCATATTTATCCATATTTCTATTCAAATTCTACCTATCTACTAAGTATAAGTATATCCTACATTTATCAACAATTTAAAGAACAATATATATAATAGTTATTTATGTATTAAGGACCTAACTTGCTTTTATGATGCAATACATAATTTTAAAAATACATCGAGGGCCATAAAAGCACGGCCATGGTACATATATCACTTTATGCACAAATGCGGAGTTTTTAATTTAAAATAAAAATATGTATTTTATTGAATTTTCTAAGGTTGATTTGACTAAATTTGAAAATTCCAACTTGATTTGGGGGGTACGTCCGAATATTAATATGGATAAAAGATGTTCGAATTGTGTTGTTAACATATGCATGTTACCTAAAATAAATGTTCAATAAAAAGTACAATTTTTGGTTTCGAATGAAACCTCTTCATTTTGTAAGGGTTTAAAGTATTTCTATTGGGTATAATGTCGTTGTTTGACGTTTCATTATAGCCCTAAGGAATAAAGACTTATGCGCTAGTGTTATAAAAAGACGTTTATGGCGTAGAAATTCGTGTAAAATTGTCAATTTATGACTTATTCGTGCATAAATAAAATAATATACATGTCCTATATATATTTTTAATTTTCATAAACAATTACTTCGACGATTAAATTTTCTAAATTAAAAAAAAATAAACTTTTTCCTTCTAAGTTTATCAAGAAATTTTTTTGTTTGTACTATATTGAATGACATCGGTACTTTTAATATATTTTCTATTTTTTGCATAGTAACCTCATTTTATTACATACATAAATTTTATTAATATATGTATAAACTAGTGCTGCAGATATCCGACAAAATTGAGATCCGGATATCCGGATCCAAAACTATCCGGATATCCGAATCCTTGGATCCGGATCCGCTATCCGAAACTTCGGATCCGGATCCGCTATCCGATACCTCAGATCCGGATCTGCTATCCGAAACCTCGGATCCGGATCCGCTATCCGAAGCCTCAGTATCCTTAGTATCGAACAACTGAATGGTAAGTAGGAATTACAATTAAATTAATTACTATAAAGTAATTACCATTAAATTAATTACTATTAAAGTAATTAGTAATTACCATTCAGTTGTTCGATAATAATTTGTATAGCGGATCCGGATCCGAGGTTTCGGATAGCGGATCCAGATCTGAGGCTTGGGATAGCGGATCCGGCTCTGAGGTATCGGATAGCGGATCCGGATCCGAGGTTTCGGATAGCGGATCCGGATCTGAGGCTTCGGATAGCGGATCTAGATCTGAGGTATCGGATAGCGAATCCGGATCCGAGGTTTCGCATAGCGGATCCGGATCTGAGGTATCGGATAGCGGATGTGGATCCGAAGTTTCGGATAGCAGATCCGGATAGTGGATCCGGATAGCACTTAGATCCGGATATCCGGATAGTAAATTATCCGGATCCAAAATTATCCGGATCCGGATAACAGCTCTAGTATAAACCTCATTTATACATATATTAATAAAATTTATGTTTACAGAATAAATCACTTTTTTTTAAGTCAGCTTATATGCCATTTTCAAAATTATCAAAATTTCAATAATGTGTATTTAATTCCAAATTTTAACCTTTTAGCTAAATTGTGTGCAGGATATGGCGCACCACACTCATTAAGAACGTAATTTTTTCGGTTTTGTACGTGGTTGTTGTTTATAACAATAAGTACAATAACTATAAATAAAGCACTCGCTCGTTTGTGATCCAGTACCGGCGTTTATATTAAATTATTTTTGTTTGCTAAAAGTCGCGTTATATTATATCATGATTCATGATGTAAAATGTAAAATGTGCACTCTTAGCACATTTTACATTTTATTGTGTACACGTCATCGCACGTTATTTAAAATATGTAATTACACAAGTTATTGGTTTGTGTTTGCTGCAGTACCGTGCCTTTTGCCGCCCCTTTCTGTGCCGCCCTGGTGCCGTGCACCACTTGCACCACCGGGTTGGCACGGGCCTGTTGACACATTTATATGTTCGTAAATAAGTTATATTTTGCGACGATTGTTTAACTGTCTTGTGAAAAAGTTGTCATGTTAGACAACGAAGCAAAATATAACATATTTATATACGTGTATTTTCTTGGTTTTTTAAGTCGTATAATTAAATTCCCAGTAAGTAAAAATACCAAGAAAATATACCTATATCTATTTATAAAAGGTCAAGAGAATTTTGAAGAAATAACATATTTATGAACATAAATGTGTCAACTTAATCGGCCTAAATCCCAAATTAAAAATAATTCATATCACAACATAAAATTTCGAACTTCCACTTTCTAAGGATATTATATAGAATGCCGATAGGAATTTCTTTATTTATGTTGTAATGCAAATAAGCTACAGATTTGTTACTTCCGTAAGTAGTAACTCTTTCACTTTTTTGGTTGCTTCTAGTAACTCTAACTTAACCGAAATTACAAAACCATAGGAAGTATGCATGTATTCAAAAAAGTCCATTGTTTAAAATATTTCCCTTAAAGTTGGTCTAACAAGATATGCATCTAAATCAACTTCTAACAAAGAAATGACAGTAACGACCATTATGATGAAGAAACGTATACAAACGAATACGCGTTAGAATATGGAATGCTATTATATGTGAAACATACGTTAATCTTATTTAGGCCACCTAACGAGAATTTCTTTTATCTTCATCGTTCCAAGCGCACACCTATTTTTAATAACAATCGACTAGAACCGAATTAACGATGACAAAGAAGAGCCGAATTACGAAAGAGATTCCAGAGAAACTTTGATCCACGGTATTCGGAACTCGTCGGTTTTTTCAAAGCGTGCCTAAATATAAAAGACCGGATTTTGAGAAAATGTGACCGGCACGGCTGAAAGAATGGAATGCGGTCTTTGCATGTTGCGATATCTCCGACTACAGGCGGATTCTTGCAATATATGTCGAAGTCTTCGGTTGACCTTGACATTACTGAGTACAGTTAGGTCGTTTAGTTCCACGTTGAAAATCTATTTACTGGTAACCATGTATGCAACCAGTCCTACAGAACTGCTTCAAAGTTAGTATAAATCCAAGCAGTATTTCTGTAGGTAATTGCAGGCATGCCAATCTGATCGTTCATCGGTATTTAGCATGGATTTGCGTAGTTTCCATTCAAGTTGTTCTCGTGCATTTTTATGTATTCCTTGATCGTTAGAGATGAGTCATCTTCTTCGCCTAGAAATATCAAAACCGTGTGAAGATAATCGTCGTGTCCTTGTCCTTGGTATAAGTTCCAATCGCACGAGACTGAAATAACGATTAGAAGAATTTCCAAGCGATCGATATCGGTATGTTTATTAGCTAGAAAAACAGAAGTTGAAAGGAAGGACGGAGAAGGACGACCAGGTAGCAGTTATTGTCAGTAACACCGAGTACGGAGAGGTCGACGATTTTATTATAGACCTCTGTTACGTCAGTATCAAAGAAGACCGTGCTGGAAATTATTCATTAAGCTATTCTGAGCGCGAGGTACGATCCCGAGCTGAACGTGTCTGAAATATCGATGGAAGTTAATATGCATGCGTATGTAAATTTTATGTCAACGTCAAGGAGTACAAATTAATTGACAACGAAATGACTTTGCTGAAGCTAAAGATATTTGTAAACTGTTTCTCAAATTCGTTTCTTTTTTTTTTATTATTTGGAGATGTTGTTATCACTATATATTAACATAGTTATTTCGGTATTATCACTACCTTTTTAATCAGATTCAATATTTAATGAATTTTTCATTTATAATGTTTTGGTACTCATACATTCAGCATTCTCTCTTTATATTGAAAAGTAAGTCAATAAATGTAATAACATCACGAACAATCCAACAGTTTATCACATTTTTGACTTTCCAGAATAATATATAACTCCGGATCATTGCATCTATGAGTATCTCTTATTTATTTTAAGACTTTTCATAATATTTAACCATATTATATACAGGGTGGGTCAAAAGTTTGGGAACACCCCCATAACTGTTGAACGAATCTAGATATAAAGTTGAAGTTTGGAGAAGTCGTATAAGATCATGAAAGCCATGTTTTGTGCAGGATGGCATCCACCCCTCACCTCCTTGGTGCAGTAAAGTGGATTGGGTGGTTTGTTTAAAGCACATGATAGGTGAAGTAAAGGCTTATTTTGAAGGCCAAAAGAATGTTTTTTGGAAAACTTTGCTGCGAGTCTCTAATCTAAAGTTATAATGACCAAAAACCAAAATGTGTATTTCTTAATTAAGGGTGTATTCTATTGTGAGATGCACGATTTTATAGCATCATTTCAGATTTTTTTTCTCAGAAAGTGGATGAACACCAACGTTATAAAATCCATATTTCTTATGACTTAGCGTTTAAGCTATGAAACCCAAATATAGAAAATAGCGTAACAAAGTTCCAAAGTTGAAGTGAACAAAAGAACAGCATTCAACTGTTGGTACTTTGCGACTTTCTAGATAATCTGAAACGAAACAAAAAAAAAAACGATTCTTAAAATGTGTGGTCGTGACTACAGCCGTGGCTGGAATTAAGTGAAATATGGAGAAGTTTAAAAATGATCTTTCGAAAATGGAATTTTGTATTTTACAGTATTTTCCCTCGCTTTTCTCCTTTACAACTCGACCTGGTCTGTTTAATGCCCTCGACTATAGGCCTTTTTCAACACGTTCGTACTTGAGTATCTGACTTGACGCTAATATATCCTTTTGCACACTTATTCTACACACTATAAACCTTCGAAAATGCAAAATAAAAAAGATGGATTTTTTTTAATCTGCCAATGTTACAAAAATGTCAATACCGTGTCGAATATTATATATGTATTGACTTAACGGATGTGAACTTGTTAAAGCGCACACCCTTCCCACTCAGACGAAAGAGGCCCTGCTTGAAACTAACTACTTTTAGTCAAATATTTAGGCATTGACATTTTGTGATATTGACATTAATTAAAACAATGAAGAAGGAAGTTGTGTTTTTCCCTCCGTAGTGTTTGTGATACCCCGAGATATTTTAAATTCAAATTTATATTTTCACGTTTTAATGTGTTTTGTTATCGTCAATAATTTTAAAGTACCTAGTTGAAACAGATTAAAATTTAAGATAAATAATATATATATAAATTTACTCTCTTAATGCACCTACAAATTTGACACATCATTTTTTATACATAACATACCTTTGACATTTTTATTGCCTGAAGATGGTCTAATAGACCGAAACATGTAGCATATAAAAGATACTTAAAAATAAAAAGGATTGGAATACGAACATTTTCTGTTATTATTTAATATCAAAATGAAGAAGGAAATGCACATTTTTGTTTTACGTTCATGACTTTCGTAATGAACTTTTTCAAAAAACATTTTTGGCGGCTTCAAAGTGAGTCCTCACTGGGCCTATCATGCCATTTAATTCTTTTCAGTCATTCCTACCCTTCTGCCGCAAGGGGGTGAGGATGGATGCCATCTTGCATAAAACAGCTTTTATGATTTTGTAGTCCAGTAGCCCAACAATCGTGTATCTTATTTCGGTGTTTCCTTTTATACCAATACATTAGCCTTCCAAAATTCTTTTAACAAATTACAAATGGCAAAAGTCCTCTTCTATTTGATCTAGATATCTTTGTTTTATTTTCTTCAAAATTTCACCTTCTTTCGTTCTCTAAACCTAGCCTTCATTTGTTTTATACCGATGTTGTTTTTCATTACGTTTGATTACACGATTGCCTATACTCAGACGATATGTGACAATTCCTATTAATTTTTTTGTTAGTGCTGTTGCTGTTATAGTAGGTATTCAATGACTACACATACTAAATCTGTACATATTCGGTGTATATGTATCATTAAATTTTGCAAACGTCGTAGGTCAACGACCTCTATAGTGTTCCTTTCAATTACATATGCCAACGTCATGGGTAAAAGCTGAAATTTATTCGTTTTTGTTTATTATAGTACCCTGTATGATAACGTCTGTTTTTTTTTGTAACATTCTCAACTATCAGGTTGAACAGAATGCTGGATGACGGTCGCCTTGTCAGAGAACTCGATTTCAATTTATTGGTCGCGTTGCGTCGTTATAAAGCGAATTTATTTGTCATTCAACCTAGCAAGCGACCTTCGTCATCTTTAGCTAATGACGCCGTATTTTTTTAGTATTGCCAGGTACACATCTTTACACAAGCAACTATTATATAACAATAAATATAATAAAATTGTACAAATTTGAGATCAGGCGTAATGGATGTGCAAGGAATCATAGGTACTATCTTATTGCATATGTATTATTAATTTATGATTATTTTTCTCGAACCTGTCAAACCTGTTCTTTTTTTTATTAATTCATGTTTATCAATCCCAAGCAATAATTTGTACTCTTCTTTGATTGCTCTATATCTTTGCTGTTTTATGTTTTCATTATTAGTTTGCCCTTATGCAGTGCGCACATTTGTCATCAAACCATTCTGCTTTAAGTCTTTTTGTTTTTTTTTTTTGCTTTTACGAATAAGCAAGACTATCAAGTTTTCCCGTTCTAAAGAACTACTCGTAGAAGTATACCCATGACTCTAAAGAACTGATTGAGATGATATCCATGCGAAACTGGTTTTAATTGATGGATACATCCATCCTCATGTGATCTGCACAGTCTACACACCACACCAAGGCCTTATGGTATGGTTATGCACTTATATAGTTCTTTGCATCTCCTTATCTTACTTCTATATAATACACATATTTCTCGTTTTTCGTGATCAAATTAACCGGCATTACAATCGCTAAAACAGCTTTATCTGAGACTGTTCTATACAGGCTTGCTATTTGCAGGGGCCCAATTTTTAGGACTGTCCACGTTTCTTTCCTGCATACGTCTACCTATCTAATACCTCCGCTCAAATCGAGGTTTCCTAGAATTATAACGCGTACAGAAGTGTCATCTTCCTTCCAGCTGGAATGGTTATTACAAACTTTATGGGTATTGTTATACATAATTAACAGTACTTCTTCAGCCTGACATAAGTAATTAGAATACCCAACAAGTAATGTAAGAGAATTCATGTAGATTACGTTTTAATATCCCATTTAATATATTAAAGCACTAGTGGATTAACAATCACAGTTCCAGAACAACATTCTGAAATGCTAAACTATAAAATTAAATATTATATTTTTATTTGTTATTTTAATTTATATATAATCTTTAGGTACTGTGGATGCATTGATCTAATTTATTTTTTATATCCCGCAATTAATTTAAATCTCATCATAAATTCCAATTTTTATATTTTTATTTGTTTATCACTTAACGCATAAAAATAGGACAATTTTTATCACAGCAATAATGGATTTATGACTTAAAAGAAGAAAGACATTTACTGCATCTTGTAAACATAAAACAACAATGTAATGGGCAATAGATTGTACCAACTAATTTTGAAATATATAAAATCAATTAAAAACATGAACTTATAGATGTTTGTATCTTCCAATCCATAGTCTATCTATTATTCATAGTATTCAATTAACAATTGATAGTTATATTAAAACGTGAAATTTATCTACGTACTTTTTAACAAAATATTTCTCTATTGATTTTGGCTTCATTCGCAAAGCAATTAATAATCAAAAAGTTTGTAATTTTCTGGAAATATTAATGAATGATAATTCTAGCAGCATAATTGAAATAGGTATGATTACTAAGCACGTTTTGGCCCTGGTCACCACATCGCCTTAGAGCTACTTTCTAATTATATATAACCATCACTGGAATTTATGTAACGGGGTGCTCTTCGCTGTACAATCCATGCAATCAGATTGCATAAGTTGCAAAAAATTAGACTTCCTTTGGAATAGTAAATTATAACTTAACAGTGTCAAAACTAGATAATCACATATTATAGTTACAACTTATACCTTTGGGCAAACTATAATACGATTCACGTGCAAAAACTTTGTTATTAATTGCTTCACTTTCTCTAATTTGTGTATATCGTTTAAACGAAATATTTTTTGCATTCTTGCTCACGTTGGAAAATACTGTTACTGTTTTTAGGTTAAATTTAATTGAGATTGCCGGAGGAAATTGTAATGGTTTACAGACTTGGCAAGACATTTGTTATTTATTGTATTATTTGGGTATTATTTTCTTTTCCGATTCGTTTACAATCCTTTAATATATCTTGGTTTTCCGGAAATTTGTATTAATAAATTCTAAATGTAGAAATTAAATCTTTATTTTACGTTTCGCCAATGTCAACATTGGCTTTTTCAGAAATTATCCAATAAGTAGTATAAAAAAATCTTAATTAATCCGAAAACTTGTAAAAAAAAAACAAATAAAATATATTTATATTTTTTTTTTTTTTTTATATTATTCGCCAATGTCGACATTGGCTTATATAATAACATTTTCAAAGGTATAAATTAATTACTTTATTATACAAAAATAAGGATTTTTAAATTAGGAATAAAATGTTATATAAAAATTCAAGTTAGTTATAAATATGAATATATGTTATTTGTTTTTTTTTTACAAATTTCCAGATTAATTAAGATTTTTTTATAATAATTATTGGATAATTTCTGAAGGAGCCAATATCGAAACGTAAAATAAAGATTTAGTTCTACATTTAGCATTTATTAATACATAAAGATATAGGTATTAAAGGATTTATTGTTTTATATAATAAAATATATTTTGGAATATATAATGTTTTTGCTGTTGTAATCGTTTTTCTTTACGAATTGTGTAATATTTTTACTATTGAGAAATAAATAAAAAAGGAAATTACATAACCAGTAAAAACGACAAAACCTAATTTATTTCATTAAACATTGCTGCATGTATCAAGCAAGCTAGTACCTATACATCTAAGGTAAATCACATGAGAGAAACACTGGTGGCTCCGAATGGAATAGGATGTGCGCAGGGTACGGTGTTGTCTGTGACCCAGGCTAAATTTATTTAGTTCTGGGACAAAATGGAGAACACTTTACAATTTGTACAAGAATAAGCAGATGAGGAGGGTCTAAATATTAGTCGCGCAAGGAGAGCTACTCCTACAGCTGCAATGGAATGTCTCCCAGGCCTCCCTCCTCCCCATTTAGTGATAATGGGGGAGACAAGAATGGGGCGTCTTACATTGCAAGAAACACCAAGTGGCAGATATGCAGGATTGGTACACAATAATATTTGTTTCCAGATAAAAGTCTAGGCAAAATCATGAAAAGTCCTTGGTTGAGAGACCATCAAAGATGAAGACTGAAAAACTACTAAACCTCAGTATGAATCATCTTCGCACAGTAGTAGGTCTTCTAACAGGACAATGTGCACTTACAGAGAATTGGGGTCAACACTGGAGATACCCACTCCAGACTGTCTAATTGGATGACAGAAACCGCGTACCGTATTCTGTGTGAATATGAGGCATTGAACGTAAGAAACCAAGCCGTTTTTAGAAAAATAAAAATGAACCCAGAGAATTATCTCGATCACGTAGCCAGAGACCTGTACCGACTAGAACAGCACCAAAATATTGGAATGTCTGATATGAGCCAGACTCCATGTCAAACGGCTTGTACAACAAAAAATTTTAAAATTTAGCACATAAAGCCCAACCGATGTTTTGTCGGGTGGTATACAGAAGTCCAGAGATATAGATGCACCATTACCAATTTTGTTGTTGTTTAATTTGCAACTTCAGTATGTGAAAACAGTTTAGATTATCACAGCAGATGCTGTTTTTAAATTAGTTACAAGAATTGTTTTAGTTCCAAGAGGTTATTACGATTGCCAATAAAAAAAGATAGTTATGTCTTCCAATTCAGAAAAATAACTTGTAGTAATGCAGCAGTAAAGAAACACCAATTTGTTCCTGCACAACATTGCTAACATTATCATTCGCTTTGATTCTAAAAGTGAATAAAACGTTTAGCAAATATTTTATCTTTATTATCTTTGGCGGTAGATACCTATATGTATATTTCCATTACTATATGAATTATTTGATTGGCTTTAACAATGTTTTTCTTGAATTTTCAGCCACGCGAAAAGGGTAACATGCGGTTCCACATGCTCCACAACATCGACACCGTACTGCACTTCCTTCATTGTAAAAAAATTAAGTTAGTTAATATTAGATCTGAAGATATAGTAGATGGCAATCCGAAGCTCACTCTAGGACTCATTTGGACAATCATCCTTCATTACCAGGTAAGTGTCCCCTTAATGAGATTTTTGATTTTTCGTTTTTGGTATTTGGAGCAATTACATCATGCTCGATATTACCACCTTTTGTAGCTTCTTGTGTTTTTCTTCTAATTTGCTGCTATGTTTCTCCTATTGATCGTTGTGCAATAAATGTCGACTTCTGTTAATACGATTCGAGGCCAGTTCAATAAGCGCTCATTAAAAATTCTCACATCTCCTTTACATACTTACATTGCGCAATTTTTAACGCCACTTTATTTCATGTTAACGCTGACACAAGCAACTACAGGGAAAACAGGTAAGAGCAAGTGAAAGAGGCTATGTTGGCGAGCAATTTGCGACAGAACCATTCTGAATATTTTCTTTTTCATCGCTCATGATTTCCATGATTTTTTTACATTTTCATCCACTGATTCTTGTTGATTTTGTGGTTTGTTTTTATTTAAACATTTGCGCTTGAGAACTGGCTGTGAAAATACATACACACATTATGAGTTACCTTAAATAGTTTATGTTCGCTATTTATTTTAGTACCTAGTAATGTGAAAGAATCAGAATTTTTCAAGAATGCAAGATAATAAAATAACTAAAGAGGTTTCGTAATATATGATAAACTAACAATATTAAGTAAAATTCCTTAGTCAGGCGCCTGTAGTGTCATTGAAAAACTCTGAATCACGAAAATATTTTTATAATTACATCATCATCAATATTCATTTATACCCAAATATAATATACGTATTTCAACCATGTAATACCATTAGATATCTTAATAGCATCAGTATTATAGGTCACGACATTACCTACATGAGTGCATGATAGTATATCCTGTTACACATAGATGGCGCCGCAGTTCTTATTTAGTTCATTCTGTTTCGTAGGTTAATACAGTGCATGCCATATGCCATACCTCTTACAAGTAAGAATAGTAGACTCTTGCGGCAATTTAATTCTATTTTATACATTAAATAATCTAGAATTATATGATAGGTTTAATTTAATATGATTAATTATTTAATTTAAGATGTAATTAAAAAATTACAAATAGAATTATAGAAGAAGTACATTTTTATAGAGGTAGTAAAGTTGATGATTACATTATAGATTAATTTGTCTTTCTCTAAAGAAAATATTTCTTGACAACGCTTACCATTATTATGATACATAGGTAGACGATGTGTGATAATCTGCTCCACTTTAATCCCTAATTTACTGCAGCGCATTAAGACCACTCCTCAATGGTATTAAAGTGGATCGTGTTATTGGTTTAATATAGATAGTGTGAGCATTTGAGTTATTTGTACACATTTACCTTGTAATAATCCCGAAATTGGTGATGTCCTTGTTCAAACTTACGTGTAAAATGATCCTTGAGGCAGACTTTGCAAAATATTGCATGAATTATCGATGATCAATATGAGCAAGATGTACAATATTTACGAATAACAATTCTAAAGAATAATATACCGAAATCAGATACACGCAGTTTCAAATAAGATGTCTATTTACTGAAAACTACAGTACATGCATATTCTGTTGGCGAAAATTCCGCCCCCACGCGCATCTTACGTCACCAGCTTGGAGAGATGGACGGAGCTCGCTGAATGAACAGCACTGCAGATAGTGGCGTTTTCACGTTTGACTTATTACGTTTTGACATACTTCTTCGGGTGTGTCTCACTCCATTGAGCACTCTCTTGCTATTGCGCATCCGCCAGCTGAAAATACATGTCTCGACTAGCTTCCATCATGTATAATGTGTTACATACCTGCTCCAAGGTACGAATTTGGAGATTGAAGCATAAGATTGAATTGTGTATGCAATATTACTGCGGTATTATCCTCACATTTGAAACAACTTTCCGCTATTTCAAACGTCGTCAATTGGGATAGCCCATTGACCATCCTCTATAGTTGACCAATTTTCAAATTCGTACACAAAGAAAAGTATTCTCCGTTAGCAAGGAAGTAGATTTTTTCGAGTTTGTTTCTTTAATATAAGTATCTTTTCTTGTTTGTCCATAACAAAAATTGAACTATATAGAATAACAATTTCCAAGTTATAATTGCTTTTAATAATTATGAGTTGATGTTGTTTGCATTATTTCCATCGTCCGTTGAATTGTGGAAATCCGACGTTTCGGCGGTGGTCCAATTGTCGTCATCAGGCTCCTGATAACAATTGTCACTTGCTAGTTTCATAGTTGGCTATGGAATTGTCACTCGGGTAATTTGCCTTATGCGCGCGCGTTTGCTTCTGTAATATATTACACTATATACAGATACACGCTGCAGCTAACGATTGTCCATATTCTTTCAGGTGTGTCTCATTCAATTGAACGTGCCCTCTTGCTGTCGCGCATCCGCCAAGTGAAAATCCTACTTGCAATCGTATACTGATTTCTCCGGAAGTTGCAAACAGTATAGATATATACTGTATACTATATTTATATGAAATACATGGGAACTTGTGAGCATGAGATTTTTTTCTGTGGTTTTTCTTTGCTTTGGAAGCTGATTATTGAGGTTTTTTTTTAAATCTGATTCGATAGAAAGTTTCATCATATTTTTGTCGATTTTAAACGTACCCTTCATTGCTCATATCTTGTTATGGTGGTTTCAGAATTCATTTTATACTGTGTCAACCCATCTAATCTGTTTTATGCAGTTACGCACTAACGGCACCGATACCTTAGGCACTAATGGCCTCTGATGTCGTGGCTATGTATGCCGCTTCTTTTAATTTGCTTTTGGTTTGTCTATCTTTTTTTTAGAGAGGATAGAAGCATTTTCCCAATATATTGTATGATCTGTTTCCCAAGCGTATTGTACCAATCTTGATTTGTCTGTTTCTCCTTTTCTGCGGATCTTTTTGTGTTCTTCTATTCTTACTTTGGGCAGTCTGCTTGTTTCACCAATGTATGAGCGTCCATATTCACATGGAATGCCTGTACACACAATTTTTGGTTCGTTAGTTTATGTTGTCCGGTTTCATTCTAGTTAAGTATGATATTAGTTGTTCTGAGAGGTCTTTTATGTATGGAATTGTGCTGGTCATCTTGCCTTCGGTGTCTTGTCTGATAGCATTTTTTTTCGGATTTCTTGCTTTAGACCACATATCTTTCGGGTATCCATTCATTCTGAGTGCGTCGATGATGCAACAAGGTCATACTTAACTAGAATGATATCGGAGAACATAAGCAACGAACCAAAGTTGTGTGTACAGCATTCCTGTGAATGTGAACGCTCATACGTTGCTGAAACAAGCTTCAAAGTAAGAGTATAAGAACGGAAAAAGATCTGCAGGAAAAGAGAATCAGAGATATCATGATTGGCACACACGCTTTAGAAATATATCATAGAATAGATTGCAAAAATACTTCCATGATATCTAAAGAAGATAGACAAACCAAAAGGAAATTACAAGAAACGACATACATTAGCCACGACATCTAAGGCCTTCACTGCACCAGGCCTGGAATTGCATAGGCTATAGATGCCGTTAGTGTGTAACTGCATACAACAGAGATCTAACATCGGCAATCAGACATGTTAATAAGGTATAAACTGAATTAATTCTAAAAACACCATAACAAAATTACGAGTACGTTCTCAATATGAACAAAAATATTATGAAACTTTCTGTAGAATTAGATTTCAAAATTCTCAACAATCAGCTTCTAAAGGAAAGCCAAAAACCTCAGAAATGAAAATTCTCGTGCTCATAAGTTTTCATAAACTACATGTAAATATAGGTTCCAAACACTATACCTATCCCATAAGAAACCGGTATACGACTGCAATATACAGTAGTGTGTACACTAAATATTACAGAAGGAAACGCGCATAAAGCAATTTAACCGAAATACACATATAATTCTCCATAAGCAACTATGGAATTAGCAAGTGATAGTGCTTTTCAGGGCTACCCTGATGATGGCAGAAGAACCACTGTGGAAACGTTGGATTTCCACAATCCGATATTAATGTCACTTTTAAGTAAATCACAAAGTAGAAAAGCACACATTTTCGGATTAATATCTGTCATATCGTCGGACATATTGCGTGTTACTTGTTGACAGCTAGTAGTCTATCCATTACCTGTTTTTTTTTTTTGAGCAAAATAGAATATTCATCCGAGTAGCCCATACTATATTTTAATTTAAGTTTCTTTGTAATTGATGCATTTTTTTTTTAATTTTAAAAATGCCATTAGCCATATGCATGTTGTTTTTTACAAGTAGGTTTACTATTAAAATATTGTAGATTATTTGAAGAAAACATCTAGTACAGTGACGAGAGAGATGCGAACTAATGACTTTGTGCATTAAGGCTTCATCGATCGAACACACTCACTTCGATTAACCTCGTGGAGACGATGCAGTTATGGGAACGACTACTCTAATGTGCAGACTTCGTGTTTTTGTGGCACGAAACCGACCAACAAAAATATTACAAGTAGCAGGTACCTACATCAATGATGAGACCGGAGAATAACGGTACATTTGCGTTCTCAATGGAAGTGCATGCATATAGCGATCACTATCATTATTTGGATTGTATGCCATTGCACAGACTGTAGCAAAAGGAAAGAATAGAAGTTAGTACTGTCGACAGTAGCGTACACGAAAAAGAAGATAAGAAAACACCAGCGTAATTAACTAGTTCTGAGAGCTGCGAAAACTGATTAAATGCAAGAATTGCTCCCGTCGAATGAAGAAAGTACTTTCATTGCATGGTTCTTGTTCCACATAGAAAAAGGTGCATACGATATTTTAGGAAAGAATTTTTATTTAAGTATGTTCTCTCATGCTTGTACTGACTACGACACCTTATAGAAACATTATTAGGTATGGAATATTATAAAACTTTTGAGTTATATTTATAGTTTATAAAGCTCGCACTGTAAAGAACTGTATGAATTATAAAATGTTAGCTAATGCAAGTTTAAAAGCACTCTTTACAGTTCCTATTATAGAAGCATTATTCATATGCATAGTTTTTTTAAATACAAATGATTTAACGCTTGGAATAAGCAGATGATAAATACAATTAAACTTTCTTTCATTACTGCTATTTCAAAGCAACATCGGTATTTTAAGCACGCAGCAGATTGAAATTTCCAAAGTAAACACACTCAAAAACATCATAAATTGATCGCATAATTCACTCATGTAGGAGCAATGACTTAATTTTTTATTTTGAAAGCGAGATGTGGAACTAGCAAGCGCTTTTTCCTTTTAAACTCTGCACGATAAAATTCCTAACGTTCAACTCCTACTATTCAATACCACGCAAATGTGATTTACATATTTATCGTAGTGCCATTCTTTATCTGTCGGCTTAATATAACGCATATCTCGAATTCTTGCATTCGAACTTCTTCTGCCTTCTGAGGAGACTCGAAATCATCGCTTATAAATAATGCTTACTCCAACGCACGATGTGGTATACACTACTATCAATTTAAATTTTTAATCAAAGTGCCCTTTTCAAGTATCTACAAGAGCGTGTTACCAGTACATATCATATGTTGTGAGATCATCCCATCACTAATTGATTAATTTTAAGTTGGCGTCTTCTCTGTTGCAATTATCTTGACATTTAGCACTGACACTTCGATTATTACCTGGTTATTTACGATGGTTAACATCAACACGATTTGCGTAGTTTCTTTGTTGATGAATTCTTTTGGTGGCGTTTTACCTGATGACAGACGATGATGTAATTTGTTTGTTTATTTGGTTATAACTTCCTCCGCTCTTCACAGTAGAAAGGACGATTTTGGAAAAGAATGTTAAAAGAATCTGTTATGCTAATGAATTTATGTATGTTTATTGAAATGAAGTAAATACATTATGGAGCACGCCTAAAGTTATTTCCAGCAGTTTAGCGAATGACGATAAATATTTATTCAAGATTAAGTTAAGATAAAGGGTTTTCCAATAAGAGGTGTTATTTTGATATTCAAAGAAAAATGCCGTTTTTTAATATAAATGTTCGGATGTTTATTTCATTATAAAGAGGAACGTATGCCGTTAATAGTGGAAAATAACATCACACAAATGACCACCACGACCACGCCTACAGGACCATATCCTTTTCATGAAATTTTCCATAACCAAATCGCAAAGTGGCTGCCCTATGTTCTCGATAGCCTCACGAATTCCATCTTTGAGGTCTTGAATCGACGCTGGGCTGTTGGCGTAGATCTTCTCTTTCACGTGGCCCCAAAGGAAGAAGTCGCAAGGTGTTAAATCACAAGATCTCGGTGGCCAATTGTGATCACCTCTTCGAGAGATAACACGGTCCGGAAACTTTTCCCGTAAAAGATCAATGGTTTCGTTGCTTGTGTGGCACGTAGCGCCGTCTTGTTGAAAGTAAACGTTGTCCAGACCAATACCATCCAATTCCGGCCATAAAAAATCATTAATCATCTCTCGATAGCGCAATCCAGTCACCGTAACTGTTGCTCCAGCCTCATTTTCGAAAAAGTAAGGTCCAATGACTCCGCCGGACCATAAACCGCACCAAACAGTCACACGTTGAGGATAGAGAGGTTTTTCAACAATAACTCTTGGGTTTTCCGAGCCCCAGATGCGATAATTTTGCTTGTTGACGAAGCCACCGAGGTGGAAATGGGCCTCATCACTAAAGATGATTTTTCGACGGAATTCCGGATCATTTTCATGCATTTCAACGACCCAATCAGCAAAGACACGACGTTGTTGATGATCGGCCGGCTTGAGTTCTTGTGTTAACTGAACTTTATAAGCCTTAAGACCCAAATCTTTTTGCAAAATACGGTGTAATGACGTTTGTGGAATGCGTAATTCCAAAGAACGACGAGGAATGGACAAACCTGGGTTTTCTTCAACACTTTCGGCTACAGCAGCAATATTCTCGGCTGTTCTTGAGCGACGTGCACGGGTTTTGCACCAATTTCTGTATTGCGGTCCGACAAGGTGCTTCACGACGACCCAAAAATGTTCGAGTTTTACGAACCGTCTCTGCCAAATTTTCACCATTTGTATAGTGAATTTTAATAATTTCAATGCGTTGTTGAAGCGTGTATCGTTCCATTTTTATTAATGGCGTAGTTTCTACTTGTCAAATGTCAAAAAATGACAGCTTCAAAAGTGACATCTACCGAAATAGCGGGCTATTCAAAATAACACCTCTTATTGGAGAACCCTTTATTACAATTGCAGTGTGCCGTTCTTATGATACATACAACAGCTGTGCTTTTATAATTATGAGCGCTAGCATAGGTATGCCATTCGCTTTGATAGGTCGGAACATGTCACCATTTTTAAGTAAAACGAATATTTTTCATTTTGGAAATAAAGCTAGTTAGGTTGTTGGCTATTTATAATGTACTTTGATAACAAACACATAGTCAAAACTAATTGAATTACTGTTAAGTACTGGTTTTCAATTTAAAAACTGAAAACATAAAATATATTAAAAATAACATATTTTCTGCCACAAAAGATATTCGTATATGCCATTTTTAAGAATCTCTTTATTCAGCTATCCCGGACACATGTCAAACTTTCGCATCGATAAACTGTTCAATAGTTAGTTCAATGTTAAAGTCGATACCACAACGGAATATACCGTATACATACATTTGGTTGCAAAGTGATGTTTTCGAATTTAGTTGATTGTGATCCCGGCTCTGGAAATATAGGGATATACCGGACTAAAAAGAAAGCTTCAAATTACCGGGATTGGATTTATCAAAGAATTAGAGTTGTGGGCGGTGGCACTACTCTTGGCCGTGTGTTAGGACATATTGGAAATGCAACCGACACATCCCGGGTGTACCAAATGTGTTCGGCGCACAGTCATATCTCTACCGCGAACGGTAAAATCTTTATTGCACATGCTCATGTGAATTTACTGAATTGTGAAAACTAATAAAATTATTTATAAGATATTGGAAGAATTTTTTATTAAGAAAATACATTTTTTTAAATCAAGTTATATAGCTTATCGTTGTCAAAATTACGTCATTATCATTATAACAAATTATAATCTATGCTCAAAATTTTCCCTCTACAATAAGCCGTAGCGGTCGCTATGGACTGGACGATTAATCAAACCATGCTATCTCACTCCCCCTTTCTAGCGGCATGTTAACTTTTATTTTAATATTTTCTTTAACTTTAAATTATGCTTTGCCTAAAATTTAAATAATTTCTTCAGTGAAGATTTGTAGTAGTTCCTCAATAGTAGGTTTAAGCGTATTTTAGACAAGGCGATGATCTATTATGAAAGGCGTGTATAAACATATACGATTCCTAGTTCCACGATGCAAAAATTTTCAATTACTCGTTGTATGTATTTCGTATGCCTACCGTTGTAACCCGTAAGAATATCTACTGAT
Organism: Cetonia aurata; assembly: GCA_949128085.1. Taxonomy (NCBI): domain Eukaryota; kingdom Metazoa; phylum Arthropoda; class Insecta; order Coleoptera; family Scarabaeidae; genus Cetonia; species Cetonia aurata. The sequence continues at coordinate 18,667,791 of OX421883.1, forward strand.
ATTTCATAACGAAGTTTCGATCAGAAGTAGATTTGGCCAACTGGAGCGATAAGAATCAGATAAACAGACTTACTCGACCGTTGAACACGTGTAACTGAAATACATTGGCGTAGCGATAAAATTGTTTTTCATCGTACTGAATAGTACACGCTCGCTTTCCCGAACGAAGAGGCTATGAGGTGGGCATGAATAAATCTAACCACATTCTCATCTACTCATTAGAGCAGATAATTCCTGTATGTTTTTTTTTTTTACAAAAAATCCAATTGAAAAGAAATTTTAAAGAGTCAAGATATTGCGATCGAGGAAGCCAGAAATACTTCCTAATTAAGCGGTTATAAATGAAGAAATTCAAGTCTTGCGTTAGTTATATGTGTTGTAGCCCTCTCATTTTAGTACACGTGAACAATTTTCAGCAGCGTTTACTCACCAGCAACCCAGCGAAAGGCAGACAACGTTATCAAAATAACGATTTTTATGTAATACAAAAGCATCAAACATCACAAACGCAAAATACATAAGTAATAGAAGCTAACTGCAATGATTTATGGATCTAAGTACACCTCCAGCAGCTTATTTGATAAAAATAAAAATGTAAAAATTTTGAATGTCAATGTCCACTGTCCAACGGAAGAAAAACAGGAGGAAAAAAAAATTCTATGACGAAATTGAGAGAATATATAACCAAATTCCAAGATATGACGTTAAAATAATAATAGGAGTCTTCAATGCAAAATTGGGAAGGGAAGAAATATGTAAACCGATTATCGGGGGCAACAGTAAGCACGAGGAAAGTAAGTAAGAAATGGAAGAAAACTGATAGAGTTTGCAACAGAAAAGGACTTACGAATAGTCACCACATATTTTCAGCACAAAGATATACACAAAGGAGCATGGGTATCACCAAATGGAAAAATAATAAATCAAATGGACCATATTTTAATAGAACAAAAACATAAAATCTACGTAACGGATGCAAGGAGTTACCGGGGTGCGGACATGGACACGGACTACATTCTCTTAATTGCAAGAATAAGGAATAGAAGACCTCCTAGAGAAGAAAACAAAAAAAAAACAAAAGTTAGTTACGCAATGACAAAGCTAAAGGAGGAAAATATAAGGAGAGAATTTCAAGAAAGAATTAATCTGTGTGCAGAATTGAGTAGTGAAGCAGGTATTGAGGAAGAGTGCACAAAGTTTGAGAACATAATGATAGAAGGGGCAAGAATTTTGAAGAAAGAGAACAGCAAAAGTACAAAGCCATGGTATGATGATGAGTGCAAGCAATCGATATTGAGAAGAGAACAGGCAAGAATGAAAATGATAAAAAATGATACAGAGAAAAATAGAAAAGATTACAAGCATAGTAGGGGAGAAGTAAAGAGCATATGCAGAAAAAAGAAGAGAGACCTTGTTAAAAACCAAATGCAGTACCTGGAAAACAGCTTTAGAAAGAAATGTGCCAAAGAATTCTATCAATCCATACGAAATGAACGGAGGCAGCACAATCTGGAGAAAATAATTTTTTGTAAGGACAGACGAGGACCATTAGTGGGAGGTGTACAGGACCGTCTGGAGAGATGGATCGACTATTTTAAGGAGGTTTTTGAGGTAGCAGAACAGAAGGCAGAAGAAGAGATATGTGAACAACGAATAACAAGCGATAAAATAGCGGCACCAACAGAGAAGCAGGTCAGAATAATAATAAAAGCGCTGAAAAATAATAAAGCTCCGGGCGAAAACAGAATAACAGCTGAGATGTTAAAGGCAGGAGGCAAAGATCTTGAAAAGCATTTACATAGCATAATAGAAAAAATATGTACAGAAGAAAAGATGACCACGAGATGGAAAGAATCATTAATATACCCCATACATAAGAAAGGAGATATGTCAATTTGTGATAACTATAGAGGAGTAGCAATGATGGATATAGCGTAGAAAGTTATGGCAGTAGCGATTAAGAACAGATTGAATGAGTCAGTAGAATCAGAAATAGGTCAGTATCAGTGTGGATTTCGAAAGAACAGATCGGTGATGGATTAAGTGTTTATATTAAAGCAAATATTAGATAATAGCATAGATCAGAAATGACCACTGCATATGGTTTTTATTGATTTCAAAAAAGCATATGATACAGTGAGGAGACAAACATTATACGAAGCAATGAGATCACTTGGAGTACAAGAAAAAATCGGAAAACTGACAAAAATGACATTATCGGAAACAGACTATAAAGTGTGCATAAATAGACTGCCCGGATAAATAATAATAATAATAATAATAATAATATTTATTAATCCATTTAGATCAAAAAGCATTGATATAGGACAAGTCACAGAGATGGGAGAAATAAGAATACAACAAAAAAGAAGAAGCAAATATAAACAAATTCTTATGAAAATAAAAGATAACATAAACTGTGTTTTGAATTAATAGTAAAGAAAAAAAGAAAAACAAAAGAAAATCTATTGAAAGTTATCATAAAGGTATTCGTTTACCGAGTAATAGGCTTTCTGAATTAATAGTGATTTTACTTTCTTGTTGAATAATCTAGTGGAATTGATGTTCTTTATATCTGCTGGAAGATGGTTATACAGTACAATGCCTTTGTAAACTGGATTTGCTTCGAAGTGAACTAATCTATGCTTAGGAATTTGCAGGTCGTGGTTAAATCTGGTATCATACGTGTGTATATCTTTCAGTTGTGTGAATTGTGCAATATGTTCCTTAATGTATACTATACATTTCAAGATATAAGTGGCGGGTATTGTGAGTAAACGATGTTGTTGGAAAACGTGTTTGCAACTGTCTCTATAACGTAGTCCAAACATGCACCTAATGGCTCTCTTTTGTAAAACCAATACCCTTTGCGCTGCGGAGGCGCTACCCCAACAAACAATGCCGTATGTCGCTTTTGCCATGAAGTTGGCATGGTAAAATGTTAAAAGTTCCGAGTGTCTAAGGGTTTGAGACAGGGAGACCCATTGTCCACAACTATGTTTAATATTGTTTTGGAAAGGGCTGTGAGAAAGTGCGGACTGAAAACAAAAGGAACAATATATAACCAAACTAAACAAATACTGGCCTATGCTGATGACATTGTGATCCTTGCAAGAACCAAAACTAAGCAGAGGATAAAGGCCTAATAATAAACGAAGATAAAACTAAGTATATGGTACTCGGGGATGAAAACAGATATAACGAAAACCAAGATTTTATATGTTAACACCGAGGAGACGCAGTACTGTTTCGATCAAGTGCAAAGATTAAGTTATTTAGGAATAACTATTACTAATAAGTCTGAGAAAAAATAGAAATTCAGGAAAGAATAACAAAGGGCATAAAATGTATGGGAGGACTGCACAGCTTGTTAAAGTCAAAGAACAATTCGAAAAATCTAAAGAAACAGCTATATAAAACTATAATAAGACCGGTAGTCATGTATGGAAGTAAACTATGGAAGTTAAATAAAACAGAAGTAAATGCGTTAGAAATCTTTGAAAGGAAGGTGCTAAGAAGAATATATGGAGGGAAAAACGTGGGCGATCAATGGATGAGAAGAACGAATGATGAAGTGAAATAGCTGTACGGGGAACCGTGTATAACTAATGTAATCAGATTTCAGAGAATGAGATGGTTAGGGCACGTAGCCAGATTAAACGACGACCGACCAACGAAACAAATTTTGTTTGGAGATGTGAGCGGAAGGAGAGGAAGGGACAGACCAAGAACGAGATGGCTCCAAGCGGTGCAAAGGGACTTGGAACAACTGAATGCGAAGGACTGGCGGAGGCGATCACTAAATAAGGAAAAATAGAGGGAACCAGAAGTCTTCTTGGCCCGCAGAGCTGACTTTATATATATAAAAATTTTGGAAAAAAATTGGAAGCTATTTAGCTTGCTCCTACTTTATGTCAAAAAATAAGTATTAACATGAAAACAATAATATATGTTCAGAAATCCATTGGTTTTCGTCCACATTATGAAAGACTTATTATTGTGATTGGTCAAAGAAACACAACACAACAACTAAGTTATATTATGGAAAATTATTGTTATTCTGTCCGGATAAGCGCGCTTTAAACTTCTTAGAAAGCATGTATAACTGTTTATGGAACGAAAGTTGTTATATAAGTGCAGAGACGATGATAAAAACAGCACGTTCCAGATCTGGGTACACTCCAAAGATGACTTCCTACATCATAAATATTCACATTCTACCAGAGTTCGTTTTCTTGTATCTCGCCGATTTAAGTTTTCGCAATCTAAATGCCAACATGCTATGGTACATTGCCGCGCGCACACGCACAGTTGCAGACGATGCACTGGTACTCTACGTGCAAGATAATACAGAGTCGATACAAAGTATCAAAATATGCCGTTTACTACAAATTGATTTGAAGCATTCCCTTTCATTTATGAACTTGTATGATACGAGAATACGTCGCTAATGAAAAATGGCGTTAGTGTAGTTGATGCATTAGAACATTTTGAAACCAAAAAGATAAGAAGAGAATAGAAAAGACCTAAACATTTAACGATACCTGAAGGAATAATTCCTAAGATCTACCAAACAAAATAAAAAAATATAGTGAGTGCTACTGCGGCCATGTAAATGAAATGAAGAAAGGAAAATAATTAAAAAACAGATTAGTTTAACTTGAAGAATAATTAAATTCCCATGTTTAGAAGCAGTGCCTGAAAATATTAAGTTATTTTAAATATTTTAATGGTATAATTCAAAAACTTTCAGGAATGCTTAATTTACAATTATCCATTTGGCTCAGCTGGACCCATTGTTTATTTGAAGTTGTATATACACAGGTATATTGCATTGTCAAAATTGTTAATTCACCTATGTACCTATGTATAAACAATGAGGCATTTATATATTACCAGATCTAAATCAGTATTCTTTTAACCACAAAGTGAAAAATGTTCGTTTTTAAAAAATGTTTTATCACCTAGAGATCATGTATTTTAACCATTGATTAAAAACTGTTAAACCATGCATTTCTCTTATTGTCAGTTACAGGTGTTGTGGTTATAGTAATACAATATGAACACTGACAAATATAAACATGGGCATTACCATATAAAAGTGATTTTGACCTTGCGTGTGTGTGAAAACAAATAAGAGATGGCCTATTGATTTTATTTGATAAATAACTGGAACCCTTTTTTTGTTTATGGATAACAATAATTTTTTTCTTCTTATGTATGATATATTGAATTCCCATAATAATATAAAAAAATTAAATTAAAAATAATTCTATTCTGATATGCATGACATTGTGATATTCATCAAGCCCATACCTTTACTACACAATGTTCTATTTTAGCGCTGTATACGATATTAGCCATTTCCGGTGACGTTTTCGGTATCCGGTCTGGGCGTAGAATCATCAGTAATGCCGTTACACCTGCTGAGTTTCGTACAATTCACCGATGTTCATTTACACATTCTTTTGATTATCGTCGTGCTGCATCTTGCACTTCGTGTTATTACAATTGGTTCCTAGATCGGAGCTTGCATTGCGGTCTATTTTTTACCGTAGAGCAACTGATCGGTTAAGATTACTTGATACCACCTAATAGGGTATTCTTTTCTTATTAAATTGCTGGTTTATTTGGTGGCGTCGTTTGCGTTGTGCGCTTTCAATATGCTGTTTGATACACCTGGTTACTTGCGTTAATAGATAGGTTGATTTCGCAATTTATGGTATTCTGCGATACAGTTTTAATTGAACACGTAAATAAATATGCTGTTTTGCTCGTTAGATCACACGTTCTGGGACAACATTACTGCATTCGTTTAAGGACTGATTCTTATGTAGAAGCAAATACATATTTGAATGAAAATGAACATGAAATGAAAATTTGTATAGGTAATGTTAATAACTTCAAGTTTGTGCTGGAAAAGAATACATACTTATGGTTTCTTTAATGCGAATTAAATACGAAGAGTGTTAAATGATAGTATAATTTGATACGATAGCTAAAACCTTCTAAGTCATAAGCCGGCTTATGTGCTATGACAACAGATGTCGAGCGAAACCATTTATACTTTAACAATAAGCGTATTCGTTTGTTAAAATCGTTGTAGGCAGCGTTTTATTAAGAGGCATTTTGTTATAGATATATACTTACCTACTATTCTAAAAATTTCAAAGCTATGTAAAATGTATAATGCTACTGTACCTTTAGGTTAATTATGGATTTTCTCATAAAATATTTTCAACAAAAAATAATGTCGGATTTGGTTTTCCAGAAATAATATTTGTAGTTACTGTGAGTGAGTTACTGAAGCATGGGCACTGTTCATTATTCAAAGATAAAAAATGAAGCGGCCAGAAATCTTAAAGTATCCAATGACGAATGAAGAGCAAAAAGGTGTTTTAACATTTTGTTTTGACCTGCAACAGGTCCAGCATCTACAAATCTTTCGATACAAGAAGTAAGAAGTATTTAATGCTTTTACGGGTAGACAGAAGATCAGTGTGGACGAGGGTCTAATGCAACTAGTTCGGCTCTATTCAATTTTTTGCTGAGTTAGGGAGATGGCTATAAAAAGTTTTTTTTTTTTGCTGACAGATGTGGCAGTCGGAATAAAAATTGCTGCATCATCCATTTGCTGATGTGGTGGCGTCGAAAATATTCTCCTGAATATTTAAAAGAGCCCGCCGACCGTGTTTTTGGACGTATTGAAAAAGAATTAAGGAAACAGGTTGACATACTTATGTCCGAAGATTATAACAACTATCACCATCAGTCTAGCAATGTTAAAAAACTTTTTTAAGATTGGGTTGGATAATATTTGAAGACTCTTCAACCAGTTTAAAAAAAAAAAAACTGAAGGAATTAGTAAGCAAAACGTATATACATAAGAAAAGTTACTGAACTTGGAATCACCACGGCTCTATATAACTGCATAATAGAGAATCCATTGAAAGACTGCAATTAAACGTGGGCAACATTTGCAAACATTTGAACCACTTGTTATTGCTGAAGATCACGATAGATCTAACTCAAGACAAAGGAAAATTTGTGAGTATGTTTTTGAAAAACGTTTTGAAGATGACTGGGTTAGAGAATTATTGCTGAAGATCACGATACATCTAGCTCAAGACAAAGGAAAAATTGTTAATGCGCTTTTGAAAAAAAAAAACGGTTTGGAGATGACTGGGTTAGAGAAAAAAAGCTTTCGTGCTATTTTAATCTTTTAGTCTATCATTATTAGGCATTAAAAACCGTCTTTGTGATTAATTTTCACATTATTTGATATTTAAAGTTTTATTTCTCTGTTTGATTTAAGCTTGTTTTCTGTCATAGTGTAGTGCTTGGTGGATAATTAGGAAATAAATCTTTTCATTCATTTGTAATTCATTTTCATAAAAAAAAATTTCACAAGATGAAATAAGTCTATACTTATTTATGATTTTCTTCGGAAAAATTGGACATCGGGATTTACGAAATTATGCTTATCAGTCACGCCATAACCATATATATTAATAACAAAGAAAACTTTCCCGCTTTAATTTCTAATTAAGCTTCAACTAATTATTTCCAATGTTCTTGTAAAGGTTTTAGGGCGACATGTAGTACATTGAAAATAAGTTCCTCATATAATCATTGAATAACTACTGGACATGAGTATGTAGCACAATATTTGTACAATATTAACTTTATCTACAAACTATATGAACTTCTAAATTATTTGAGTTTTAAAAGGAATCAGTAATTTCGGTTTGAAATGCCTCATTTTGCAACTGGACTAACAATTTGGTGTAAGGAGCTGCCCCTTCATCTCCTTTCCATGCTCGAGTCAACGTCGAAAACATCACTTGTAAGCATGTTCTTCATGCTTAAAAATTCTTTGACCATCTAGAAAAGAAAAAAAGAACAGAAGTTCATAATTTAATGGTAATTGTTACGGACCCTCAGTCTCAATTATATTGCTGGTTCTTCCCTTTTGTCCTCTTCATTGTCAGTAGCGTTAGGTGCATCTCCTAAAATGAAAGCAAGGTTTTCTTCAGTTAAGTTTTCAGTGTCAGGTGGAACTAGTTCTTTCAATGCTTTTTCTTGCCACCTCTCTTCAAATTTTTTCCGAACGAAAGTCAGGCTCTTCATTCAAAAAGAAGGAAGGGGCTCAACAAGCTTTTAATGTTGACCAAATTTTTTTTTGCCTATTCAGCTTTGTCAGCAGTGCTCTCGTTTGCACTCGTTTAAAGTAATTTTTTCCAACAATACCCTCGATTTCATTGCTTCGGTGAACCTTTGAAATTGATCTCCGCGCATAATAAAGTTTAAAAGTCGCCATTATTCCTTGATAGAACGGATAGATAATTGATTTTGTGTTTGGAGGTTTCCTACTTGACTTGGACATTTGGGGTGAATATTTTTGAAGGAGTCAGAATCGCTTGGGTAAGTTTTCACATCAGAAATGAAATATTCAATGAACCATACTGTAAACAAGGTTGCTGTGACCCAAGCATTTTGACTTGCCTTCCAAAACACTAGTGATTTTGTCCTTATCTCTGACGTTTAATGCATGCCGATTAAAAGATTTGCTAACCACCATCGAACGAAAAATGAAGTCTCAATTCCGCGGTGGAGCACAAAAAGATGGTTAAATTTCTTTTGGAGCTTTTAAATCAGATTCTTTCAGATCTTGCGATGAATGTTCTTGTTGGCATCTTTTTCCACAACAAACCTATTTCATGTACGTTAAAAATTTGTTCTGCCGAATATCCTATTTCTGAGAAAGAATGTTTTCTAGAAAAGCTATCAAATTTTTAAAAACTCATTGAAAATTTAAAACTACCTTCTAGATGCTTCTATTATTCATGTGGGTAGGACATTAAATAGTTCATAACTGCAATTTATGGAATTCCTATATGTTACGCAAAAATCTACTTTTAATGTTCGAAGAAGCAAAAAATATTTACAGTGTATTTGCCTAGTGTATGTCGTTAGAATCTTTTCTCCTCTTCCCTCCTTTTCCCCTGAAAATATGTTAAGAATGAAATCATTTGGCGTGAAAATCTCATAAATTTTCAGAAAACGTATGGTATATTTATTCAAATTACACTAACGATAATTAAAGCTTTCAGAAAGATACGATCTAAACTGTCAAAAATATAACGTTACTCGCTTAACTACACGTTGAGATCCCACAACGGTATATTGCCTTGAATATCTTATGATTAAACAATTTATGAGTAGTTTTACATAATAGAGTTATTTGTGTGCAGTTAAAACTTGATTGTAATCATTTCGAATTGCATACTGAAAAAAAGATTAGAAGCGATTCTATTTTGATCAATATAAATATAAGTTTTACGACATTCCCTAAGTTTTAAACACTATTCACTAGAACAAATACTGTATGTATTAAATTAATTTCTTGGTAGTAGCGAATCCATAATAAGAAAAACATAGAAGTTTTATGGATCCACTATACTACCAAGAAATTAACTTAATAGATACATATATCTGACGGATAAGAAACTACTACAAGATAGAATAAATATTCATTTAAATATACAAATACATAACAAATACAAGTAATTTACTGGACATACATAATTGTTAGTTTCTTTTACAGAATACAATTAACTCATTATTGTCTATTGTAAACGACATTGTCCTCCAGGAATTAAGCATTTCAAAATCATTACTATTAAAAAAAATACAGAATAAATGTGTTGCATTGTTCCTGTAATTGTATACGTAATTATGTAGTCAACTCGTTGTAGCCCAAACAATTTTTCTCACACAGTGTATGCAGACTTTAGGTACGTTTTTTTTTGTTTTATCTAATACTGTTTCTTAAATACTACACTATACAGGTTTATTTTTAACTAAAGAAAGGGATAAATGCATTGATAGGCATGTATATGCAATTAATTTGATGGCACTGAGTCTTTTTATATACCTATAGCATCGTTGTGTAACTTATAATATATGTAATACTTCTATTGTTCCAACAATCTTCTTTCCACCTTGTGCATGTGTGGATCCAGAACAATAGCGATTATAAAAAAGCACGCCTTGCGTTACAGGTGACCAACCTAGCATGGTATGCCACCAGAGTTTTATATCATGAATATTCGCATTAAGTATGCCTGAACTTAATACGCATTACATTTTAAGAGAAAAAAAATGGAGAAGGCATTTCTATGCTTAGTTTCTTGAAAATTGTTAAAATGGCTACACGGACAAAACTAACAATAAGTATTAGAAATATAATACTAGTTATATTTTTCATTACCTATGTAAGTATGTCAGCAACAAAAATTAATACTCAGTACTATACAAATTTAATACAAAACTGTTATACCAATAAATTATTGTAATGTATAATACTCTCAATTACCGCCTTGCATTACCTTCTATAAAAAAAGTGATTGAGAAAATTTGTTTACAGATACTATTAGTGTTAATATCCAGCATTGCATTTTTGTACTACTTATTAGATTGAGGTGAATATAAACATTCTTTGTGTTATATTTTTATTAGCCCATATTAATCAGCTGTAAATGAGAAGGAAATATTTATTTATTATCGTTTGTTGTTAAACATTGAAGAAATTTACAAAAATAGCGTACAGAGAAGGCACTAATAAACCTTAAGCAAAAAAAAAATTTAATGTAGAGGTTATAACATTAAAAATTCGTTAGACTATAAAATGATTTATCTAAGAGAAAGTTATAAATGGCATGTCTATGGTATTTAAGATTCGTAGTGGCTTTGATATCCTCAGACAGCTTATAAAAGCACTGTACTGCACTATAATGCGGCCCTGTTTCAAACAATGCAGTGCTGTGAGCAGGTATGGCAAGATTATTTCTGGCCCTTGTCTCTATGTTATGCGATATATATAGATCGCGATTTTTTATAAACTTTGATTGGACCTTATTATAGAAGATTAATATTTCAAGGATATACAATGATTTTAGTGTTAATATACGCACTTGTTAAAAAATCTCAGGACATGACTCTTGCGGACCAACACCAGCCAGGCATCTCACACTCTTCTTCTGCATTAGAAACAGCTGCCACGATGATGGTGAGCAGCCCCAGAAAATAACACAATAACGCAAACGCGATTCCACACAAGCGAAGTAAGAGGACCTTAGAACTTCCTGGTTACAACAATCCCCTAAATTTCTAAGAGCATAAAATGCTCTGTATATATTTTGATTTACGTTCGCGCAGTGATTACGCCATTTTAGGTTCGATTCAACTGAGATACCTAAAAACTTTGTAGAGGATGCTTCCGGTATTGGTTTGCATTGCATTTTACATAGAAACTACATGGATACTCACCATTCTTAAATTGAACAAACTCCTTTTTACATGTGTTCAAAGTCAATCTCTGACTGGCACACCCTACGATCAGGTTACCGGCCACCGAATTCACGGCGCCCGAACGTGTTCGGAAGGGCCAGAAATGATACAGCTAGTATCGTCGGCATATTGCGTCAGTAAACATTGGCTGATCATGGAATCCAAATCATTCGCATACAACAAAAACAGTGTTGGTCCCAGTATTTAACCCTGTGGCACACCGCTTGTAATACCCCACGTGTCTGAGTAAAAGTTCGGTATTGTGCTATTTATCTTTCCGAGCAGACATATCATTGACTTTCTCTGCGATAAGAAAGATTCAAAACGATTGTGGGTTATACCTCTTACACCGTGCAGGGATAACTTTTCAAATAGAATGGTGTGATTAAGGATATCAAATGCCTTGCTGCGATCAAAGAACAAGCCAGCGGTACACTGCTTTCGATCCAGACTTTCAAAAACATGATCTAGGGCGTTATATACTGCATCATATGTCGACTTTCTGCGTATAAAACCGAATTGGCTGGCACTCAATATTTGGAATTTCTCTAAATACGAATTTCCTTTTCTTATGGATTGGGATCACTTTCATGGTCTCTTTAGCATATGTGCGAGAAAGTACCCTGAACTAAACATTCGTTAAATACCTGCTCCTGAGGATCAGCAACATCATTCGAAACATGGTTCAAAATGGAGCAGGAAATATCATCAATTCCGGCAGAACTTCTACTACTGATCTCTTTGATAATTTGTAGAACTTCAGTAGCATCAGTGGGATGTAAATATAAATTACTGTTTACATAAGCGGTTGTTATATCACTACTAGTTCTTGTTATAGACAGCAGAAAAACTGTTTGAACGAGTCCGCCACTTTAGCCGGTTCCTTTGTCAATTCACCATCGCTGCTACGAAGTGTTGTCACTCTTGAGGATTCGTTAGGATTAGTAATACCTTTTATAATGTTCCATGTTATGTTGGCTAATCGCGGATGTTATTACTGTGATTGTGCTAGTGATGGGCATAATCAGGAAAATCGATTATTGACGATCCTGCGAGAATGGGAATATTAAAATAAAAGAAAATTAGAATAATCGATTATGAAATCATTTGTTTATTATAATTATTTCATTATTGATTATTCAAATTATTGAAATCACTCATTATGCCCACCACATTGTGGAAATCAGGCCGGTCGTTAGTGCGAAATACCGATGTGGAAGCATATCATCCTGTGAGTGATTGTCAACCACAGTACCTTTTATGCGATGGTAACCAGGTGTATACATCAGATAAATATTATCTAGCCGTGTCTGCTGAACATAATTGTCATTCTACAAGTATCACAAAGGTAGTGAACTCAGCAGTAGCGCCATCTTTACAATTTCGATAGTACAACACATTTATCTAACTATACGGATTATACCACGGTATTTTCTACTACATTTATATATTATTACTGATATTAAACAGTATTTTATTTGTATAATAGAGTCAATTAACTGCATTATTATGTACATATATTTTTTCTTATAACTAGGAAAATATTTTTCCTATAATCTCGATTTGACAGTTTTCTTTGTGTTAGTAAAAAATAAAACTCATTGCTTAAGTACATCATAAATAGTAACTTCGTAAAGAATTATAAAGTTTCTTTTTTTTAGAAACGAATACTGCTGATATCTCAGAAAGGTGAAAATGAAATTAAACTGTAAAAATCCATTCTACAATCAGGAAAACGATTACATAAATAATTAAAATAATTGCTAGAGAGATCATGCCAAAACATGAAAATGATAAATCATACATCATATGAGCAGATATATTTATTTATGTACTGCTTATATTAATCTTGCCAAACTTAGCAGTGGTTGCCGTGACATAACTAACGTGATATTAATGTATTAACATTAATATAGAGAATGCTTAAATGATGTCAATTTATGATATCATATCTTGCGGTATAGTTCATAAGATATGTTTGTATTACACATACTGCATCATGCTTCTTAAATAATATAAAGTTAATCTATCGACTCCAATTCTTACTTTGTTTCTTTATCGATTATTGTAACCTGATGTCTCGTTTCTGTCACGGCTCGGTATTGCATTACTGCGGAGCGAATTGTATATTCTCGTTACGGACTAACAATTCCTTATTGACTTTTATGCATTTCTGGTGATTGTTCGCTCGAACCGTTGCTCGTCTTATTAGTGTGTTAAGCGTTGAAGGTATGTCCATTCGCGTGAGAAATATGTTAAGACATTCTAAATAGTCGAAAGGCGTCATTCGTAAATTGTTCTCATTACTTGTTCCTGCTGGACGAAATGTGGGCATTTTAACTACTTATAGCATATTAATAAGTACTGTTAGGTAAAAAGAAGTGGACATTTTCTACAAAATTAACAATTATTTGATGTAAAATCACCCTGTGCAATTTTTACCTGATGTGGTATTATCTGGATATACAGTAAAAACTTTAGATCTTACAATCAGTTGTTTAATCAGTTAACTGCTTTGTTTAATATATACAGGCTGATTCATTTTCGACCCTCACCATTGAGATCTCGCTTATTATTGACGATAGACGATAGGTTTAAATTTGGCAAAGTTGCTACAATTTGTGGTTATTATGATCCCGAAAAGAAAGTAGACTTAGAACAAATGACGTTTGAGATTTTAAAAAAAAAACGGAAAAATCTCATTTTCTTATTTTGCCTCTAGCACTTTTATTTGTCCTTGCAGAGAAAAACTAAAGACACATTCTCAAGGCCACTTTTAATGTTCTATGTAATGTTGTGCTTGAAATTTTTATACGACGTTTCTTTTTCTCATCATCAACTTTCTTATGTCTTATGGGCGCCATATGGAATTTTGACGCCTTTAGAAAGAGTCTTTTTTTCTGATTTCAACCATGTGTAACATGGTGGCAAAAGTTTTTGATATTATGCTTTAACTGGCGAAGAATTCAATTTAAGATTAAATAAGGTATCCATGAAATTTCGAACTGTCAATCACTTGTCGTTGCATTAGTTGCATTAGTAATGGAAAAATGTTGTATACCAACGAAGAGAAACAAGATATGTTATGTATTTTTTAATAATCGAATGGAAATGCAACAATAGCTAGTACACGATATTTACAATTGTATCCTGAACGACGACAACCATATCATACCATTTTCCTAGATTTTGATAGAAAGTTAGCTAGCCCCTCTCTTAGCGAGATTATCTGTTATTTCATTTCCTTCCACTCCCGTGTGTCCCGGAACCCACAATAGGGTTACCGTGTTCTTTTTGCCTAGTTCGTTTAGTGTAGACACTCCCAAACCATTTTGGAGCTGATTATGTTTGACCTCAGCACCCTAATGGCTGCTTGACTATCAGATATTATGATTATCTCCTGCTTTCCGTAGCTTCTGTCAATGTTGACCTGGACGCATCTTTCAATAGCGTGTATTTCCGCCTGGAAGATACTTGGGTACATTCCCATACTTTCGAAATATTTGGTTCTAGGCCCATATATCCCTATTCCAGTTCCCTCTGCCATTTTGGAACCATCTGTGTACCATTTAATGGCGTTTCTATTATGTACAAAAGAAACTCTGAAAGGAAAAAATTGTTTTCAGTTCAAAATAATTAGCGTTGATTGAAATTACAGTGTGTATTACATGAACAACAGTAACTGCATTGACTTAAGGATCGGAGAGCTTTAATCTGAATATCAAAAGAAATTATAGTATTGACTGTGAATCAACTGGTGTACTTTTCAATAATACTGCAGCTACTACAGCTTTCTGAAATATGCCATTATGGCTCGCTCATGCTCTGTTGCTGGAATCGTATACCAGCAGAAGCAATAAAAGGGCAATAGCACTAGACGCGCACTCGAGCTTCTGCCTACCAGGCGTCATCAGCGTCACCCTAAGTGCAAACCCGTTTTCTTCGTTATGCCATCGCAACCTATATCCACGATCGACTACTAGGGAATTAGGAGTTGAGATGTGCGCCCCCAAAGGGGCACAAGCCAAGCTCTCAACTTACGAGACGATCGTGCAAGACCGTAGGAAATGTGACTTGTTTGTTTTCTAAAAAAAAAAAAATAATTAGTATTAAAATCCTCCTTTATTAAGTGAAGGAAATACGGGCAAGAAAATATATTTCTTTGACTTAAGAAATCCTTTTTATGTGTGTGGTAGTGCGCGGAGCTGATGTTTAAGGAAATCAACAAACATTTCTACTAAATTGTATTATATTTCTACTATAGAAGCAATTACCTGCATTAATAAAAGTTATTATAACCAGTATTAGATTAAAACAAAAAATACCGCATTGGGTATACGCTCCTAGCTCATTCACTCATCTAGCACACAAAGGCTAAATAATGTAATTTTTTAATTTTAATATTTAGCAGCAAGTACATTTAAATATTACTATAAACAAAATTAAATTCATTGTAGGTTGTTTCTTTTGCGTGTTTGCGCACAATTTCTTACTCCTAAATTTATTAGAAACAACACTTTGTGAAACTATGCCGTTAATATCGACATCAAAAGCAACATCTATCCGCGACAGAACCGTACGAAAGATCGTAAAGTTCGTCTTTGCAAAATTTATATGAAGCCAATTGCACTCGAACCACCAGCCCACAGACCTAATAGCAGAAAAGACGGCAGATGTATCATCAGCATAACTGATTAATGAAGCAATGAAAGTAGTTATATCATTTATAAATAATAAGCAAAGGACGGGGCCAAGGGTCGTCCCCTGCGAAACCCCTATCTTGACATAAATGGGTCGAGCGAAACGATTTAACGATGAATGTCCTTTTCTGTTTGAAAAATAATAAATCATAAGAGGTATACAGTCACCGACAGAATTGAGTTGACACTAAGCGATTTTTAATTAAATAAATTTTACTCATAATTATTTAAAGATATACAAAATCATATGATATTCTAGCAGATCAAATAGTTAAACATAAATAATATCCAAAAATATACTAATATTACAAAACAAATACATTAATAAAATATAATACTATGATACGTACTTACCTTGGTTTGGATGTAATTTCTGTTAATTTAATCAGATCATTCCTTTCCAACAGAACACACGTTATTGAGGGCGTTTTGTCACATTCTGGAACTGTCTCCTCCGGGGTTCCGCAGGGCTCTGTCCTCGGTCCGCTGCTTTTCTGTTTATACACTGCAGATCTTTGTAATAATGTTAGGACTAGCAAAGTGCACCTTTACGCGGATGATCCTTAATCTAACACTTTACGAACGCCTTATCAATATTGATTTACGCGAAATAGTACGGGCTGCCTAAGCGCACTGTTTGACTAGTAACCCTCTGAAGAGTTCTGTCTGTCTGTTCAACTACCATGATGTTGTCTATGGCCCATGCATTGACCGGTGGACTTCTTATAGAATCCAGAAGGTGCAGAACTCATGCTTACGATTTATTTTTAATCTTCGGCGCCGTGATCACGTTACACCTGCATTGAATAGGGTGGGTTGGTCGACGATGAACAATAGGAGAGAATTTCACTTCGCATGTTTTGTTCGTCGTATTATTTGCACTGAATTTCCAGCTTATCTTTATGCATTGCTAACACCCAGGCATCATATCCATACTAGAGAGCTTCGTTTCGTGGGCCTCTCGTTGCATTCCTCGGTGATTTTGAAAGGGGATTTTCCTATATTGCGCCCACCGTATTTAATGAGTTACCCTGTGAATTTAGATCAGCGTCTCTCGCCTCTCTTGGCAAGAAGCTTAAACTGGCTCTGCTCTCGTCCCAGCGACAGACTTAAATATTTCTACAGCACGTTGCTCGGTTATGATCAATACAATGAATAGAATCGATCGTCGTCTTGCTGATATTTGAGGTTAAGTGGTAGAACGCCTATGGGCGAACTTTGCCTCAGCTTTAATTAATTCTGTTTTTCTTGTTTATGTGTAATTTTCATTATATTTTGCATTTCTTAGGCCTTTTGTACTTTGTTTGTATTTACACTTCTTTTTAGTTTATAATAAAGACGCTATTATTATTATTATTATTATTATTATTATGTCCAACACTCAATTCTGTCGTTGACTGTATATATTCACCTGCAAATTTTAGTGAACTGTTTACCAAATTAATAGCAGATATAAAATTCCGATATATGAATACAATATGGGATTTATTCTGGGCTCTACTTTTCGTAGAAAATTTTTAGTATGTTCGGTATATATTTGAATACGATAAGTACTGAGGAATGAGGGGATGTTTTTAAGTACCTACGTGTAAAAATGATACAGTAGTGAACTTTACTTATGTGAACTACACTTCAGCTAGCATGAATTAAGCTGTTTAAAAAATAAACACCGCTGTATGTATGCTTTGACCTAAAAATATATGACCGAAATTGCCGTTCAGATTGTTATCCTTTTTTTGAGAGGAGCGGTACATTAGAATCTAGTAATTGATCATCTATTATCTGATCATTATAGTTCAGCGCGCATTGGATTGCGAACATGTTATTTTGGTGCGTATTAATGAAGATAATTACAGACTAATATATCCTAGAGCAAAATCAGAGTATGCAAGAAAATGCGTAGGCCAAAATTATCTTTATGTATGTCAACATTCATATTTTTATTGCCCAAATAAAGAGACGCAACTTCGACCCAAACCGTAGCAAACAACTCGGTCGTCGCGACCTCCAACTATCCACCAGCTGTGTTCCGACGTGGGCATCGCGAGTATAGACGCCCAAGTGCGTCCCTGGAGCCCACACCGCATACATAATGTGAAGCCGAAGAAACGGTGCAGTAGCCAGCCGCTCCGCGCTTTGGGCGCCGCATTAACACCGTTCAGTGTGTTTCCGTACTCACTGCCAGTAACACCTGCCTTTTTAAAACACGAACCGCGCGCAGCGCACCACCGTCATCTGACTGTCAACAGAGTCTACCCGCCCGCTCGCATTCGCGAACCGCGTAACAAAACAATAAAACACCGCGATGCGTTTGTTATGCTTGTGACGTTCGTTTGTTTTGAACAAACCTTACGTCAACTGTTTTTGTATTTTAAATTTATAAAGAAAAAGTGCGTGGGTGTATTGTGATATCATTCTTAGTTCTATTAAATTGATCGCCTGGAAATGTCGATCTATCGTTTCGTAAAGGATTCTGATACCTCGGGGCCGAATAAAAGGTTATTCCTACAAGGCACGTCCTCTTCTTCTGCTAGCGGACAGCAGCGGAGGGTTCTAGGGCCGCCTATAGTGACGGATCTGTCGGACCCGAAAAAAATCGAAAGCCTGCAGGCAATCTATAAAAAACAAAAGCTATCGACTGAGGTCCTGGGCAGTTCTATAGAATCCACGCGGACTAGCAGGAATAACGAGGATGGAACTCACAGAATAACCACGAGGATTTACCGGAAGGTGACCACGCTGACTCGGGGCGAAGAGAAGAGCGTGGCGGAAGATCTGACTCGCAGAGGAAGTGAACGTAGCATAAAATGCAGAGCGGAAACGGCAGGCCGTAAAGAGTTGAAACCGGTGAAAAGAGTTAAGGTTAGGCGGCTTTGTTCTTTATCATTCAGTCTAAACTAATTGGTCGGGCCTTCCGTGCTTCTGAATGTGTTAAAAATAACATTTCTGGGGTTTCGCTTGGCCAAGATTTATTTAAATTGTTCATAAAAATATAGAATTTATTTTAAAGGATGATGGAGTTGTAAGCAACAAACATTGAGTTTTGAAAAGCTGAAAAAATTATATGATAAAAAACTCTAGCTAAGAAGGAATCCACAACATATTTGGTATATTAAAAGTTACGCTTTTTAATGAATTGTGATTTCTTTTGATTTTAAGGTTTGTGGACAATAAGACTTTTAAATGTTTTTTTTTTAATTTTTTACATATAAATTTGAAGAATGAAAAATTATATGCATATATTTCTCCAATTTAAAAAATTCTTGGAGCAATAGGAAACATTCTTTTTATTTCTATTCCATTTATAAATAACTGAATGATGCCTATGGTATCTTCCGCGTGCATGATAAATTACTTTTAAAATGGTATAAATTTCATTCACTAAAAATAAACTTAATTTTACAATTTTAACAACAAACGGAATAACAAATTTAATGATAAGTAATTCAAGGCAATTAAAAGTAAATTAATAAATAATAAGTTATAAAATAATAATGAAAATTAAATTAATCCATTAAAATATTAAAACTGTCATCCTTCAACAGAATTCTCGCTTCTTGTGATAGTTTAGACTGCAAACTATGGGTCTTAAATCGGAAATTAGTAGTTAGGAGATCAAAATTGATTAATAAATTGTTGAAAACATCTCTGTTGTTATAAATTATTGACATATCTTTGAATGCGACCAACCATAAAGATACACGTACATTTGAGCCCTCTCTTTTGTGTACCTATATATTAAATTTATTGAAATGGATGGCCATTCCAAATAAAATAGTTTGTACAATTGTTGCAAATTGTTTGATTAGTTCAATACTTATTCCGCTCATAGAGGCTGATATTTCTAGATTTGCAAAAAAATTGCCTACAGCTGTATTCCCGTCATTTGAAGTTCCGACTCTGTTTTACGTTGGCTACAACATTGTATCTGCGCTTTCTTTTGTTGCAAGAGTTCTGTTTGGGTAGGCGAGTTTGCTCAAGTCTATACGCAAAGTGCATGAGTCATCAAAGCACCTTATCCAGCAGTGAAAAAGTTGATAAACCAAAATTTTTATGTTCACGTTTTATTTCTTTCCTTAACAGTAAACTTAGAACATTCACTTCTTTGGTAACGCACAGCAAATGTAACAGCGCTTTGCCGACCTATTATTGGTAAAATAATTAATTTAATTAATTAACCATGAATTAGATGCATTTTATATTTCAGAGAAATGTTTCGGTTTTGGTCATTATAAGGCAGACGAGATTTTATTTCGGACTGCGTATTTTCTACTAGTTTTTTCACTGTCTAAGTAATTTCCTTGGTAAATTCAAAACTTCTAGTAAAGGATGGCTTTTCATTCCACCAAATCACTGCATCATCACCGCTACCAACGATCTTTATTGGGACGAAACTGCAAATATTTGGTATTAAAGAAGACGGGGTTGTAAGATAAACACTTCCAGAAATGTGAAGTTCACGTTTAGCTAATTTTCCAGCCCCTTTTCTCGCCAAGAAATTGCACCATTTTCTCAATTTCACCCGCAATCTACTCTTTACCGAATTTGTAATTTCTAAACCACTAATGTTATCCATTTCTCGAGATTCAGGTTATAATTTGTAAAAGGTATAGAGTTCTTCTTAAAGGTTTTCTCACTAGAGGGTGATATAGTGGGAAAACGTTGTTAGTTTGCCAAGAATGCATTTACATTGCATATTTCAAAGATTTAATTCTTACGCCAATGTCCAACTTTACAATGCGAAGCCGGCTGATAGAAGCCCCGATATTTGGCAACTTAAAAGTAGTCGAAATGACGAATTCTAATTACAAAT
This sequence comes from Cetonia aurata, assembly GCA_949128085.1. Taxonomy (NCBI): domain Eukaryota; kingdom Metazoa; phylum Arthropoda; class Insecta; order Coleoptera; family Scarabaeidae; genus Cetonia; species Cetonia aurata. Next base: position 18,688,656 of record OX421883.1, read on the forward strand.
GTTATAATATGTTGCGGAACCGTAAATATTTCGTAATTAAACAGCCTGTTTCTTCTGATATAATATACTTAGCTCTATAATAATGAAAGATTTTTTCCCATCGGTTCATACTTTGGACAAACAAATTCACTCCACTTTATAATATTAGTATAGAGAATTTTATTTTTAAGCTTTTGCTATGTTTTGTTGCGTCCCATTTCCAAAAGGAATTGTTAGGAAAAACAAAAATTTTATCCTCATTATTTGATTGAAAGTAAATAAAATTTGACTATAGATACGGGCACAGCTAAAGTTCGAAATTAAAATAGTATATAAAAATATATAATATATGGAAGACATAAATGCAAAGCAAATGAGGTTAAGTACCCCACAGAAATTAAGTGCAAGAAGAAATGAAAACCGTGGTAACAGAACAGCTCTAAGAGAAAACGGTATGCTGACAAAACTGCTAAAGTATGGGAGACTACAACAAGGCAAGCATATTTACCAACTAATTGAACAAATATGGAAATAAAACAGAATCCCAAGCGAATGAAACATGGCCTTAATCACACCATTCTACAAGAAAGAAGACAACGAAGGATGTCAAAACTATAGACCCACTGTTACATATCATTTACGAAATATATATTAGGGATGTAATAAATAAAAAGTAAAACTGTACGCAGAAGATGACTACCATAATGACTTTGACATTTGAAGTCATTATGGTGACTTCAAATGGAGGTGGCCAACAATTAATACTGTACACACATTGGATCAAATAACAGAGAAAATACGGAAAAATACGATGTTTTTTTTATAAAAATAAAAGGGAGAATTTAAGCCTAGGCATTTATATATGCTTGTCAGGCACCCCGGCAGAACCAAATCTCTCTCCCAATCATCACTACGACCCAGGAAAACACCGGTCATCGTAACTGACCAGAGTGAGATTTGAACCCTGGGCTTCACGACCAATAACCAAGTATGCAAGCCACTCGACTATCAACCGAGCAAAACATTGCATTTAATATTCATACATTTTAGAAGTTCTTTCGCCTCATTAAAAAATAACATAGTGAAAGAACAAACAGTCTTGAAAATACCAAAAAACCTAGGACCAAAATTTAAAAGAACAGTAACAGAAAAAAGGAAGTGTAAACAAAAAAGTGAAACAAGGTGATTCAATCTCTCCAACTCTATTCAATTCAAGGAGTCATGAGAAGGATAAAGCTATACCATAAAAATGTCACAGTTAATACATCAAGTCGATGTATGTCGATGATATTAACAATATGCCAATAATAAAAAAAAAAAACATAAAAGCAATCCACAAGGGAGACGAAGAAACATGGGCTAAAGAATATAAAATACGTGAATATGGAAAGTGAAGTAAAACAGAAAATAACCGAATTCACACTACAAAAACACAATTATGCTAGGTCGACAACCTGGCAATAATATTGCGAAAAAATATATTTCAGTGCGTAGAAAGTTCACTTCTCAAAGCAGTATGTATTTATTTATTAAAGGACATAATTTTTGGTAATGTTATAAAGAATTATTTCTTTCCATTTCTTCTTCATTTCGTCTATTTCAATAGTGTTTTGCTTCCATTTTAATGATGTTAATTTGTTTTTTTCACAATAACATTGTTGCAGAAGCATGGCAAACAGATGTTTCCATGTTAGCTACACAAATTAATTGCGTCAATTGTATAGGTAATTTTAATTTGTAATTCTAATAAGTAGATCTATTATCTTTGCAACATCTGCGTGTCTGAATGAATATTATATAAGCCGCAAAGAGTATGGCATGTACGACGTGTTAATGTTCCTATAAGATGATTGAAATGAAATGTACTTGTTTTGTTAGAAAAGTTGCAACTGTTAATAATAAAAAAAAATACATTGTAATGCTTTAATTTTTTTTTTATCAGTTATCGTGTACATATATTTGTAAAGAACTGCTTGTATCTTCAAAGTATTTCTAAAAGAAGGTCCTGGTGGGCCTTTATATTTTAAATTTTGTATTAAATAAAATCAACTAAACATCTTTCTTGAACAATTTGAAATTATGCAAAAAGTCAATTCTTATTTCCCTGGTTCAGTAACCCCTTTGAAGAGCGAAGTGTGTACTGTGTAGTTGTTTGGTATACCATTAGGAGTATAGTATGAGCATTTCTTTCGCCTTATATTTGTTTTTATCTAGCGTGTTTATACATATACACTAATCAGTCTGAAACAACTTTTGTTGTCATTGATTTTCACTACCACTCCTGTTTATTATTGTTTTATTTAACGAAGCAATAGTAATTAAGGTTTATCAGTAATAAAAATATTTTTATGAATTATTATATATTACTAATTCATTTTTTATTACTAACTGTTTAAAAATAAATAGTAAACTAGAAATCATAAAAGTTTAAAGACATAAAAAACAAAAGCGTCATGGAACACAAATAAAAATTTGACTTAAAGTATTTTCTATCTAGCAGATGCCTAAACAAATCTTTTGGAATTCTTATGTTTGCTTGCTACGTATTTCTGCAGCTTTACTAACGTAGAAAACTACACTAAATCATTGATTATGATTGACGAAACGAATCGAAAGTAGTATATGTATTTCGACACTCTTAGTTTTTCTCCATTCTTGAAATATCACAGGTTTTGACACATTCGTCCTACTTTCTCAGAAACTATCTACTACAGATAATGATAAGATTAATTTTTCTATTTGCTAACAAATAAATAATATACAGGAAATCCACAACAAATTTTGTTTCTAGGAAAAGAAATCTTTATTCGCGGAACTTTTCTGTTTTGCTGTTTATCTGTTTTGTACATTGTAAAAGGCTTCGTTTCAATCTGTTTGTGGTTTTCGAGATAACGAGTCTGGAAGCCAGCAGCAATTTTTCCATTAAAATAAGGCAACTTCTAGATCCTATTGTTTGTGGTAACAGCAATAAGATATCTATTGCTAGATATTGAAAGTTACAAAACCGTCAAAAGATATTTTCATAACTCACAACAACTAAAAAAGTAATTTTGAATATAAATCGAACGAATTAAAGCTTAAGGCTTAACTTAAGGCACACATACATTTAAGCGTAAAACTTTCAAAGTGTACTTGTATGTACCTTTAGAATTTTGTAAAGAATCTGATATATGAATATAATCTATTTTGTGCTATTGGTCTAAATCCTAACTTAATCCGCTGAATAACGAATATTTTTCTTAAATCTTCGCATTTATATAAATATTACTATCACAGTACCTACCTGTTTTAAAAGCACCTAAGTATTAAGTGGTATTAATTTCATATTTTTATTTGTAAGGCCAGCATTACGAACTCAATTACCATTCGGTATTCGGTGATGACTGTGTTAAGTCACCAACACAAAAGGATAATCAAATTGGGTCTCTACTTCACAAATTCATTCAAAATCCTTTCGTTAATAAGAAATACTATTTGCAATCAATAGTTAAAGAAAAAGGAGTGTAATCTTCAAATTGTAATTGTAAGATTTTGAAATAAGGTATGTTTTAAAGCACCCTATCTTCAGCAGTACTACAGCCCCTCGAAATATTTGATATTGTTATTCTTTACGTAAAATCATGCCGGCATAATATATCCATGAAGATAATGAAATTTAAAATAGCATATATGGTGCCTTATAATTTTCGGGAGACATAATATTTGGGTTAAAAACAATTTAAAAGTTCCGAGTTGGTTTCTGTCATATTCTGCTGGTAATAATAATTGATACCATATTCCATTACTACAGAGAAGGGCCTTCAACCGCTTGTTTTTTAGGAAGCTTTTATGGAGACTGTGTAAATGGTAGGAGGAATTGACAATGACCTTCACATATCACACATTTGAAATTTAATAACCGTGACAATAAGGTGCCATTGCTACAGCGTGTTTCACGAATTGAACTCGGATTTTAATCTGGTCTATATTTTGAATTTTCCTCCTGCGCGTCTGTTTTAAGTGTTGTTTTTTTTTTGTATCCAGTCTTTTCGAATAGAGTAACTGGGCCGTATTTCTTCAAGAATGATAATGGCCATCATGCAGTTGAGATAATATCACCGTGTTTACGTCAAATTTTCCTCAATCCAGAACGACAACAATTTGCTGTAAATACTAAAAAAAGTTAACCAATTGGTCACACAGTCAAGGTAATGCTTAGCTTTCTGAAAGATTTGTTCCCAAACCGCCCTCGGTTGAAGTGGGGACGTTCGGTGGTTTTCATGATCGTTTTTGTAGACGACTCAAAAAACGCGTTAAAAGTTATGATCGCCATCCTGGAGTATTATTAAAAAAAATGCATTTTTTTAGCATGTTTACTAATTTCCATAACTTAATCTATTATGCTGCCTTCTATTTCTTTTGAACTTACGTTTCGCTGTGTGTTTTGCACATGTACACTTACGGATACCCAAAATGTCCGGTCTAATGCGTAGCCTAAACGGCGCGTGCAACTCGGGTGCATGGAAAGTTGCGCTCACACTGTGACTTAGACCGGACATTTTGGGTGTCCATGGGTATATATACTTTCAGTTGCTCATATTTCCGTTGTGTATTCCTTGGCCGCCATTTGGTGCGCAATTTAAATATATATCAAATATAGGACTTGGGTTAAATATTTAAACAGCCAAAAACAGATTCATTCTAAAGTTTAGTTTTATCTTATATTTAAATGTCCAAGTTAACATTGACCATGTATTATTCATTCATCGATTAACTAGAAGTATTTGCTCTGAGGTAATCTCAAAATCAGGAAATCAACAATCGTATTTAATAGTTACCCATTCTGTTCATCCAGTCATTTATGCTAGATTAGATCTACTTCCTTATGGTGCCTCTAGGCGGTTTACAGTTATGAAAGTGATGGCTAACCGATATGCGCATCAATCATTGAATTGATCATCGATTCCTCTGGCGTTTATTTTCTTCAAACCTATTATTTAACGAATTACGTCATACTTACACATTGTGCAAACGTTGAAACCTGTTCGCTATACATAGATAGTGAAATCAAACTAATACCAGCGAAGAACGAAGTACGTAAGCGTAAGGTTCTATCGAAATGTCAGCAGTAATTTTCTTGGTCGATTTTTTTACATTGCAATGGTGTGCTTGGTATTCACACTCAGGCCATAAACAGTACAATCTTGGTATAGCAGCACAACGTCTGTCTCTTTGTATTGTTTCTAACGCTAAAAATGCGTTGCTGCATTTTAATTACATTCCATATATAATTTTACTGTTCACGGTCATTGGTTTCTGAATTTAATATGTGGAACTATGGTATTTGTCTGTGTTAGCGGAGGTGAAATGGTTATGGATTTCCTGGAGAATATACTTATTAATTAACAAGTTAATTAATAAGTATTAACTTTATAGATGACATATCTACCTATACTTAAATTAAAAAATATATGTGGTACATATATCCAGCATATTCTTTGGACCTTTAGAAAATCAATGAATAGAGTATATGTAACTTACCTCATTAATCATTGCAGGATTAAAACAGTTATAATATAATCAATGGAATGTGCTAGCAATTAATTATTAACTAACACGTCTAAAGCGGATTGTTCCCTGTGACACCTTTCTCCCCATTTGCATCAATATATAAACACATAGTGCATTATTAAGAAGATAGTCTTAAAACATATCGTTAATGCAATAATTGCAATATTAATTAACATATTCCTCTTTTCTCGTCGCTGTTTGCATTCATGAGCATGTAAATTTATTGCAAAATCATGTTCTCACAGAAGCTCGCCATTAAATTTTAGATAATGATGCAAATGTGTTAAATTGCAATTCTAATTGTAAGTAAGAATTGTTATTTTTTTATTAAAACAAAATTTATTTTAAATTAATTGCTAATTTGTGTTCTTTCAAACTAATGAATAATTTATGAACGGCAACTGACAATGGGCAGGAAACAAAGGGAATGCTTCTGTGCGCATTCCTTGATATTATAGGAACATTTGATAATATTTTCGCAGCACTGACGATTAAAGGGATGGATGAAACAAGCTGCATGCTTAAAAGGAAATCAATTTACACAATCATCATGGGGGAAACACTGGTGGCTCGGATTCAAAAAGGATGTTTGCAGGGTGAGGTTTTAGTCCCCTTTACTGTGGAATCTGGTCGTGGACGAACTACAAGTAAGACTGGACAAATGAAGGGCATAAAACTTAGGGAAACGCAGATGATATTGTTATTCTGACCCATGGTAAAATCAACAATGTATTGCGGAGCAAACTCCAGAAGGCTCTGCAAGTTGTACAAGAATGGAGCGAGGAAGAGAGCCTAAACATTAGTTCCTCGAAGACGACCATAATTACATTCACAACAAGGAGGAAGTTATATGGCCTAACATCGCTAAAACTCCTGAGTGAAGAAATAAAGCTGTCCGAGGTAGCGAAATATCTTGGTGTCATTCTTGACTCCAAGCTTACTTAGAATTGACAGCTTCAGAGAATTAAAACCAGGATGGAGCCAACACTTATATTAGCTAGAAGAGTCCATGGAAAAAAACATGCAGCTCTAGACCAAATATGATGTATTACAACCTACATCGCACTACTCAGGGTACTTATGCATCTCTGGTGTGCGGACATAGTTGCATCATCAGTAAACTGTTATAATTGAACTCATTGTCAGTAAGATACAGAGGCTTGCGTGTTTGGGAATACCAGGAATATTGAGGACTACTCCTACAGCGGCAATGGAATGATTTCTAGACCTCCGAAATTTGTACATTTGACTAAAAGAAAATTATACTAATCTTAGTTTGCTAACGGTTTGCATTTAAAATTCCATCAATAAACACTAAATTTCCCACCGCTCGTGTACTAAAACATGCCCATACTAGGCCGGCGCCTCCACCATGTTTCACAGTACATTTGACGAATTTTTTTTTCAGTACTTGACCGTGTTGTCGCCATACCAATGTTCGTCGCTTTTGTGACCGTAATTCAAATTTCGATTCGTTACTAAAAATGACCGTCTCCAAAAATGCTGCGTCCTTTTTTGCGTATAGATTTGCAAATGCCAATTCTTATACAATTAATATCATGGGCTTTTTCTTTGCTACTCTAGCATGAAAGTTTCTGTCATTGATGCGTTTGTTTTATTTGTGTTAATCCTGCTGGCAAATTTAATCCTTCCTTAAGCTGTTATGCTGTTACCCATGGATTATTTTTAATTTCCAACGGACGGCCAGTCCCGACGACTGTTTGTAGCTGTTCCACTTCGTTGAATTTTATTTATTATTTTTTGTACATCAGGTGCAGTGATATTGTAATCTGCGGCAATGGATGAATATGTTTCGCCTTTCATTCTTCATTTAAATATTGTCAATCGTTCGCCTTCAGTCAATTCTCTCCGTTTCGGCATATTGTGTATTTATTTATCCACATCAAAGAATAAACTTGCTTTCCGCCTTTAATTTAAATGATGTAGTAGGAGTATATCATATCCTGTATTGTTATTTTTGCGTTTTATCTAATAAATTAATGTTATTATTTTCAATCATGTTTGTAGCTCAATCTTTTGCCCATATAAACCTAATAAGTTACGTTTTCCTCCAATTTTTATTATTTTTAATGAATAAACTTACTTTCCGGCGCGGGTGTATATAAATATCTGATATTACGCTTTTTGGGATCATGGATTTGATCTCGTTTTTTACGTTAAATTTTTTGTAACTACTGGTTTTAATATACATATAATAACAACTGCGTTTATAAGTTTATTTTGTTTATGACAATCTGAGCGTATCTTTATATATAATTTAAGGGTATGTCAGAGCAACAATTACATAATTCCCTGTATCTACTATCAAATCTTTTCTTTTTAATAAAGAAAAGACATATTTATCGGATGCTAATTATAAGAAATAACACAAAAACACGTTTAATGAAGGCAGCAAGTGCTCAAGACAAGTCGTTTTTAAACTCGAATTCATACAATAACCCTGTCTTATAAAACTGTTTTTTTTAAATATACTATTACCAAACAGGCAACCAAGCAATGAAATTAGGGCAAAATTATAGCAATAGAATTGGCAAGGGAAATAACAAAAATAGTCTGAAATGGTTTTGACGTATGTGTGTTTGACACGAGATTACCTATGAAAATGTGAAAAACGCAAGAAATTAAAAATAACATAAAATGCACACCACGAATGAGATTGTACATACGTAAATAATACTGATAAGTAATTTAAGCAAATGAGACGGCTTGGAAAAACTCCGAGACAATTAGAAATAAAATAAATTTTAACACTGGATATCGGCTATTACTTTAAATATGCATTGATTGTTTTTGCCGATGACTTCAAAGCTTTACTCTTCTGCTGACACATTACAAGGTTATATTTGATTATAAAACTATCAGGGGGTTTCCCAGATTATTCGTTCCACATTGTGTGCTTTTCTGTATTTGCTTTAAAGTATTTAAACAAACTTCATATTTATTTTTCTTGATTCCAATGATTGATTTTCCAATTAACATTATGTCCAGTTAATCTGCTTATAAAAACAAATTGCTTGTAAGTCGGTAAATGTATTTTTTTGTAAGTTATTCTGCTCTTTATTTTATAAAACTGCTATAAAACCATTTTTTTCTTCTAACGCAGAAGAATGACTGGATAATTAAAGATTCTGTATCGTACCAGTATATAAAATAAACCTTGAGGTTAATTGCACAGAAAGACAAAATCGTGCACTTTCAAAGCTTATTTTAGTCAGGTGATTAATTCACTAAAAGTAACCCATTTCCTGCCTATGCATTATACTCTAATCCAGTTTAAATTTAGCGTTGCTGCTCTCTTTACTAAAGAAGATCCATCCTTCTCCTCTTGTAATTTCTGTACTTTCAACGGTTTATATTTGGACGATACTTTCACATCTACTTCCATACGTCGCATAGCTCTTACTTGTCTATGTCTGTAGGTTCTTGAAATAGTTGGGATATAATTACACGTTGAAGTTACATGAAATGAAATTCGACCAACAAATTGATTATAACTTGAGATTATAACAGTGTATAAATTGATTCTAATTTGGAACACGCCTTTAAGAGTCGAAGCAGCGCGGCGGATTCTTTCTTATGGATCGTCTGATATGGACAAGTTCCTTTTACTAACTCGTTACTAACTGGATTGCCATTTGTCTATAGTCCGTACATAGAAAGACGGAAGAAGGATATCCCAAATGGCGCGTTCTTCTTTTTATTGGGCATTGTATTAACGTCTAATGTCCGATGATTTCTGAATGTTGGTTTAGGAATGTGTGATATTGCATTCAAAATTATTTAGCTGGCAACACTTTATTGTTAGATCTTAGAAAGTTCAATAACCAAATATTGTGGTTTCTGTAAGTCTTACAAACTCTGTTTTTCATCGTATGGTTGTTGTGTGATCTCTCTAGTGTGTAACAACGCATTAGAATTAATAATTTATAAAGTTGATTCCAATTTCATATTAATTTATGTATTAGAATCAGAAATACTTGTATATCTAATTTTTTTTTCATTTTTTTTTTCATATTTAACATCTTCGTACAGCCGGAACACCTTCAGATTACTTCACCACCATTTCACTTCTATCCCTTTGTTATAACAAAGACAAAACGGTGGTTCTACCTTACAAAGGTACACTGCAGCAACTTTGTCTATTCGATAATGACACAGGCAATATGGTTCAATCTGTTAAATTCCTGGAACTTATCGTCTCTTAAATGGTCTCACCATATCGACACTCTCTAAAAAATTGTCTTCTGCGTGCTTTGCAATCAGATCTGTAGCCAGGGAGCTCAATCTTTCTACTGCCCGTATTACTTATTTTGCCCTTTTTGAATCCCATCTTCGCTACGCGCTGCCCTTTTGGGATACCTGTAGTTTGTACAACTCCAATACAATTTTTAAACTGCAAAAAGGGCAATTCGCTAAACATTTCAACTAGGGACCAGAGATTACTGCCGACCATACTTTTTAAACTATAAAATCCTGACCCTCCCGGCACTCTTTATCCTGGAATCTGTCTCACGAATTCGTAAACATATTAGTGATTTACAAAAAAGACATCTTCATAACCACGTTACAAGACGGTTGCAACATGACCTTTACTTACCTGTACCCAGTCCAGAGTTAACTAAGAACTCAATCTTCTACGATGCAATCAAGCTCTACAACCTTCTCCCAAAATCGATACCAACATACGTCCAGTTTCGCAGAAAGGTAAAATCTTACCTTCTTCAGCAACCTTTTTACGCTGTTAGCGATTTTTGCGGAGAGGGGTAACATTAAATTTATTTTCCTTCAAACTATCATCTCCCCTTTTCTTTCTTTGTGCGGGCAGCGCAATCTCCTGGTTTATTCTTTGACTACTAATTGTAAGTGTATCTGGCACTTTATATCTGCGTTTATTGTATATGTACCTTTTCAATTATTAAGTTTGTTAATTGATCTGCTTTGTCCACAAAATTAATTTATAACTTTTCTTGACAATAAAGCACATTATTTATTATATTATTTATTGATTATAGTGGTGGGAAAACTTTGAAAGAACATGGATAATTATTACTTTCCCAATGTTTTCACTTGTAGCTGGAACTACTCCATTGAGGGATATGCTGATTCAATCGAGTGCAATTAGTAAAGACAAATACAAAAAAGAATAATAGAAATACAAGACAGAGAAATGTCTTGCTCTTCTTCTATAGTCTCTTATCTCTTATTTTTGTTCTCCAGTCAATTACAAATATTTTAGATCTTTTTCACCTCCTCCTTCCAACTTGTTCTTGCTCTGCCTCTCTTTTCCTTTGGGCTAGTTAACTTTCCACTATCTTTGTTTTCGATATTCCTTCTATGTGTCCCATCTAATGCAATTTTCATCACTCAACTTACTGCGCCTTTTAGTTCTACATCATTGAATAGTTTATTTCATTTCAGATTGCTCTGTCTCATTCAACACACAAGTTTGGTACCTCTTTAGTTTCACTTCTTTGGAGTTACTTTTATTTTTTACTACAGCATTTAACCCTTATAATAATACAAATCCAGACCTTGAAATTACCGTAATGTTTGTCCCAAACATGTAAACTGGAATTCTGCAAATAACACTGCTTAACCAATAGCAAAAAAAAAAACATAATATCCCAGTAATGTTTTTTTATTTCATTTAAAAGAAAACAAAACTTCACAGTTTTTATTTATAATAATAACTCCAAAGTTGAAATGGAGATTCTAGGCTTAAGTAAATATTTCTAAATTTTATTTAGAGAAAATCAGACGTTTTGACAGGTGATTGCTGTCTTTGTTTTCCTCTAAATAAATTTATCCATTAGACGTTGGAGTTATAATTTTGAATAGAAAAAAGCTACCAAGAATACAACTATAATTTTTATTTATTGTAATTCACCTAACATTAAAATTTTGGACTCTGGATCGCCTATTTCTTCGTTATACATATAGTCATGTACCAGAATTTAAAATTTTCTAGAAAAGGCACATTATGTATGAAGAACCTGACACATCGTTGTATGTCTCCATAACTCAGAAAACAAATTGTTATCAAGTGATGCTAAATCACATTAAAAAGAAAGTGAAACCGAGAAATTAGTTTTGAAGAAGATGCGTAAGATATCCGATCGCTCCGCGGCACACTGCCTTACTACATCTGCACAATAATTTCGGAAATTCGGGAATTCATTTTCAATCGAAGACCGAATTGTAATATTCAGCAAATTGAAGAGGAAGTGGTTTTCAGCTGGACCTATCATATTTAACATCTGTGGCAAAGAATTTGGGAATTCATATAATCGATTGCGACTCTGTATTAGCAAATATAAATAGGCATAGATGGATGTAAAATAGAAGGTCTAATTCCTCACAGATTCTTTAATAAATTAGGTGACCGGTTTCGTCCTCACCAGGACATCATCAATTCGGGAATTACATGTAATATGGCAGATACATACGAGATAAACGTTCAAGACGTTAAGAAACAAGTTTTAACTGTTAGTCGTTGATTTTTCCCAGAAGTTTTTAAACAACAAGAAATAGATTATTTTACAGTCAGTGACATTATTAACATTAACTCCATATACAAAGCATTCTATTTGCCAAATCTATAAATTTTGTCAAATAAATAAGATCAATTGTGTTTGTTTGTAAACCGTTTATCAATTTTCATAATTTTTTTATGGCGCCTGAAAAACCCACAGTTGCTGAAGCGTAGCTTGGCAAAATGCATAGATACATTTTTTTCATTAATTTCGTGATATCAAATTTATAATATAACTTATTATATATATATATTAATCCTAACCTTTCCTCCTGTGGCTGATGGTCGAGTGACTTGCGCGCTTGGCTATCAGTCACGGGGTGCGGGGTTCGAATCCCAGGGCCTGCTCTCAGAGTGAGGTTTTCGTGGTTTTCCTCACTCCTTGGCAAATGCTGAGAGACAAACACCTTAAGTCGCTCCAAGGGCGCAGGCGTATTAATAACTCATGGCCGGCCGATGCCCCCTGTAATTGGCGAAAGCTGTTGGGGGATGTAAAGGCATGAATTATTATTATTATTAATATTATTATTACTAACTTTCGAACAATCGAGCAACTTTCATGTTTGTCATCATTCTTCCTTTCAGATATCAGACATAGTAGTGGGACAAGAACCGAATGTCACAGCGAAAGACTATCTGCTGAGATGGGCGAAGAAAACGACAAATAAATACCCGGGTGTCAGAGTTACCGACTTCACGAGCTCCTGGAAGGATGGCCTCGCGTTCAGCGCCATCATTCACAGGAATAGGCCCGATCTTCTGGACTGGCGACAGACAAGGGGCCAACACGCTCGTGAACGCATGGAAACGGCATTCTACCTTGCCGAAAGGGAGTACGGAGTCACCAGATTACTTGACCCAGAAGGTAAGACGGTATTTCAAACTGTGACTGTTTTAGAAATCAAAACTTTTCCCAAATCCATTTGCACACTTCAGCTTTATCTCTTAAAAGATTTATGCGTGTATGCGGGAGCTTCGATAGGAAACCTAAGCAAATTTGTTGAGTACTTTGTCAATATATGCTTAAAATTTGTTTAATCTTTACGTGTGGTGTAGTGATGACTCATTCAGAAATGAATTTCGTAATAAAACTTTAAATGTACAACGCAGCCTCTTTACGGCGCACTCGATTGGTACCTGCTTTGAATGAAATCGTTACGGACACCAGGTCATGGTTGTGCCCACACGTTGGTGATGTCATGTTTTATTATAGCTCGATCTCTGATCTGCGATTATTCTCAACCACGCGCGTGGAATACCTAAATGGAGAAAATATCTCGATGCGAACTTGATTTACTTACGCCGATCGCATTCGCCATTTGTGGAAAATGTAAATGAAAATTGCAAACAAACTGAATTTTAATTTCTTTAATTTAATTTCTTTTTTTCAAACGCTGCTCACTTTAAAAAAGACTCGCCGCTGCGTTTTCCTTTTTATTTTCTATTTTTTTTTTTTGTTCTTTTTTTTTATTTGTTTTTTTTTTCAAACACGTCTCCCTTCGGAAAAGACTCGACTCTAAATTCTTAATTTTTCGTTATTTTATCTTTTTTTTATCAGACGCTTCACTAAAAAAAAGATTCGACGCTACCGCGTCTCGTCAAAACGTCAAAATTTAATGTAAAGATTTTTCTTTTCATATAAAAATAATGATGTGACATCATTTTTATTTAAATAAGTGGATAAAAATATTAAACTTCCCACAACATTAATATTATTCCGTTTGACCCAAATTCAATCAGTTACAGAAACTTAGTTTTTTTTTTTTGTGAATAGAATTTATTTAAATTTTCAAATTAAACTGTATTAACTGCTATTCTATTATTCGTTACCTATTTGGTAATCACGTAAGCTGTATCATTACCTGAGTTAATTGCTGTGCTATTAAGTATTTCAACAAGCACATGTTTGTTTGTGCTGGAACTAATTGTGTGAATAGTTACAGTTTGTTGCTACAAGTTCTTTGCTTCCTAAAACAGACAATGCATTATATCATTATTTGTGAAATGATTATTGACTGAAAAAAAGGACGTCGCCCACTTTTCCACCACATATTTATTGCTTTTGTACAAAAAACTGGGCGTTCCTTGGTAACGTCACCTTTTTTAGAGTTGTGGTGAAAGTCGTATAGGCGATATTTATGAACATTCTTGGAGTTGATACAAGCAATAAGTCAAATGATTGCTTGGGTGTGAGAGTTAGTTGTACACAGAGAAAACTATATAATGCGAATTATTGGAAGGACAATATATGTATATATATTATATTCTTTATTAGGTATTGAAAGCATGAAAGTTTAATATCCAGTAATAACTGAACTTAAAACGAATCTGTTAGTGTTGGTTATTTATTATTCGCATATGCAGCTAACCTCATACAATAGAAATTATTTCCAAATTTTTTATAAATATCAAATATTGAGAAGGATATAGCTTACATAATGCTTATCAGGTATATGCACCAGTGTGCTTCCGCAATATCTACGCCAATAATGTATGAACCTGCATTAAAGACAATAGTGAAATAGAGTAAACCTCATCTGCAAGCATTCTAGATTTGTCTTCTGTGTATACTACGCTAGTGGACGGCCCAATCTGGAACTCGACCAGAGAGGGCATTCACTACCTGGGGTTTGCTGATGATCTTCTAATTGTTGAATGCTCAGAAACACAAGTCGTCATGTTCACGAGAAAAATAATGCTAGAAGGTTTACAATCGTTAGTGTTGAAAGAATTCCATATGTCAAAGAAGTGAAATATCTTAGGGCATGGTTTGATCAAGTGTTTATACGGAACCCACCTATCCAAAAAACAACCAAACCGGCTGCTATTGCCCTGGGCAGGCGCAGGAGCTTTTGAAATTGATGATGATGATAACATATGGAGCAGTAGTATGGTGGCCCAATGTTCCGCTAGGTGACATACAAAGGCTGGCTTGTCTGTGTGCCATGGGCGCGATGAGATCACCCCTATGGGCGCAATGGAAGTAATCGTAAACCTGTCACCACTACAAATTAATATACAAGGAACCACTATCTCTACAGTATGAAGACTGATACACAGTCGAGCACCGTTAAATAAATCTAAATATTAGATGAACTTGAGGTAACACCCTTTATGGGGATTCCAAGCGACGCCATACTTCAGAAATTCAACCTATTACGTCGTAACACTAGATAAAAATGGACTGGGGGAATCGGCTCTTACTGGAGGGACTCAGTAAGAGCCGATTCAAACTGGTGTACGGCTCTGAAACGGCGTAGGAGTTGATATATATGGAAAGAAGCCCGGAAAGGCCAATTCAATAAGCTTGAGGAAGGACACTACGGTGTTCCAAGTTGAAAGTGTCAAAGAAGTAGAAAGATTGGTCGAATTAGGTAAACGCGTAGCTATTTTCCCGGACAGCCAGGTAACCCTTACAGGAGTATTCACACAATAGCGTCCCGTGGCAGGGACGTGTCAGGACCGGGACCGGGATATACGAAATCGGTCCCGGACGAGTATTCACACAAGTCAGAGAATTTTACAGATGTCAGTGGCAATTGATGCTTGCGATATTCTTAACGAAGAAAAGTGGAAATCCATTGCTAATGATTTTAATACCCTATGGAACTTTCCTAACTGCTTGGGAGCACTGGATGGTAAACATATTACCATCCAGGTTCCTCCAAATAGTGGTTCATTGTATTTTAATTATAAGAAAACATTTTCTATAGTATTACTAGCGCTTGTTGATGCTAACTATAATTTTGTTGCCGTCGATGTTGGAGCCTATGGTGAAAATAGTGATGGCGGAATCTTTACGAATTCTAAACTGGGAAAGGAACTTTATCTGTACCAGCAGAATCTGCGTTGCCAGGTACAATCACCGAAGTTCCTTATGTTATTGTAGCGGACGAAGCCGTTCCCCTTAGAACATACTTAATGCGACCATACCCGGGACAAGATTTACATATCTCTAAACGCATTTTTAATTATCGTTTAACGCGTGTCGGGTAGTGGAAAATGCGTTTGGAATTTTGTCCCACAGGTCTAGAATATATCATAGGCGTATTCAGGCGTTACCAAAAAATATTGACAGTATAGTACTCGCAACTTGCACTGTTCATAACTTTATCAGAAAGTATGACTCAAATATATACACAAACACGTACGAAACAACATCTATAGCTGAAGATAGAAGAGTGACGACATTTTGTTTCCGTCCCTGCAGTGGCTCGGTGATGCGTGGATAGACCTTTAAACGATCAGTTCTCCAATGTTGGTTTTAAGCTGGTTTGGGACTACGTAAGCGCCTACCTAAGCACCCAAAGAAAATTAACATTGGCTTGGGTTCTTAGCCACACGGGTGTGAAGGGAAACGAGGCCGCGGACGATCTGGCCAGGCGAGGTTCGTCAAAGTAATTCGTTGGAGCTGGCCATTACCAAATCGTAAATTAAAAAGTCCATCAACGAATAGATACAAAATAAGTCCAAGGAATGGTGGCAAAAGGCATCAGAACAAAGGCAAGAAGAAAAAGAGGTTTAAAGAGAACAGAGGTCTGAGTTTACTAAAGATCTACTGAGTAAAGATAGTCAAAATGATACATCCGTTGACTGCTCATTGTAAACTAAATCAATGACAGATAACGCTATCGGCAGATTCTGCCAAGAGAAGAAAAAAAACTCCAGTTCATGTGTTGTACCATCATCACAAACGTAAAAGAAAATAGAGTGCCTATGTTTAATATGTTTCAAGATTATCTCATTTATACGTATTGCTGTGTACTGAAAGTACCAACAAAAATGTAAAAATGAAATTTAAAATGAAAAATTAAATTAGCTAGCTCAAATGATAACAATTTTATTAAGGCGCAAAAGAACAATTAAACTCAGGGTTTCAATTTTAAAAAGAAAATTGTGGGTTAAAAGAAAACTGACTTTCATTAATACTCCAAAAAAACAATTTAAAAGGTTTAATTAAAAATAAAAGAACAGTAATTTTGAATGATATAAAAATTCTATAATTTTATTTTATAAAAAAAAAAGAAAAAAAAAATGTTAAATACAAACGTTGCAGAAAAAAACCTTGGATGTAAGATCCTGGTCGAAATAAAACTGCTGGCTTTAAATTACAAAAGGACAATTCAAAATCCTTTTACTAAGCAAAAGAAAACAAAAAAGTTCAGGAAGATAATAAGTTCTGCAAATCAATCCACGTGGTCTCAAAATTAAAACAACTAAATTACACGTGGAAAATTCCAGTAATTTAAATAAATGAAAATAAAAAGCAAGCACAATGCTTTTATTCACCCAACCCGAGGTGATTAATAAATAATTACAAAACAGAAAAATTAACAACGAACTAAAAAAATTACTCTTTTAAACTTAAACTATCTTCCTGCACGTAAAAATAATAACAGATCTTATATCTAAATTGTGTACACAAAAATACAATATCAATTACTATTAAATGAGTTCCATGATTAACGATTTTAATTCAAAAATGTGAATTCAATGCTTGAAAGTAAAAATCTCAAAATGGCAGAAATGAAATACAAATTTTTATATATTTCTACTTACACGTGTTATCAGGGAACTGCTCTCACACGGTTCAAACAACGGTATATGTATAATATTCTCCGGGTGCGTGCGAAAACAACGCACCAAGAGCTGTCCGCAAACAGACTCGCAAAAACAAAACAATATATACAATACCCGTGAAAGCAAAATGTACAAATGAATGAAATTAAAATAAACAACTGAACAATAAAATAAACAAATTAAACAATCCAAAACACTAACTCTCTTATATAAAAATAAAACAATTTGAAATTTCTCGCAACATTGAAAAACTCTTAACGGAATTTACAAGAAAACGAAACTGAATTTACGCAAACCGGGTTGCCAGACCACAGCAGTATGTTACTAATTTTTTATTGCTAGCGTTTCGCTTATTTATTGCTATTGTTTTAAATAAATACTAATAGACCATTCTATTCCACCTTTTATCACAAAAAAAAAAAATAATTTGCCGGTCTGTGTAATACACGAATCCTATTTTCACTATCACCTTCAGTCAGTTTTATTAGTATTCATAGAGTTGATGTGAATATGTATACGCCTCATCGATTTTTTTTTACTTAGAGGGCAGCCTGTGAAGTAAATTTGGTCGTGACTGCATGCGAAGTGAATGGTAATTGAATACAGAATGAAAATTGGAAAGGGTAATTGCGAATTTTAGAAATGTACCGTGAAAGGCAATGGAAATGCCAATAACGGAACTGAGATGTATATTTCAGAATTTAATTTAATTTCCCATTGTCTGTCGGAACAATTTATTAAATATTAATTGCACAATAAGCTATAAAAGAAAAACGACTGTAGGCTTTATAATGTAAATTAGTAATAAGCGGAAGTAAAGTGGTTTTTGGGTTGATATTCTTTTTTCTTTGACTAATTGGTCTTATTGTTTTGAACTCACAGTTAAGATACTGGTGAGATAATTTCAACATATTGAGAGAAATCGCTTACTTGTAAGTACTCTTAGGTATTATATTATAACCAGTTCGTACAAACGCAGTAAGTAATCCTCCTGTCGTACAAAAATACACCTACAATAATTGCAGTCATTGTTCGTAATGAAAAGCTTTTTGCAGTAGAATCAACTAATTTTTTTACCAATTTTTACAAATTGTAACGAAATTTTTATAATCAAAGTAAAGAGCTTGTTTATGATGGCTTATTTATATTGTACCAGTTCAGTTTATTTTTTTACTTTTAGTGAAATTTGTGGTGAGGTGTTTGAATGAGAGTATACTACTTATTTAACGTTTGGTTCTATATTAAATTAATTCCTTGAGGTACTAGCCCTATCGAAGCGTTGCAATAAAAAAAGAAGTAGTAAATGTAAATATACTGACCACAAACTTAGTACTGCATAAAATCGTAATAATACTCAATGGAAAAAGCACTACTAATATTACAGTTCCAATATTCGCATAAAAATGATTGTAAAACAGGAAAAACTATCGAAATTATATGCGCAAGACACCCAGTGCCCTACACTCGCTAACAGTTCACGCTTGCCAATATCTATACTCATATCAAAGTATAGGTAGACCAAGTAGCGTCACTAACGTTTTTATACATGGGTTTTTACGGAGAGTTTTCGGTGACCTTCTACCATTTTGTTTTATCCATTGCGCGAAATTTAAAAATGTATATGTAAGTAATATGTCTAAAAACAAATTAAAACGTGTTTTTTTAGCATTAAAACAAATTCGTTATTTAAATGTTAAACATGCCGATCAGGTAAATTAAACAACTATTTACAAATGTAAAAGATTTATTAATTTTCTATTTTGTCGTGGCTTTGTTTTCAACAATCTATTGTAAAATTTTAACGAATAAAAAATGTTCGTTCTAACAAATAATTTTATTAAATATTCCACTGGGAAAAGGCCAATTGATGTTTTTCATGAGCCTAACTAATTCAAGTTTAACATTTTTTTTTTTTGCAAATACGTGTTGGAAAATACGAATCAATTTCATTAATAAAGCGATAAAAGCTGCTGTCAGGCAACTTTAAATTACCAAATAAATTATCATCATCCTGGTAATGGGCTCTATAGAATGCATTAATTTTGGAACTGCTATCAAAATGATATCCTTATACGTTTGAAAATTCAGTGTATTTCACACAAGAATGTTTTTCCAGACATTTTTTAATTAAATATCCTCCGATATAAGTAAGAGCATTTTCTTCAGATATATCTATGTGTCTATAATCAACTGGAATGTCGTAAAATTTATTAATTTTATTTGACTGTATCGGGGTCGGGTTTAGACAGTTTCTCCTTATTGTCGCACAGTTCCGAAGAAAATTTCCAGACAATCTTGATTTATTCTTCTGGTGTATATATATTCCATTCCTTCTTGACTTAATTCTTCATACAGTAAACGTAGAGCGACCACAATTTCCCATCTTTAAAATGTCTCTCCGGTCAGTAAGCAATGCCCAGAATGACATCCTAGAAGATATGTATATTATTTACCATGTACAGATTGTATGTTACAACAGTAACCTCGTAACATCCTTTGGAAATCCAAAGAAATGAGGCCCCGAGGAATCAATATTATTGCTCCTACAATGTCTCACTGCACAGTGATGTGGTACTTTCCTTTAAACTTGGATAACAGTTCAAACTTATTCCAAAATCATAATAAATACAAAACACAAATGTTTGTTTACAATGACCATTCACACGTGACATAAATCATATGGGATAAAACAAAATGGCGGCGCAATTTTCTTTTACCAAGAGAGTGACTACTTGGTATTCCTATACTTTGCTCATATATACACGCAGACGATCGACATTCAGAATCGCTGCAAAATCGGCAACATGAAAATTCAACGGGCGCATACAAACGATACTTCTAATTATTATCACTGCATCACTTGGAGGGAATATATTGTTTATCTTCCCATATGCTTAAAACAACTCCCATTCTGAACGCAATCATTCGCAGATAATGGGGGTGTGGCGAACTATGAATAGGCAGATGTCATATGCATAGTGGGCTATAGCGATTTTGAAAACCTGGTGGCTTAATTGATTTTTCCTGAACCACAAATTTGATTTTCTTTATTCAACTCCATATTGTTATAAACAAATGGATTTACAAAATATACTTGTAATTTATCTATCATTTGTCATTTCTAGGCGCTTCTCATGAGTTTGCAAATAGCTTAGGTAACACCGAAGAAAGAACATAATTTATAACATTTTCCGCGATAATGCCCTCATTTGTTCTGTAAAATTTAATACACACACTTTTATGTTGTAAGTTATAGTAAAAATTACTATATGTAATAACTTACAACATAATAGTGGGTGTTTACTTGGCTGCAGTTATTTATTAGGTATATCTTGAATATATCTTTAGTAGATAAATTTTTTGTTAAATTTTTTCAATGCAAATAAATTTACTTTTAGAATTGTTAGGATATCACACCGCACTATTATTAGAAAGACATTTAACCAAATCATTTTTTTTTTACAGATGTCGACACTCAAGAACCAGACGAAAAATCTCTCATCACATATATATCTTCACTCCACGAAGTATTTCCAGAACCCAACCCGATTCACCCACTGTACGACCCCTCGTCGCAGCAAAAAGTGCAAGAATACAGAGAAATCGCATCATCTCTCATGCTCTGGATGAGAGAAAAACAAAGTTTAATGCAAGTAAGTACACATAAACGCATTTCCTTAAACGATTTCGAACGATTTTTTTGTTTTTTTGATAATAGGACAGATCGTTCCCGCCCACCCTAATAGAAATGAAGAAATTAGCAATAGAATCTTCGAGATTCCGCACAGAGGAAATACCACCAAGGCATAGAGAGAAACAGCACTTAAGTCAACTTTACAGAGATTTGGGTAAATACTTCAAGACTATTGGAGAAGTTGAAATCGAACCGGAGTTGGATATTACCAAGATCGAGAAGAACTGGGATAGGTTGATGGTAGCCTATCAAGAAAGGGACAAGCATATTATGGAAGAAATTAAGAGGTTGGAGAAATTACAGCGGTTAGCCGAAAAAGTTCATAGGTAAGTTTAAATTCCCTATCTACTTCCACAATTATCTTACCTCGAATATTTGATTTCTTAGGGAAATCAAGCATACTGATTCAGCTTTGGACAACATTGAGCAAAGGATAGAAGAGGACAGCCGCAGAATCGAACGCATTCACCCACTGGAAGCTAAGAAGATGGCGGATAATATCGATGCTGATTTGGGGAATGTAGAGCAAAACATCAATTCACTCTTCACGGATGTACACACCTTGATAAACAGCAGATATCCTCAAGCAGGCGATTTAGAGAAGCGCGTAAAGAAACTACACGAACGGTGGGTCGAAATGAAGAAGCTGCTATTACACAAAATCGCCCAACCATTGGCGAATCTCCGATTCCCAGTCGAAGAAAAAACCGTTACCAAGCACTTGCGTACCGTGCAAGAAGTCAGAAACGTAGACACGAATCCTCATTTCCGAAGCCTTCAAGAAAGTATAGAATGGTGCAAAAGCAAATTGGTAAGTTGTAATCTGCATTTAGAAAAAACTGTGTTTAATAATTTTGCTTCCTGACAGAAACAACTTCAGTCTGCTGATTATGGCACAGATTTGGTATCCGTACAAACAGAATTAGACATACACCAAAGGGAACATAAGCAGATAGATCAGTTCCACTCGAAGGTTGACTCTTGTGTTAGAGCGAAACAATATTTCAGCGGAGAAGAATTGTCCCTCTACACCCAGCATTTGGGCACCTTACAGAAAGTCTACACCGAACTCTTGACTTTTTCCAATAGCAGGATGAGTGATTTAGATACCCTACTCGACTTTATACAATCTGCCACTAATGAGTTGCAATATCTAAACGAAAAAGAAGAAATTGAAGTTACCAGGGATTGGTCTGATACCAATATGAATCTGCAAGCTGTGGAAAAATATTACGAAGTAAGTATTTTTAATTAAAAAAGTTTGTTTTACTCTTACAAGGTGAGCTTATTAGATATGGAATAAGGATTTGATGAAGATATCAGAAACTACTTGTGCAAATATTGCTGCAAAGGTTTTATCTTTCTTGAATCCTAGTTAATTTTAAAACAAAAAGAATAATTATACTTACAACCCTCAACACAAGCCTTGACTCAAATTCGTATTCCTAATCCGATAAACCCTCTGTTTTATATTTGCTTTACGTTATTTTGTTGATTGTGCAGCGTAAATATGGATCTGGCTATGAGGTAAATTTATTTTATCCAAGACACTAAAAATAAAATTTTCACACACACACTTTTTCTATCATTAGATGAAGATCAAACTTTGACAATATATCTTTTATGTTTGAAAAATTCGAAATTATTAAATATGTTCTCTTTTATAGCAATTAATGAGCGAACTGGAAAAACGTGAAATACAGTTCGTGGCTGTTCAAGATCGCGGAGAATCTCTCGTATTGCAAAATCATCCCGCCAGCAAAGCTATAGAGGCTCATCTTGCTGCTATGCAAGCCCAGTGGGCGTGGCTGCTGCAATTGACGCATTGTCTGGAAGAACATCTGAAGCATGCGCACAACTACCAATCTTTCTACAGAGAAATTGCAACTGCCGAGCAATGGTTGAAAGAGTAAGTTACATTAGAAACAATTTTCTCATGTTTAAAGGGAACTATACACTTAAGACTAAGTCACATCCATTCTAACTGTTAGACTAAAATCATAGATGAATTGATGGTTCATTTAGTGTATCATTTTTTGTCTCGATTTTCGTTATTTCGCCAATTGGTGGAATATAAATCGAAGCCTCACCTTCGATTACGGTTTCTTTACACTCAAAAACTTAAGGATCCAAGATATATCTATCGCTTTCATATATGGGCTGGTGACGTACATATATGTAATTTAATGGTTAATAAAGTCCTGTTTATGCACCTAGGCTTATATTTAATGGATCTGAAAATACATTCGTTTAAAAATTGTCAATTTTTCTCAACTGAGATGACATAGTTTACCATTTTGAAATTTCTTACACTGAAAGTAGGTTCCTTTTTATAGTTTTTTTTATTGTGAAATGAAAAATAAGTTGTTCTTCTAGTACAAACTATATTTAGAAAATTGTGAGCTCTACATGTTTCGGCTTCTTAGGGCCATCCGCAAGGCTCATAATGTTAAAATGTGTAAATAGGATAAAAATTGTCAAATATGGAGAAAATGGTATGGACTATAACTGACACCACAAATAGCTGATTAATATGTAAAGTGTATGTATGTAGGTCAACCTACACCACTAGCAGAATATTCAATTTTACATATCAATTATCTTTTTGGGGCGTCAGTTATAGTCTATTTTCTCCATATTTGACAATTTTTGTCCAATTTACACATTTTGACATTATGAGCCTGAGGCTCTAAGAGACCGAAACATGTAGTTCATGTTTAAATATAGTTTGGACTAGAGCAACAACTAATTTTTTATTTCATCACCATTTACCCATTCAAATCCACAAATGAATTTTCGCTATAAAAAATGCTGTTTGGGCTTGGATTTTTTAACACATAATTAAACAAAGTAACTAATCGTTTACCTACTTATGTGTAGTTGAAAATATCTTTAGTTATGATGCAATCGATTACGTTAAATTTTTATATAAAAGATTTTGCTTAATAGATATGTATATAGAAAATAAAGTGGTACTAAGAAATTCTCAGGTGTATTAAAATTGAAATAAAATTTCTTTTTCTTTAAAACATTCTGGAAACAACTGCAAGCAAGAAAGTATGGCTGTTATAATAATACAAAATCAGTTGAAACCTGACGTTTCGGTTGGCTCAGTAACCTTTTTCAAATCCTTAATGCTGTCTAGTTAATATATTTAAAATTAAAATCAACAACAGAAGTTGTATCGTCATGGTAAACGGGACAGGAATATAACAATTTAAAATTATTAAACATACAGAAAACGAAACACGAATGACAAACAGAATGCATTTACAAACGGATTTAAAATTCTTTTTATAGCATTGTGCTACATACAGCCTATTTTTCGGGATATATTTCTAATCTGGTTCACTTATAGATGCAAATTATCTGAAAAAAATTAGCAACGTTTATGTGAGGACGACTGTTCATTTATTTGAAATAACAACTTTAATATACCGTTCTACTCGACAAACTGTAACATTAATTTCCCCTACCATTAACCAAAAACGGAATATTAAAGAGAAAATAATCCCTAGATTATCAGAAACATTCAGAATATGTCGCATCGGCTAACGCTGAGTGTAATTGGCATATTAAATAATTAACTGATAAAGTAAATTATATTACTTTAGTCACTTAGATAGAAATAGACAACAAAATGTAAATCTTGCTTTCTTTTACATCACAGGAAAGACGAAATAATGAATACCGAATACAGCCAAGGTGATTTCACATTAGATCGTGGCGAAGTGCTTTTACAAGGAATGCAACAACTCAGAGACGAATTAAACAAATTCGCCGAACAAATCCACGCCTTAGGCATGAAAGCGCAAGAAGTAGTCCCATTGAAATTACGCAGACAACCTGTGACAAAACCCTTAAATGTCGTAGCCATCTGCAATTACAAGAAGAACAACGTAAGCGTTCATACAGTTTGTAATTTTGCATTCCGTTAATCTTATTTTCGTTACAGTTCGTTATCAAGAAGGAGAAAGAGTGCGTCCTCACGGACAATTCGGGGCGTGTAAAATGGCGCGTTCATTACAAGGGCGTCGAAGAACAAGTACCCGGAGTTTGCTTCGTAATTCCACCTCCCGATAAGGAAGCTTTGGATGCCACGGATAGATTGAGAAGGCAATACGATAGATCCTTGTTGCTTTGGCAGAAGAAACAGCTTCGCATGAGGCAAAATATGATATTTGTCACCATCAAAGTCGTCAAGGGCTGGGATTTGCCACAAGTAATAATAATGTGTTCTTTTAAATAGGTGATGCTGATCCTTTTTGTTCATTTTTAGTTCATTGCAATTGGAGCAGATCAACGCAACGCTATTAGAACAGCATTAAATGAGGACGCCGATAAATTATTCGCAGAAGGTGATCCATCTGATCCCCAACTTAGAAGATTGAGAAGGGAAATGGATGAAGTGAATAGATTATTCGATGAGTTCGAGAAGAGAGCACGTGCTGAAGGTAAATATCTCCTTAGCATATTCCAAATGCATAATAAGATATCAAATTTAATTACAGAGGAAAGCAAAAACAGGACCAGAATATTCAACAACCAAATCTCAGAGCTACAACGCGTGCTGGACGAGGCAGAGCGAGTAATCAACCAAAGAGTCCTATCATCCCTACCAAGAGATATCGACACACTCGAACACCTAACGAGGGAACACAAAGAATTCGAATCACGTCTGCAGAATTTGGAACCAGAAATCGAACAAGTCAAAGAAACATTCCGCAGCATCACCCTGAAAACGCCACAGCACAAGAAAGACCTCGAAAAAGTCCTGGGCAAGTGGAATTACATCTGGAACACCAGCAAATTGTACATGGAACGCTTGAAATGCCTGGAGATCGTTTTGACCGGCATGGAAGAAGCGTCGCAATGCATATCAGAGTTTGAGAGCAAATTGGTCTTCTCCGAAGAATTACCGTCCAGTCAAAAAGCCTTGGAAGCGGTTCACGAGGATCTATTGAAACTACAATCTGCCGTTGGACAACAACAAATTGCAATGGATCAATTGAACGATGATTTCGATAACGTTAGAAGACTAACGGAGAAATCACGGCCAAATCAACATGGTCCTCACTCTGATGTGGAAAGACTCGATAAGGAAATACAAAAACTGAACAACAGATGGAATAATGTGTGCGCCCAATTGGCCGATAGAATGCGAGGATGCGAACAAGCGTATTCCCTATTGAAGAACTATAATAAAGCGAAAGAAATTGAAGACGATTGGATGGACGAACAATATGGCAAATTAGAAGCGTTAGCCCCAATTAAAGAACGCGCTAAAGATCACTTAGAAGCTACAAGGGTAAATACAGATCTGAAGTATCTCTCCTAAGCGATTACATGTGATTTTTTTCCAGAATCTTCTGAACAGTGCAATTGAAAGAGCGCCAGCGATAGAAAGGGTTAACCAAAACGGTGGAAGATTTATACGTGAAGGAAAGGTAAATATATATATTTTTAAGCACACATTGACAGACAGAACAGATAAGTATAAGAATACACTTAGCTTTAAGTTTAGATTGTATTTGGTATGGATGAATTGTGTGCCTGCAAAATCGCAAACATTTCACTCATTTTTATATAAACGTAAATATATTAAATATTATATAGTAGTAAATAAATAAAACTGCGAAAAAATAATTCCAGATACCTTATCTTATTATCCCGTAGTTGTTAGTGTAACGGTGTAACAGAACTAAAATGCAAACGGATCTATTTTCCGCATAAACTTACTAAAAAAACGAAAACTGTTTTTAGCAGTACCGGTGATTGGGATTCTTTTTTCTGTGAATTCTCTATCTTCTTCAAATCTAGTCTCTTCCAAATTATTGCACGATTTGCTTTATTTTCACACTTCTCGTTAATGGTGGTTTGCCTAAACTGTTTTGTTTTCCTTATTCTTTCCATAAATCTATACTATATTACTGTGTTTTCTGTACTGTTGTTTATCTAGTAAATTCTAGTAATATTTTGGAAGAGATAAATTACACAGAAATCATACACTATTCATCTACATTTCATTTATTTTAAACAGAAAATAGTATGAAACATTTGTAATAATTAAAGTTTTTTTATTATTATCTTTACTCAAAATGTACGGGGCTAAAAGAAAAACTGTACTTACCTATATAACCCTAAATTCATAACTAATAAAATGTTATTTATTGTAGAATAATACCTTTATTCTAATTGCATTTATTGTAGTTTCTAATGGCCATTCATAAATGTATTACGCTAGAAAGTGCTTTTTAATACCTGTACTTCCACAATTACTATTTTCTGTTTAATTCATTTTTTACACAAATCAACAACATCTTGTACACGACAAACACAGCATTGTACAGCCTGATTTCAAATGTCTGAAACTTACCCGGCACACTGACAGACTAACAACTGACCCCTAACATTCTAACCCTTAACACCAGATATGGAGCAAGGGTCTGCAACGTTTCCGGGAGTCGTTGCTGGAGGCGCAGCCATCTCTAGATGCCAGTATGGCCTTCAGAGAACGGCCGGCGGGACCGCCAGGCGCTGATATCGTCTCCGAAGAGTTGGACGACTTCAATGCCCGCTACCAGAATCTTTTGGATTCGCTGTACGCTAGACTTAAGGAGATCCACGCTCGCTCTCCTGGTGATATTGTGACAATGGTAAGTTTCATTTTTAATATCGTGATTCTTTTTTGCTACCTATTGTAAAACGGGGCGAGTTAATAGATAATCTGTTAGAAATATGCGACACATTATTACCATTACTGCGACGACTTGATTGAAAAAGAAAGGTAGCATTCCTTTTAAAAGAAAATATAAAAATAAGTAAGCCATCTATTTATTGTTTGCAATATAAGAATTTAAAAATATGCATTTGTATCCTTAATCTAAATATGTACTCACTTTCATTTATTTGTTAGTAGTACAACATAAGTTTTGAAATAAGAAAAACAAAAGGATTATTTTTTGAACCATTATTGAAGAAAATCATTTTATTATTGTGAATTGTCAACCTTCTTGTAGCCGGCACCTCCACCTATTGTCGTGTAGCTTTTGACTAGCGACGGAGGTGAGCTTATTAAGAGCACTCCCTTATATTACTTATATCTAAATAGGTATGGAGTTGGGACTGCTTGTTAAAACGGTACTAAATTAAACTAAATTAACTTTTATTATTTTATATATTAATCATGTGCTTCGAAGTTCACCGCCTAAATATTAATACCACAGTATAATATTGGACAGGGCACTACGAGCACGCTGGCGGTGTTTTTTTATTTTTAAATATTATATTCACGTGTTATTTGTGAATGCTAAAGGTTATGCCCTCCTTCAATAGATGTTACCATGTCCCCAAGGCCATACAGAACCAACACATGTATTTGTAATAATTATGCTGCGACAGTTTTTCTGAAATATCTCCTAACTGTATGTAATTTTTGACGGACCATCGATCCATGTAGAGAAGATTAGGGATTGCTATTAAAAAAAAAATTTGTTCCTATAAATTGAAAATCCTTTCACCTTCTCTCTTCTTGTAGTAAATTTAATATTTCACAATTTTATTGTTGAGAGCAGATATAAATTTTTTTCGTTTTTACTGTTTGCAGAGTTTTTTTACGTGCGTTTGTACGTCAAAAATTTAGTTTTTATTTTAATTAGTTCACTAGGTGATCACGAAAGAATATTTTTTGTGAAAACGCATGGTAATGCAATACGTAATAAAACGTCATATGTAGTTAAGCCTACATCGCCTTGAATAAGTGCGGCAAACAATTGCTTGGAAATAAGCAATTGTTGTTGACACTGACAAATAGTGATAGGTAATCCTGATTAGTATAAGCTGTCTTATCATTCTAAAAATGAACTAATAACAGCAATAATATTTTTACTCTAGATGTGTTGATTCCTCTTGCTTTGAAAAAATGTGACAGCTTTTTGCTATGATTTGGATGATGTAAATTGTGATTGTAGTAAAACGCACTTTACTTAACACTACTGCATATTTAAAATTGTATGGTTTGTGAAATGAGAGAATCATAGATAACTTATAGGAAAGATATTTTAAATTTATATCCAGATATTTCATTGCTGAAGTGAGCATCACAAACATGATAGCTTGATCTTTCGTCTTGATCTTTCGTATTTGATGTCTGGCCTGATAATTAACCTGGTCCAAACTTCAAATCAAAAATCAATATATTAATACTACAAACTAGGGCAATTAAATGTTTACACACGTTTCCGTAGAAAATATTTCAGAAATTATTAACAATTGCTAGAATACACTTATACATACCTACTTACATTCACTTCTAATGGCAGAACACGCATTACCGCTTCCTTACTTGTGTATTCACAACACGGAACGTAACAATAAAACACCATGTTTTCGCAATTTAAACACAAACTGAGGACAAGGCAGAGCACATACGAAAAGAAATGATGCGATATTTTCTCTGACGGTAGCACATTCTACGTCGATATTTATAAATTTACACATATGTCCTGATTGGCGGTTGTAGCACTTGGTGCCCTTTGTCACCACTAAGGGTAAGAACCGCAAATAGTCAATTAATATAACGCTCCGTGGAGAGAATTTAGTGTAATATTGTCTTGTACTATGTTAAACTGTGATGTGTTATGTTGACTGTATTAACTACTGTTGAAGATACTGAAATTATACTATTGAATAGTTCTGAATTGTTCTTTAAATACAATTTTCTGCACCACCAATGGGCAGTGCCCATCTCGTCTCATATTAAGCCGCCGTGGGGGGTAAATATCCCTTATCAGATAATCCTACTATCCAACTCGTCTCAGGACATTTAAACTCGGAATATAAGTTGTTTGTTTACACAAACGTAATTACCTGGGTGTACTATATAATATACATATTCTCAGTAGTAGTAGTACAGTTCTTTGGCGAGTTTCAATAGATAAACACGCAAAATTGTTGTAGTACGTAAAGTTATAGTGATTTAAAATACATAGTTTCCGAAACAATGCCTGCAGACGAAAGAGTTAGAGAATTTGCAAATTATCTAGTAGATACCTATGTGTCACACGAATCACTGTTTCCGCCGCATGTATGGGCTGAAGCTTCCGCAGCATTAAATAAAACAACGAATGCTTGCGAATCTTACCACTCTCATCTAAATAATTCATTTTATTTTACACATCCATCGATATTTCTTTTTATTAAAACTCTAACAGATATACAGACAGAAACATACATCAAATTTAATAGTATTCACTTCCCTTATAGATTTCAAAACACCAAATGTATATGCATACTAGCGTGTGTACATATATGTATGTATGTATAAATGCACCTAATATCTAGGAGTATGTATATATAGAGAGCCCACGAGATAGGGAAAAGTGGTTTTACGATTTAACGGCAAAAATCACCCGTAAATTGCTGCGATCTAGCGGCTACACGAAAAATTAGGTAGTAAATTACGAATTCCTATGATACGACATCTGGTGTAGAGAAAAAAACTTACGAACGCAAACACCCGGCTATTCCCCGGACGCTTACATGAAATACGTATCCAATAATAGGAAATTGAATGACTAGGAGAATTGTTTCTTTGTTTGTTTATGAATCGACTCACAAAATATGAACGAGGATTATCAATTACCAAGATGTTTTTGCGTTAAATGATAAAAATCTAAACGAGTAATTTGGTTTTTAGAATAATATTTTTATTCGATTCGTTTGTATAGACATAGACATTGCAAGCCCTATCCTTTTTGTTTTTTATTTCGAATTATCTTTTTGTTTTGTTCTCTTTCGTAGTAAAATGATTTAAAATATGTAATGTATATCTCTACAAAACATTCTTTATGCACATATGTACGTTTGCAAAGTATTTGTACTGCGGATAGGGAATAATTTGGTAAAGAAGACATAAATAAAAGAGGTAATACCGTATTTTCGTTCATATATGTAACCCGCCATTATTTTTTTATTCCTAGAAGAGGTATCTTAACGAGGGTGCTGCTTCTTTGTAAATAAATTTGAAGCTTATGCAAGTGTATGCTATAAATAAAAGTAATCTGTTAATAAATCAAAATGAGGAAAAGATCGATGTGTAATAATTTATATTAGTAACGACTGGCATTAAGTAATTTTATTTATTTATATACATATATATTTACTACAATAGCTCACAGTTGTGTAAATTATTAATTAAATGAAAACTATATTTTTAGTGTTCTTTTTATTTAAAAAAGGAAGGCACGTTTGTATGTTTTTGCCTAATTCGCACAAACATCTGTTGCGGCTACGACCGTGGGTATAATAGTATAATAAAAAAAATGAATTCTTAATAAAATACATATATTATAATGGTACTATACATTTTATAGTTTTTATATGTAAAATTTATAATAATAATTTACTTCTCCAGTATACGCATATTAAAAAAAAATCTCATAGGAGTATTTCGTAACGAAAACATTTATAATTAAATTTTTAAATTTGAAAACTACTTTTGTTTACAATATTATGCGGAGTATACAGGCTCTCGCAGTTACATGGCCAAACAAAAGATAGGTAAGGTCAAGTGAGGCAAGAGTATTCCATGCCTTTAAAAAAACCATAAATAAATATTAAAAATAAAAATGTATGTCCTTTCCATTCAAGTTTTTAATTCAAAACGATTCTTACAACATGTTTCGGCTTATTGCCATCTTCAGGTTTGTAATTGTCAGAAGTTAAAATATGTAGATGAAACGGTCAAAAAAACACTCATAAAAACATTAAAGAAGAAGTTATATTATTATAATGTATTTTACTTCCACAATACACATTCTCTTCCATTTAATCCGCGTTTTCTACGTTAAAACTAAATTCATTTCAATTACAATAACTTCATCTTTAATGTTTGTATGAGTGTTTTTTTTTATGGCAATAAGCCGAAACATGTTGTAAGAATCGTTTTGAATTAAAAACTTGAATGGAAAGGACATACATTTTTATTTTTAATTATACTATAGTACTATACCTACATCACCATTCAATAGGATATTTATCAATATATATTTCTACTAAAAATTCCAAATATATTTATTAAATATATAATTAAATAAATATATTTGTATTAAAAAAATACAAATATTTTTTTTGTATTTTTTGACACACATATTTTTACATACAGGGTATATGTAAAAATATGTACATATCAGATAAGGAGATATAAAATAAAACGTTATACTGCGGGCTGTGTCCTAATAATTACTTATGACTTAGAATTCTTAACTTTGCAGTATATCCAGAATTATGGTGAATAGACCATTTACATTGTTTATGTAATTTGACGGTTATAAGAAATTCTAAGAAAAATTGTTTATGGTCTCTACAAGTATTATTTGTCCATTCAGGATATTTGATTTTAATAGCACGTGCAATTTTGTTATATATGCGTTGCCGAATATGCTTTTTGTGAAAATGAAGCATTTCTTTTTGGAAGGTCTGTAGTGCCAGGATTGCAACACTTTTGGTTAATTCGGAAGGACAACGCAGACCGCCCAACATTGTTTTTTCACGGGCATATTGTCTCATCATAATGAGCAGCTCATTTTCTTCCGTGAGAACATCGTTAGGTAATTTCACCAGCGTTTCAATGCACTTTTTGCATTTAAATTTATCTATGCATTTTTTTGCAATATACCCCGCAAAGTAAACAGACGCGCATTCTTCCATAGGCGTGGGTACAATATTTTGTGAAGAACTACATGAATCACTTGACGTACTTGAACCTTCTTCGTACACGAATTCAGATGGTGGTGGTTGACATATATTTTCGTTCTTTGATTGCAGAACATCTGATTCATGGTCGAGTAACATGTACGTTTCCATGTCCTCCTCACAGTTCGTATTTGAAGGCTTTAATAATTGATGCACAGCGTTTGTCCTAAATATTGTACGGAACTGCTTCAGGGAAGGGTTTCTATTAGATCCACCTCTTTGACGAACAATAGCAAAAAAATTTTCTAGCACGTCTTGATTTAATTTAGACGTGATCAAGTATTCCTTGCCTCGCGTCTCTTGGTCAACTTGTAGTTGTAGTATAGCGTTAATACTTAAAATCAGTCCGTCGAAGCAAGGTGGTCGACTTATTAGGCCTTTGGCATTAATTTTTTTTAACCGAGTCAGTAGATCTATTCCACCTTGCAACGTCTGCCGCACCTGACCATTCTTGTTAGATAGAGCGCATCGCAATGGATTGCTGTCATATAAACTGCGACTGTTTAATCCATCAAACAAGTTGTTCAAACTGGAAATAAATGTTGATGTTTCTGTTGCAGTATCACTTGTTAGTAGCCCTTTGTATATTGCTAAGTCCATTGAAGTACTAACGCTTCTACTGAAAACTTGCGTAGCGAGCTTGACCGACATTTTTTGAAATGCATTTGGATGCATATGTGCATCTGTTAGCTTCACTAAGGTTCGAGCTGTTGTTGATTCTTTATCTAGCAAGTATAGTTTGCGAATGTCATTAAAACTAATTCGTTTATCTTCTAAGATGTAATCGCCGTTTAGGAGGTTATTTCGAAGGCTCTTAAATAAATGTGGAACGTCATATAAACCAAATATTTTTTTGTTGTCCAAGTAAAAGAAAGGTTCGTAAGGTGTAATCCCTAGTTGTTGGAATACCGTCCGATTGCTACTACCTTGATCACATACTATTGCTTTAGGCACAAAACCTATCTTAGAAATTTCCCGTAATAGAGTTAAAATTAACTCTTTTAGGTCTTGATGTTTAACACCATTTTGAGATGCAAAATAGGCAATGGGGAGCTTCCAATTGGCATACAATCCTCTGGTCATAAATACTAACACTTCTCCAGCAATCTTCGTACTTCTATTTTCGTTGCCCAAATCTTCAAATCCTTCAACGAAGTCTAGTGAGGGAGAATAAGATAACTCTTTTTTGATTGCCATCTCATCGAAGGCAACGACACAAATTTTCTCATCGTCTGACATACTAGACAACTTGGTTTGAATATTTTCTAGGTAGAATTTGTTCATACCGGGAAGAAATTTTGAGGCACCTATCCACCTTTTGATTGTTGAAACGGATGGCAAGTTAATACGTTGCTTTCTTAAGTGTTTGTAGGCAGCAGGTGATTTAAAATATAGAGAGATGGAAAACTCTTTTTCGTCCTTCTTCCATGACTGCTTATTTTTATGCATTACTTGCATGTTTACCAGTGTTTGGGATTGGGCTGAGCTGTATTTGATAGAACTTAAAAGTGTTCTAATAGAAAATTTGTCTTTCAGTAAACGATTTTTTCTTCGCAACCTTATTACTTGCGATCGGGCGGCAACCAGCTTTGCATTAGTTTTTTTTCGACTTTTCAACAAAGCTTCGGATTTACATATTGGCAGGGATAATGGTAATTGCGTCAAGTCCATCAACCATTGTGAGGTAGAAGCAGCTGGTTCAATACTGCTCGTTGCAACTGGTGTTGTTCGTGCAGCTGATCCATATGGTATTTCAGGCGTTGACATTATATCATATTCGTCATCTTCATATGTGTGTGGCGTGGGCACTGCATCAAACGTCAAACGACGACTTCTGTGATTGACATAATGTTCAGGAAAATGATCTTGGCACATTTCCTTGCGCTTCAAGCTCTCCGGCGATAATTGCGCCAAGTGAGCGTTTCCTGCAAACATAATTTAAATAAAATTACAAAACGTATTTATCATAGTGCAATTGGGTTATCGTTAGTCGAAGAGTATGCTGAACATACAGATATTGTGATTTAGTAGCCCTGCACAGCCTCGTCATTTTGACGAAATTTTATTCACAAAAGTTTTCTATTTTCTTTATATTGTAATATTAATGAAAAGTCATCAGTGTTGTAAAGCATCGACAAACCAAGAATCTGGTATGCGTTTTAACCCTCCGGCAGGCGTGCTCTGTAAACATAAAAAGTTAATATTTTTTTTTCGTACAGTGAAAGTAATAATTTAGTGAGTGAAAAAAAAAGAAGTAGGTACTTATATATTTGTGAGTAAATAAATTCAAACAAACAACAAACTACGCTAGTTTTTTATGCAACTAATTTATCACATCAATTAAAAAAAATTGCAATATATGCTGCCTTTGTTAAATATTGTTGTGTTGTAAAAACAACACTCAGAAAGAGAAATATTCATGAGTATATTTACTATTAAAATTTATAAAATAGTGCGAATGCGGCACAGAGCACCGCTGCGCGCCCGCCGGAGGGTTAAATTAATCGTTAAAATATATAAA
This sequence comes from Cetonia aurata, assembly GCA_949128085.1. NCBI lineage: Eukaryota > Metazoa > Arthropoda > Insecta > Coleoptera > Scarabaeidae > Cetonia > Cetonia aurata. The sequence goes on from OX421883.1 coordinate 18,724,287, forward strand.
CAAAAATCGGTTATTCATCAATACTATGGCGTGACTGTGTTTTCAAGCTCATTTTTGTAAAACGTATTAAATCAGACGAAGTACTTACCTGAATTCAAAATCCATTTCTTACATCTTTCCACGTCGCGAATTGGAAAACTGTACATTTTTAATCCAGGTGTATTATATCTGGATTTTCCACAATTTATATACAAACACTTACTACCCGACATTGCATTAAATTAATAATGTATTATATTATATAATATATATATATATATATATATATATTTATATTAATATCAATTACAAATTACAAGAGCCTCCGATCGCTTTATATATGTAACAATATAGCAACTAACGAAAATTGAAACGAAGCAAACCAGGGGTTTATGTAATTTTTTTTTAAATACTGTAAAAACAACATGCATCTTTTGTAAAATCTAAATGCCTCTATTGCACCCATAAAGAATTCTCTTAGAACGTTTTTTGTCTTATTTTTATTCTAGCACCTGTGGATGATTCATCAACGCTGGGCAATGCATTTTACTTTTTATTTGCAAACAACGGTTTTGTTTAGATATTTATGACAATAAAATCTACATTTTTAACAAATTTTTCACCACATTATAAGTACGAAAACCTATGATCTAGTAAAATTAAAGCAAAGACAATCGACAATTGATGAATTAATTAACAATTAGTTTATTCTATATAGGTACCTTATTTTATTTTCGTTTTTCGTATTTTTTATTATAAATTACTTATTAGTTTAAATAAATATTATTTGTTATTTCATTATGCTTGGTTAATTAATCCATTTACTACTATTAAAAACTTTTAGTTGAGCTAAAATTAAAAAAAAAAATAAAAGCAAGCAACAAAGGCTTGGTTTATTGACAAGGTTGTTTATTTAGAATATTTTAAAATACAAAAAAAAATAGTTTTTTGTTAGAACTTTACAAACGTTCATTCGTTCATTGTATTGAAGCCGCTTTGGAATACATATAATTTCCATTCCAGTTGAAGCCGGTACTTCCCCGGCATATTCTCGTTTTTTTTGCGCTTAATATCCTCGGTTGTTAAAATACTTAGTATACGTTTAAAAAAAGCGTTATATTGCTTAAATTAATGTCTTCCATTTTAGTTTGACGCTTGCTACATTGAAACTCATTTTATTTCATGAAAAATATTCAACGATAAATATCAAAATAAATAATTTATTCAGAGACATCTACCTTGACGAGGAACAAACCTAGCGACACTAGCGCTCGAGCTTCTTGACGAGACCGCTCCGCTACTCTCGTCAAAATTTTATAGTCAATTTTTAACATTGCGTGGGCTCTCTATATATACATACTCCTAGCTAATATGTAAATAACTAGCGTATATGTAACTGAATTGTATATATTAATAAAGTTCTTGACAAAATATTGGTTTTATTGTATACGGCTTATACCACCATATGAGACGAGATGGACACTGCCCTGAGAGTACATAAAATAGAATGAGACGAGTTGGGTACTGCGATTAGTAATGTAGCCTAACATTGAGACGAGTTTGACATCGCCGCCACCAATGGGTAATTAAAAGGGAATGAAATTAGTTTCCTACATGTAATTTCGAGATTGAATTCGAAGAAAATAGTAAAGGTTGGCAATTGTAATAAATCCTTAAACAATTCAAATGATTATACGGTAAATACAACTTCTTGCGGTGTAATAAGCAATTAAGAAGAGCAGTTTAATTTAAATAGGTGAATTGAATTCATAACATAGTTGAGATTTAAATAAGTACTAAAGAGACTATGTTAAAATAGCAAAATGTAATAACTCAATATAATTAAACTAATTTATAAAATAATATAAAATTGTGGCGAACAAGATGATAAAAAAATAAATAAAAGAAAATAAAATTAAAAAAGAGAATTCTTATTATGTCAAAAAATATCATAATTAACAGCAAATTTGGTGCAGTTGTACTCGAAATGTTATCCCGAATCAAAATAACGAAAAATATGCAGGTGGTCATCCGTTTAAAAATCGGAAATCAAAGTCCGGTTACACCTGAAGTGACAGAAGTTTATTGACTATCTTAAAAAATGTAGATTTATGCCTTATACTTAATTCCCGAATTTCGTTTCTCTGTAACAAATACTTTAGAAATTATAGGGATGAGTTACCTTTCAGAAACACCTTGTATTTATGCATGTATGTAACTGTGTTGCAAGGTTTTTTCTATAAACTGATTGCTCCCGCCGCTTCCACTATGTATAATTTCTACTAAATTTAAAATCTAAATTCCGATTAGTTTCACTTTTCATTCACAATTTAACTAAGGTAATATCTATTTGGTTGCCTTGAATCCATTATTTACAGGGACGGCAAAAATTCCGCCATGTTTACACGCGAGCAATCGCGAAAACATGCACATGCATACTTTATTTTTGTCGGTAAATAGAACGAACAATAATATATTCGGTAATAATACGAACGAAATAACCTTTCCCATTTGCGTCCATGACCTTGGCATTTTTTTCTGTTCTGTCGTTAGATCAGAGTTTAAAAAAAAATACTATATTATGCAAATCGTTTCCTTCGGATGGAGTCACCTGATGTCACGAATCCTAAATTGCTCCGAAACTTTTTCTAGAATGCATACAAATTAAGGTAAAGCGATTTCAAATTTTTTGCACGCGTTGGAATAAATTCTAAATATTAGAAATAATATCCTACCTTTTAAGTGTGAATTAATGATAGTATCCAAAATCCAATAAAGCGAAGGCATTTCTATATATCGTTAAAACAGACACCAGCTATTAATTAGAAACAAGAGTGGTGCAATTCGCCTCTCTCTTTCTAATAACGATCTAAATTCTTCTAACGAAACTACATGCCTATGTCACAATGTATTTAAGCTTATAGACATTAAGCGTTTACAATGACGGTGATTTATGTAACCGCCATAATTAACAGCAAAAAAGTGCGAATGATCAATAATACTACAAGTCTTTCCTAATCGATATAAAAAATGACGATAGTTCTTAGGTATTCGTTGTCGCCGCTACAAAAACAAACATTATACATTATACACATATTCCTATTTATAGCGGCGTTATGTCACCTTGATTGCGTGCACTGGACAATTCGGTAAATTAAAAAATGACCACTTAGCGAAGATTGCGGCCATTTATTTATTCATTCATACATACATATGACCGTCCTCAATTGGTTACTTTTGTTCGCAAACCGCATTTTTAATGCATATAGTATAGGTTGAAGTGAATACATAATTTGCTATGCCCTAAAAACGGTCATTTCTATTTATATGTTGTAAATGTATATCTATAATCATCTTATTAAAACTATAGTTTTAATTTAAAATGGTGTTGAATAAGGAAAGTTTTATTGTTTACCGGAAACTATTTTGCAAGAATGGGGAAAATAAAATTACGACGGAAACACAGAGATAAATATATAGGTAAGCAGTGTATTTGAGTTTGTAATTTAATAATTTAACCAAAATATCACTTAATAATGAGTTTTGCAATTATCTGAAGTATTATGATTTTTAAATCTCTACTGGGTAAATTCCGTTAATTAGTTAATAAAAAGTCTTAAAAATGCTATTGCGTGAAAACGCCAAAATTCCTCAATTCTTAACTTTTTTGAAACGTATTTGGCTGAAGTCGCGTTTTCACAAGAAGAACTTCTGTGTTTTTATTACTTAAACTTCGAAAATAAAATTCCTGCATGTTTCTCACAGATTTTGTAACAAATTCCTTGCTCCTTACTGTAGTGTAGTCAACTTCCTATTTGTGCGGTAAACTTCAAAACTGCCACAATCTTTCACAAAAAGGAAGAAAAACGAAGAAATAAAGGAATTTTATATTAGTGGAAACGCTGAGTTACTCTTTTCTGATGATGTTAGAAATAAAACATTAAGTTTATACAGTCAACCCTCCTATAACGCGGTACTCTCAGAACGCGGTTTCCATAGAACGCCGAGCTGAAATTGCGACAGCCATCCCATAACGCGGTACTCTTACAGCGCGGTTTAGGTTCAACAGAGTTATATTGGAAAAAGCTACCATCTAGGACCTCAATTCTGAAAAATTTTAGGGGGTTTAAACTTTCAAAAGAACGTATCACCCTTTATGTGTGCAGCAATCTATCAGGGAGCCTGATGATAAAACCAATGATAATAAATCGTTCTTCAACTCCCCGTGTAATGAAAAACATTAATAAGACCTAATTGCCTGTATTCTGACGATCTAATAAGAAAGCTTGCATGACTCAAGATTTATTTAAGGATTGGTTTTATAATTGTTTATCCCGGCAGTGGAAACCTAAACGATGGAAAAAAAATTGTATTTCAAAGTTTTATTGGTTCTTGATTATGCTGGTTGCCACAACATAGAACTGGATCATCCAAATGTGAAAATTGTCTTCCTTCCTCCTAACTGCACGTCATTAATACAACCTTTGGACCAAGGAGTCATTCACACTTTAAAAATGTACTATACACACGCCAACTTTTCCAAACCATTTTCGACAGATTAGAAAATAGTGAAAATAAAACTCTTACTCAAGTGTGGATGGAATTTTCTATTTTAGATTGTATTAGAACCGTGTCATCGGCTTGCGCGAATATTAAACCATCAACGCTTAATGCGTGTTGGAAACCTCTTTTACCTCAAATGGTTCAAGCAATACAAGATGATTCTACAATTTCACTCCCAGTTACAGAAGTAGTAAACATTGCTTCTCGTTTAAGCGATGAAGAATTTGCAGTAAACCATCAGGATGTAAGAGAACTAATACTCGGGGAAGAAACTTTAGATGAGGAAGAACTGATGGAATTAATTGATGCACCCACCTCAAATGCATTAGTAAACGAAAATAAGGAAAACGAATGGGTGCCAAATCTCGATTTACAAGATGTAAAAAAAGGGCTAAATTTGGCTAAAGAATTAGAACTTCATTTCATTCAAACTGATCGTTCAACGGTGCGCAGGGCAAAGTTTAAAAGAGAGTTAAGAAATTGCTTAGCTCCCTATAGAGAGGTTTTAGTGGAGTTAGAAAAAAGAGCTACAATCGAAAACCAATGTGAAGAAGAACCAAGTGAGGAAGACATTTTTTCCATTAAAAGAAGACGAGTTAGGCGACTCATATGTGACAGCGAGAATGAGTGTTGAAAAATAAATAATTTTACAAAAGTCTTTCTTGTTTTTGTTGGAAAACAGTCTTTTAGTTTAGTTTTTGTTTCATTTTTTTATTAATCTTGTCTTTTGTATTTATTGGTCTCCATATAACGCGGTACGAATAATGTGATTTGTACTAATTCCGAGTTTCTTATATCGCGGTTTCCATATAACGCGGTACGCACTCACCGCGTTATAGGAGGGTTGACTGTATATGTTCCTGACACAACAAATGCTATTTCAGTTTAAACGTAACTTGTTTATAAAAATTATGAAGAAATACATACATATGTTTTAATTATCTTCAAATTATATTTGTATCAAGAACATACAATCACAGTATATACCTAAGCAGTAGTTTCACTTCGTGTCGGCACCTTTGATCTCGATGTTCTAAATTTTACCTCGCGCACTGAACGGCGCATAGTAGGTTCAGGGCATATCGCCCGGCCCCGACAGAACCGGATTAACCCAATATTGGAAAAAATAAAAAGGAAATTATTAAATTGAATTAAAATGCAAACAGTGGTATAATAGTTTACATTGGCAAATTAGAAAAATTTACTGAGAAAAATACAAGATTATTATTGTATTCATCAGTTAATAAATATTATATGCGATTTTTAAATGTGTTTATTAATATTTACCTACATATAATGCTGGTAATCGCTTCATTAATAATTACTTTCTATTCTACATTTAAAATAAAATCATTAAGTAAATAAATATGGTAAGTAAAATAATTAACAAGTGTTTTTATATGTTTTTATAATGCTTCAAGCAGACTATGTTTGTAGTAAATGTAATTGAAAAGGCCTTTATTATAAGGGATTTATCTGCATAATAGTTGATGTCCTTAAAAGTGTAATTCTTAATTATAGAAGATCTTATCTAATTAGTGTTTGCTTTTAATTTTACATTTTAATGGAAATTAGTACTCAGTTAAATCTTGGGTAAATAAAGTAAGAATAAACTAACAAGGATTTTACTAGCATCTTAATTTCAGTACAAAGAATTGGTACTGATATGATTTACAATATATAATACCATTGCAATTTCAAAAGGTATCCATGTCAATATTTTGATACTTTCTAGATTTGTCTATTTGTATTTTTATACTTATCATAGGGTGAATATAATCACAGTAAATAAGCGTCATAAAAAGCAAAAAGTTAAATCAAAAACGTCTACGACATTGCTTACTCTAGACCTCCTATTACAGTTGAAAACCCAGCACTTCATGTTGATTTGTATAAGTTAGCTATGCAAACTAAATTAAAACTATCAAGTAAACTTTAATCTATGAATAAACATACACAAAACAACACCTGTACTACAACTTACTTACTTAACCTACAACAATTATTATTAAATTAAGATTAAAGATAGTATCTATATACCACATGCTAGAAAAAATTCTACTACGAAAATATTAAACTCACCTACTAAACTTAGTACGGCGGTTAATCTTAATTATGGAACACTTGCTAGAGACACAAAGCTATGCTAACGACAGAATACAAAATGTGGCGCATGTGTCCCATCCAGGTGGTTTTATAGGTTGTATCTTTGTTTGTAAACAAGCCGTTAATCCGTTCCCCAATATTAGGCCAATCCGGGCCTGTTCAAAGTTGTCCTGAGTCCCTACATGCGCCGTTCCGTGCGCGAGTTGCAACTTGGAACCACCAATTTGCCGGAGTGAAACTACTGCATAAGGTATATACTGTGATACAATTCTTGATTTTATTATAAAATAAAGCGCCTGTCTCACTTAAACCTGACTAAGTGTAAAATAGAATTGTGGAGTACTTATTTATAAATTAAGGATTATTAAAGATAAGCAGAACCAAAGAATAAGCAAAAATGTTAAATATTAAGAACATCATTCTAAAAATTTGCAAATGAAGAAAAATGCATTTTAATTCTTACATCCTGTGATGGGTGGAGACTGGCTTGAAAACTATAACAAAAATCCAAAAGAAAAAGTGAAAAAATCCCTTACCACAAAAATTAAAGATACAAATCTAAATACGTATTTCGGCAACTAAGTTGCCATCTTCAGTAGAAAAACAAGTGAAGAGCAGTGTTAAACGTAGTGTTTTCTGCTAAGGTAAACCTTGGACGATATGCTCTTCACCAAATCACTAGTGGAATAACACACGTTTTTCTTTTGGATTTTTGTTTAATTCTTACAATTTATTATAACAGAATAATAATTCTTATAAACAAGAAATAAAATACGACAAGTATGCATTTGCTTATATAGTTACTTCAAGTTTGGAACTACAACCTAAGTCATGCAAGAAACACCTTTATAAACAATAAGAAAAATATGTCTCCCAATACTAATTTTACCAAAGCTACATTATAACAATAATAAATTAAAAATTTTGACTGAATCATTAATTGCTTTGGAGATATTAATATTATTCACTTTAATTTAAATTCCCCATGAAAATATATGCTATGTTGCTCAGTAGATGGAAAGAACTAACGGCTAGACAATTTCGTAACACTATAAATTTATATCCACAAAAAGAACCATGAGATAGAAGAATTTATTGATAATATAAAGTCTAAATGAATTTTTGGGTGTACGCTTTTGTTATAAAATTCCAATGTGGTAGTGCAATATTTTTAACATTATCACAAATTTTAGAGTATTTATTAGTATGATTGTTATTATTGCATACTTAATGTTTGCTTTATATATAAATATCTAGCTGACATGTGCAAATATCTATTCTATTCTATAGGTGAACAGATTATCGTGTCAATTATCTTGCAATTTTCAATTTGCTGCAATTGGAATGTAGGTAGATATATTACATCATCAACTCCTATCCAAATACTTTTTCGTGTAGAATAAAAAATAATAGCACTAAAAAAATTCTATTATGAGCTAATCTTTTTGGAAACACGCTGTGTATGTGCTTATATAGCACTGATAAATATGGGCGTAAAACAGTTGAAATTTGTGTGTTCAAGGTTATTAGAATTAATTTTCACGCCACGGTCTTATGGCCTCGTAAAAGATAAAAGAGGATACCATTTTCGCTTGAAATAGTTTAACCTCTAATTTGTTCTGCCGCTTGGATTTCTGCGAGAAGAAGGAGTATTTAATTGCAAAATGTGGCGTTTATGAAAATATTATACCAATTATACGTTATTCTTTGCTGGTAGTATTCGAATTATTTAACCATGATAATAAACTAAAGGTTTCGTAAATTATAAGCTGAAAATGTAACTTCAAATAAAAAGAAATTGTAGAGATGTTAAAAGCTAATAAACTTTTAAATACTCACTTTTGGTGTGAGAGGCGAGGGTTCATGCGCAAAGAATACGCAACTAACGATGAGCAATATGTATTTCAATATGCAAAATGAACTGCTCACAAAAACATATTTTATTATTCTTTTACATCAAAAAGTTGTCATGAGATTTTTGCTAATCGATATTGCCTTGATTTGAAAGAGTTGGTTTTCGGAAAAAAAATACTATTTATTGTGCATTGTCAATAAAAAGAATTAAAACACACAGGAAATATTAAATCATTGTTCTTTTTCATGCCCGTGATTTAGATAATCATAGATGAATTATTTAGTTGGAACGTTTTGGTTTTGTATATACCATATGTATTTGGTTCTCGACTATTGAACTTAGCCTTTCTGCCAATTAGAAATGCAAAGAAACAATTAAACAACCAAAGTTTGGAGAATAAGCATACTATTTTTGCTAAAGATATAAATACCATAAATCTTTTGTAGGTATATTCTTGCATTCCGAAAATTACAGATATGACTGCTATTTTGTTTGCTCCATGCTTTAGTTACAAAATATAAGGATATTTAATATTTCTAATAGTGTGTAATATTAGCGAAGTAGAACTCCTGTACAGAACAATATGGTTCAAAACTACGTTTTTGCGCAATAAAAATCCCTAAAACGCCTTAATTAGCAGAAATTTGCAACAGAGAAGGGAAGCAAGTTTTTACCACAAGATAATATCATTTTTGTTGTTAGGTGACTTTTTGTTTTTGAATAATGCAAACTCTACCTCTTATAATTTTTATTTTGGGCTTCTTCTGCCTCCTCCTACAACAGCCTCGTCTATAATGTCCTTACCAAGCATCAAAATCGTGTGAACAGTTGTTGGCATAAGTTGGTAGCAATAATCCGTTGTGTTAGCTATAATAAGTCCCTATATTCCCAATTTGTCGAGGTATGAACATTATTACAGACGCATTAATACTGTATAGTTTACATTGTGATACAATTATTACCATATTATAGTCCTATCAACAATTATATAATGCTATCAAAATTTGATGTTTATATTAGTTAATTACGAATTGATAATTTGCACTAAATTCTAATAACAAATAAATAATCTAATTGCGATATTTTGAATTTTTGTTGTCGATTGAAATTGAAGTACAATAAAATAACTATTATAGCACTATTACTTCTAAATTTCTAAAATATTTGCTTTTATTTTTAACCCATTTATATCCCTTACGTAGTTTTTCATATTCAAACACACGGTTCTTAAAAAAAAAGCAAAACAGAGCAACCGAAATTAAGACAGTTATTTCAGGACGACTTCAGGATTTCGTTTCTAACACTCACATATAGTAAGTACCCTACTTCAACTCTTACTAAGGTGCGATTTGTAGCAAGAAGAAGCGCATCTTGAAATTATTTACAGTTACAGTAATATAAAATGTACGTGTTTTACTATAATTTCTTCAGTTTTATAAAATTTAATAACTATTACATCTAATATAATAATTATGAAATGAATAATAATGAACGATTTTTCTATAGGTCAGTTTTTGCTTTTCTTTTTAGTTTTCGGTGTTTCATTTAAACTTTTTCCAAAATTCAATCTACTACTTTTTTTAATTTAATCTTTTGTATAAAGTTACCCCTACCATTTTTTTTTTATATTCATAAGATCAAAAATATCACCGGTTTCAATGCTTTCCCAAATGATTTATTTTGACTTAAACTATTTAAACATTCATAACATTCTTTGTAAATCTATAAACGTTAGGTACAAAGCAACATTTGAACTATTCATAGTAAGAATTACTTTTTTTGCTGTAATTACTATAACTGAGTTTAATGGTTAATAGATGGACCTTTATACAGATTATTTATTGATTATTAATTAAACCGAACAATTTAAATCTCACTTGCTAATGACATACAGAATTAAAATGGACATTCTCTTATCTAATTCCTCTCACCTTTCTATATAAGTATTATTTTATGTATTTATGTCAGGCTAGCAATACACATTAATTCTAAATATAGAAATTTTCCAAGACTTAACCACCACTTTCTTGTTAATTGCAACCTGAAAACAATGATATATAAAACAGCGTGCAAAATTCTATTTGATATTTGAAATGCAAATAATTTAATGCGGTAGTTCCAGGAAAGGTAAGTATACCTAAAAAACCACACAAAACTCTTAAATACATAAACATTTATAATTATCATAATATAGATTCATCATTCTATAGAATATTTATCTCGCTATACATTATTGTTCTCATATAACGTATGGTGTAATAAGTTAGAAAAATACTCTCAGTGCACTCTCAGCAACTCCCACATTGTAATTTCATTGCTAAAACAGCAACTGCTTCCTACACGACTTTAAATGAGTGGGTTTTACTTCGTAAAAATATGTAGTTGAGTATAACTGCATACATTTTTAACTACATATTATATCGTTCCGAGAAAATTAACGTTAGATCGTGATTTATCTTTAAATCACTTTTGTGGAATTCTGTCTTAAAATTTAATTTATTATAGGGATTTCTTCGACTGTGTAATTCATGTATACATCTACATAAATATACATGTTGTGCACCCATATGTATTCTGTTGCAAGTATAAATATTGTTAACATAAATTATACAAACAAACAACATGTATGGTTACTGCTTATCGGTATCTAAACAATATTATCTTTAAGTTCCTGAGTATTTACCTAAAATTAATAAAAAGTTTATGGTTTTATTGGATACATGTAACAGATTACCTCGGAATCAGATGAATGAAATCAAGGAAAGATGTATTCTTTGAAATCGCTTGATTGCCAGATGAACGTCAGATGAATGAAACCTACCATGAAATCAATTCATTTTAGAGAATGCGCTGCATATGATGAAAGAACAGAGTTGTAGTTTTTTTATCAGATTTACAAACTCTACAATGTTTACTTTATTAAGTCGTTAAGTATGCAATTCCCGTTTAAAAATACATGATTGCCAACAGCAATCATTCCCTAAAATATAGAGATAGATCTCGTATTGCAATAAATGTTTGTAGGTGGAAACTTACAGGTGTCCCTCCGAACTGGTTCATTAGAAGTTTTTAAAGAAGCAGTTTGATTTTGAAACTTGCAGAATAGTCTAAATATTTTCAGCTTTATAACCCATATACAGTGTGTCGATATCAACTTCCTTATTTTAAATAGAACGGTGCAACTTTTATGAATTCAGTGTATTTTCTGGATCATTTGTAAACAGTTTATATTAATGTTCCCTATCCGTAAGTCTAATAGTTTTTGAGATTTTTTCAATTTTGCAAAAATTTTGAGGTTTGCACTCTTTTCAATAAAATTAAATATTTCATAGGGTATTAGACATTAATATACCATGCTCGTGTGGATGCAAATACATGGCCATAGGCACCAGTAACCACAAGACCCTGTACAGGCTGTTCAGAAACTCATGTCCAATATGGATACCTTCAAACTAAAAAAACTTTTTCTTTCAAATGGAACATGCTGGTTTTCATTGCAGAAATGAATGTAAGCGCAAAATTCCTCATCGATTGCTATTAGGGTTTAGCATACCTATTCCTGGTAGTTTTTGAAATATTCACACTTATTTGGTAAAATCGATAGAAATATGCCAAAGCTCATAGTTTTAAACGAGTAAAACTGATTTTTTTTTCTTTCAAAACACTCTGTATACCAAGTTTCAAAATGATACATCAATTGACGTTGTTCTGGATCGGTTTTGTGACAGTTTTATTCATTTTTCATTTTCCAAGATGCCTAAAATTGCCTTCTATTTTCATGAATTTTTTTCAGTTCATTGCAGGCAAATATGGGTATCGATCGGTAAATATTCAACACGTTCGACTAATACCACGTCAATCAACACGTACCTCCAATTTGCTGTCGATTCCCAGACACAGGCTGGAAATGTTTAAGCGCAGTTTTAGCTATAATGTCAGCAAAACAATAAACACTTACCTTTTAAATGAGGGAATATTATTAACTGCTTCCTTGACATCTATTAAAAGGCGTGTCACCAATTTGCTGATTTCAAATCAGAGAAATGCAGTATAACCCCTGCATCGTTTTCTTAAGTGCACCAGAGCGCTGTGCATATTATATACGTATTTCCCGCTATATTTATTCATGAATAGTTGTTCACTTGGATAAATGCCTTGTTATTTTTTTTTGTTTTTTCTATTATTTATGTTTATTATTATCGTTCTTTATATTTTTATTATATATCCTTAGGCTAAAGGAAGAGCGCTACCAGTACATGTGTTTTACATGTACTGCAGCGATTTAGTCTTTTTGGCTTTCATTAGATTCTTGTTAGTTATTTTTACTATCTTTTTTGTTTTAACTGTATTGTACTAAGCCAATAAACTTTATTATTATTATTATTATTATTATATTCTTGTCACACTCTCCATGGATATAAAATAAATTTAAAATGTCTTCATTTCTATAATTTTTAAAGTTTGCCATTTTCACTGTATTGATAGTGCTTTTCTTTCAATTAATTTACAAAGAACTTAAATGTTCTGTCAAACGATGTGAACAATGTGTTTGTTAATTTGTTACGTGTAATAACACTCATAACTTCCTACTACCTAATAATTAATGCTTATATTGTACAAATGAGTACATTTTAAATTAATAGGCAAACTAGTCGCAATAAATACTTCTTCCTAGTATCTATTACTGCAAATGAATGCAAGAAGAGAACACGCATCATTTTGAAACATGATATAGAGAATGTTCTGAATGGCAAAATCGATTTTACTTGTTTAAAACTAGGAGGTTTGACATATTTCTGAAGATTTTAGGAAATAAGTATTAATATTTCAAAAACTACCAGGAATAGGTATACCGATTTTGCAATGCATTCGTTTCTACAATGAAAAACACCACGTTCAATGTGAAAAAAGAACGTTTTTTTTTTTAGTTTAAAGGTGCCCATATTGCAGTATCTTATTTAATATCTTACCTAAAATCAATTCACATCAGAAACGGTTTAAATCCTAATATTACCAGCGGAGGTGGGTGCTTACGCCACTCGGAGGCTATGACAAGTATCGTAGTTCTTCGTATGCTCTCGTCACATATGTTTCTATGTTAAAAAGTCATATGAAGAAATTCGATCATTGTCACATCCTCCCAGTGAGATAAGCAAGAGCCGTTGCTGAATATTACACTTCAAAATAACACAACATATTCGGAAGTCCTATAATTTACATTTTAACTACATGTTACATCTTAAATAAAATAACTTAATTCGATATTAAAAACTTAATTATACTTCAAATCACAAAAACAAAACTACGGTAACTCCTCTTATTATTGTAATAAATTCCTGCATTTTACGTCGCAACACCAATAAAAAATCCCCCGATAAAACCACCAGCGAAGCAAGAATTCTTACCGATGAATTTCTTGACCTGTTCTATCCAAGATTTTCCATTGCTAGCTATATTACTCTCGACAACTTCAGTAGTTTTCTCAGCTTTCTTCCGTATCCTATCCCAATCTATTTTAATATAACCCTGATTTTGTGCGATCTGCAATAAGATGATGCCGCCCCCAATGGCAAACGCTGCCGTTTTTCCAACCCTTAGCGTAATATACCCCGTGGTCCATCCCGATGCGGTGCCAATAAGCAATTGCTTCGTCGAAGAACTCTTACTTATATCGTTCAGTACGTTCTTAGCGTCATCTTTGTCTTTAACGATTTCAAAATCATTGGTATTTTCCCCCATTATTGCTAAACCAGTTGCCAAACACTAAGTACGAAATGACAATTTGAATTCTACACTTCGTAAAAATGCGAAATTTTCTAACATGAGTTTCTGAACACCTTATATAAAATTTTGTAGTTATGATATCTTAATATCTAATACCTTATGAAATATTTCATTGTATTGAAAAGAGTGCAAAACGTTAAAATTACAGACCTCAGAAGACATTCCATTTAAAATACGCAAGTTTATAGTAACACCCTGTATATTGGATGGGCTATAAAGCCGAAAATATTTCCTTTAAATAGATCATAATCGGCCATGACTATTCTGCAAGTTTAAAAATCAAAATCCAACTAAATCTTTGAAAAATTCTAATGAGCCAGTTCGGTGGGACAGCTGTATAAAAATGACATTCCAAAGCGCATCAATGCAATTTCATATTTTCTTATGAATTATCATCATGATACACATTACATCGTTGTTATTGTTCTATATACTACATTTCATTTTTTAGAGGACTATTAGACGCCTTGGAATATATTCTATAGAGATACTAAAAATAAACGTGAATTCATCGAGCAACGCTTTATCTACATATGTACGTATTTACTTATATGTATTAAACTGACATGCATGTTTGTGTTTACGTATTCGTTGTCAACCTGCCGGAGATTGTTAGAGATATTATTATTGTGTCGTCATATACGTAAATAGAAGAACCAATTATTGCAAATACCTTGCTTGCTGGTAGGGTACCTTGCAAAACAGCGAAAGGCAGGTATTTCCTGTGGCCAGTTATAATAATTATGTAGGTTTAGCACATAAAATTTATAATGTAAAGTCGGTTCGTAAAGGTGTTAGTAGTTTTTGACGGTTATATTTACGTAACAGTTAATTTCGTGTTTTAAATTTATATACAACCGGTTTGTGATTTATATAAAGATATTCTCGATTCAATTAAATTAACAACCAATTTAAAGAAACTGATATAGGGCGACAAAAAAACACTAATTAAATTTAAAGTTATGAATAGATCGAATATGACATTAAGGGCAAAAAAATACTTTCAAATGCCTTTTGAGTCCAAAAATTATTTTTTTTCTTTAAAATAAAAATACGTTTTTATAGAAATACTGACATCGATGCAGATTCAGGAGTTCTGACTGCAATTTCTCCTATATCAATACACTAAACGCAGCGAATCTTCAATATAGTCACGTATATTTCATTGCCAAAAACAGTTTTAAGAAAGCGGTGTGAATATGATACCGGTAAGACATCGCAGCTTTCAGGTTTATTGTACCACGTCTGTCTGTTTAAATCGCCCACTCTAACATTGCGGTCCCCTCCACTATTCTGTACAGGACCCTCACTGAGTACGTAAAGTATGTCTCTGAATCCCCTTTAGATCTCCCAAACAAGCTTTGCTTTCTGCGATTTAGTGCTGCCTCCGATTCTAGCGCGCAGAGTCTACACTTTCCGGTCATTAGGCCCGTAATAATGCAGAGTTGTTTCCTGCTGAGGTGCAGCAGTTCTTTAGCTCTTTTCGTGCACGGTTTTCCTATAAAGGTTTTACCATGTATTATACCGAGTATGTTTCTCCATTATTCTTGTTGCTTAGTCCGGACCCAGTATTTTGTAATTAAAAAAAAAAATGTTCTGGGCGGTACATTTTCATCTCTAACCCTCTCTTCGCGATTTTGTCAGCTCTTTCGTTGCCGTCGATCCCTTGTATCCAAGTCAAGAAGACTTTGTTCCAATCCGAAAATTCCACCAATTCATCGAGGCATTTCGTCACCTGCCTGCACGCCACGTTCTGGGTTAGTAATGGCCTTAGTGCTTGACCGTCCGACATGATGCGTGTTCACATTCATTGTTTTTTGCGCACTGGAGGATAGCATTCACCTCTGCCTGACACACAGAGGCATACTCCCCCATTGTACGACTAGGTGTTGCTCAAGTGCGTTTCTCCCATCTGTCTAGTATAGACACCGTGAAGGAACTTCCATACCTATGCCTTACCGGCATCTGATGATTTCCAAAACCTCCCCTCATATACGCTCGGTTATCGACATGTACTTTGTTTTAACCCCTCTCGGGGTTATTGACTGTTGCGATCTGTATGGCCTCATCCTTGTTTCCCCCTGTATAACTAGGTGCAGCGGTGACACGTCCAACAGTGTCTCCATTGCTGCTGTCGGCGTTGTCCGCATTGCTCCCGTTATTTCTAAGTAGGCAAGACTTTGCACCTTGCTCAGCTTCCGAATGGCGTTCTCTTGGCGCGTTTTTCTCCACTATTCCAAAGCTGCATATGTCATTGTAAGCTTTATCACCGTGCTGCATACAACATCTCTGACATCAGCCTCCATTTCTTCCTATATAAGCGTCTGACGAGTGTTAGTGCTACCACCACTTTCTGGGTAATTCTCTCCAAACGTTCATTCCAGGTAAGCTTGGAGTCTAGCGTTACTCCAAGGTACTTTATCTACCCCACCATTTCTATATTGACGCCTTCAACGTTAGCAGATTTGATCCTTCTTGCTTTCGTCGGCAGATAAAGGCCGCGATGTTGGCCTTGTCGGGATTGATGTTCAGTCCTTCCAACTCCGTCCATCTACTAATCATGTTCAGAGCCTCTTGCATTCATTCTCTGCCCATAGTATTATGCCCTATGTCCGTAATCGTTGAACGTCCCCAGTAGCCCGTCCACAACTAGGCACCGCAGGATAGGGGAAAGAAAACCACCCTGCGGGCAACCCTTAAACACCCGGGCCACCACAGTCTCCCCTGCGATCATAGCTTCAACAGCTCTCTCCCTATCCAGGCCCCACAAGTGCCGTCTACACCTCTGCTTGTGGCAATAGAATCAAAACCTATGGTACTGAATGCCCCTTCAATTTCAATAAAACAAGGAAGTAATGCTGGGGTTACTTCCTTGTTTTTTAGTGTATCCTCCTACAAGTGTATCCTAGGTTTGCTAGCTCGTGGAGTGTTGTTTCTATCGAAATTCCTGTCGGGTAGACATATTGGTCACGATGTAGAAGGCTTAGTGGTAGTACCTCGTCCTTAATACGCCTGTTTTTCAAATACCTTCATAATGAAGGACATTAGGCTTATTGATCTTAGGATCTTTGGTGTAGCCTGTCCAGTTTTCCCCGGTTTCGGCGTAAATGATACCTCTACATGCTTTTGGTATGTATCCAAAAGGTAATCACATCTGAAGATGTTGCACAAGATCGCATACGTAGTTCCGCTCCCTTCTGCAGCATAATTGGATAAATGCCGTCTGGTTCCGGCGATTTATAGGAATCTTTGACGTTGGCTTACATTCTTTTTATATATGTAAATGGACAGAAGACAGTGATCCTTCAACATATCACCTTCCACCTAAATAAATGGCGTTTTTAAACTCCTCTTCTAAAAGCAATACGTAATTACTTACCGACACCCATTTTAGTATTTTTGACGTGATACTTTCTGTGGAATCAGCTTGAATACATTTTGGTTTGTATCTAATTTCTAGCACCAGTCTTTTTATTATGGTTAGCCACTGTTTATATTTTATTCATAAAAAAGGTTGCAAGATGTATAGTATAAGAACTAATAATCTATATTATAATTAATCATGATTCGATATATTAATGGTGATTTGATTCTGTTTGATGTTTCGATTTTCAGGTTAGACGGTTGTTTTAATTATATTAAAATCATTGTGAAAAATGGGTAATGTTATAGATAATTTTACTCTGGTACTGCCTGGCTGTGAACCAATTCAATGACCAAATGATTATGAACCAATAAGTTATGCAATACTTCTTATTTTAAATACGTTTTTTACTACAATTAAACAACCTAAATCCGTATTTATTACAGTATTTCAATCACATAATCAAAAATATCAGAAAATATAACGCCAGAAATTTCACTTATCGAAATTAAATCCAAGCAAAGTTGTTTTCTTGTAATATTATTGCAATCCTAAAAATGATCTAAAGATCTTGATTTAATGTTCTGAGCGAAAGAACACAGCCAGTGTTTTTTCGTAAACCCAATTTTATTTAGAGTTATTTACGAGGTCATTTATAACGCAAATTAATTGTGTGATAAAGTGTTTAACTAATACAGCATATGTATATTCTTCTAATAACTTTTTTCCTTAATGGGTGTATCTGAAATGTGTTTGTTCTTTGATTACGAGGCTAGTCATTAAACTATCTAATATCAGATAACATGTATGTACTTGTTTTTTTGGCCTTTCATCACCAGTCGTCTCTAAAGGAAGACGACATAAATGTTTTGCGTAAAAATAAGATGTCAGGAACAGCTTAAGTAGATGCTAATCTGTAAGAAAAAGCTAGTGATTATCTTTACCTGCTTGATTATCCTCTTAATACTTTACTACTATTATCCTCTTAATACTTTACTACTATATTTATATAGTTCAGTTTTCAAATTTAACTTTATATTTAACTTAAGATGAATGAGCGTCTTAGACATATTGAATGAACCACTGTTCAGTACTAAAATTCCTGGAATTCTTTTAGGCGTGTTTTGATATCAAATAAATGATTTTTTATGTTTGGATATTAACTTTTATGGTTACTTTTTCTACACCAATATTTACACAATTTATTTAACCTACGCGTTTCTCCTCGAGTGTTTTTTGATAAAATCTGAAACCAAATAGAACTTCCTTATTTGTTTACAGATCTACATTAAACATACTTTAATTTACACAGATCGGATCTGATAAAATTATTTCTTTCATTTAAAAAATGACAAATCTATTCTTAACGCACGTCTATCTCTTGATGACACGTCGATCATTCTTCAAAGCAGTAAGAATATCGATGCCTATCGCTTCTAGCATACCTACTTCCAGCTTAAAAATAGAGTCCTCCTTTTAATCATTCGATTAAGAATAAACGTCGAAATGTCAAAGAAGCGTTAAATAGAACGCAGTAACTTAAATCACAAACTAGTTTTGAGCTACAAACTTCTCTAAAAACCTACTTGTTACTTATTATCTACTACGATCACTTGCCCTACTCTATTTTTTGGAAAACTGTTCGTCTGGATGTCTTAAAACGGTAGCAATTGTTAAATAACTGTATTCTTTTTATAATTACAGTATTAAAAAGTTCATTGTACTCGCTGAATGCGATTACGTTGCATTTTTTCTTGTCCATGTACCGTTAACAATAAATTTCATAATTGCAGTAAAATATTGAGTAACAACAATTTCTGGGCGATTCTAAATTTTGTAGTTATAACATGCTTATTAGCAGAAATTGTAATACAGTCATCATATAAAGAGTTGGTAACATTGCAGTATGCAGATGGTCTAGTCCTTTTTTTAAAGTCACGTGTTGAGACAGTGCAGGACTTTTAAAAGGCTTCTTAATTTACCCTCAATATATAACTCAAGCGGCTAAACTGACGGATAGCTTCATAAATAATGCAATAAATAAATAGAATTCCAATTTTATCTAATTTTAAGATTATTAATTAATTGCTTTCGTTTTACTAAGCTCTTGGATAATACATGATGTTATTACTACTACGAAATTAGTTTTTCTTGTTTGTAGTACCCGCATATTACTTTGAATCATGACTTCAAATAACCTAATCAATTACATGAGATTAACTTCAACTTCATGTAGATGTAATTAATCGATTTGGAAAACTTCAGAAAACAATAACACTAAAATTGAACGTGAACAGTGGAACATGGAATAAAAGAAAATATTCAGGACTCTTATATAATAGTCCTTTATGCATAATTCTTTTGTTGGGCCAAATATAATAGTTTCTAGAACTATATCCGATAAAATCATCAAAAAAACATTAATATAATATTATTTTAAACGTGTCACAAGCTGAATTGTGTTTCCATATTAATCATCTGATAAAGTAATCATACTATATTCCAGTTAGATTTTTTTTAATATAAAGTTGTAATGATTTTATGGTATGGAATTACGTAACGTGGGCTTAAAATGCAATTAATTAATATACAAAGTTTTTTTTTTTATAAACACCATTGACATTTTTTGTTTTACGTTAAAACCGTAGTTTGGTATTTGCCTAATGAAAAAAAGTAATGCGCTTAGAACTTGTTAAATGTCGATCACACAAGTTGTTCGACAATTTATTTCCTATTCTGTAGTGCAATGACCATTGTCCTACTTATTTCTTTTTCTTTACGTTCTCAAAAACGAGTCACTGGGTTATGCAGAAACATATTCACTTAATATCTGCATTCATTTATCTAGAAAAATCAATCCTAAGATTTAGATAATACACTCCGCCAAAAAAGTATCGCATAAACTAAAAAAGGGCATTTATGAACCAAGATATTTTTATACGTTCACAAAAAGTTTGCCTCGTGTATGTGAACTATAAAAACACTAACAAAATAATGGAACTTAGCGTTTTTACTTTTTTTCTTCCTAAAAGAACACATTTAGAAAAATGCATATGTGTAAGGTTTGTTCAGTTGTTTATTGAACGTCTTCCTATACGGACAAATTTTAAAGTGCGAAGTCAGAGTTCTGTACCAACGCTTTTAAAACTAAAATGAGCAATTTAACTTCAGAACAAGTGGCTGCTATAGTTGCTTTAATCGAAGATGGACGATCTCAAGCATACGTTGCTAATTTGATGAACATCAATCAGTCAAGTGTTTCTAGAGCCGTAGAACGGAAACAGGCATTTACAGTAGAAGACCTGTACCAGGTCGTCCAAGATGTTCTACTCGCCAAGATGACCGCTATTTACTACTACAAGCATTACGTCGAAGACATGTAACTGCGAGACAATTGCAGAACGACTTGGCTAGAGTCAGAAATACTCGTGTGAGTACTCAAACTATTCGGAATAGGTTACGACAGAGTGGATTAAGAGCTAGAGTAGCTGTAACAGCCCCTCGTTTCACTAGGAACCACCGAGTGGCTCGCTTAAGGTTTGCCAGAGAACATGTAAATTGGAACATTAATGACTGGGCCAATATACTCTTCACAGATGAGTCAAGATTTGGTCTTTACACCTCAGATAGGCGTATCTCAGAGTACAGACGAGACGGTGAGCGCTATTCGCAGTGTAATATCAGACCTAGACCTAATTTCGCTGGTGGCTCTATTATGGTTTGGGGAGGTATCTGTTTAACAGGTCGTACAGAGTTAGTACCAGTAGACAGAGGTACACTGACTGCCCACAGGTATATAACGGAAATTTTAGAAGAACATGTAGTACCATATGCGCCAATTATAGGAAACGAATTCATGTTAATGCACGATAATGCACGATCGCATGTTGCAATAATCGTCCAGGAATACCTTAACGATGTTGGTATTCCAGTTTTAGATTGGCCTGCGGTAAGTCCGGACATGAACCCTATCGAGCACGTGTGGGACCTCCTTCACAGACGGATACGAACCCAAAATGTTGCCCCAGCGGACCTGCATGGACTAGAAAATGCTCTCCGTGACGAGTGGGAGAATTTGGATCAGGCTTATATACGGAGGTTAATCGAATCTCTGCCAAACCGTATTAAAAGCTACTGTTATGACATTTTTCTTTCCAAAATTATAATTTCTTGTTTTAATAAAAATCTCAAGTATGAATTCTTGTTTTTATTTGGCCTGTATTTTATTTAAACAATCATAGAAATTATATCTTAGAGCGCATTAAAGTATATTTACAACTTTATGCTACAAACAAAGATTATGCGATACTTTTATGATTCAAAACTAAATTATGCGATACTTTTTTGGCGGAGTGTAGATAAACAAATGAGATATGATAATTAATGAGAAAACTTGCTTTTTGTATTCCATCTTTTAGCAAAGACTACAACTAGCAATTTTCATTTAGGAAAAATAAGGAAAGGGAATTGGTGTTGCTACTTTTTTCTGATATTTAATAATTAGTTGGTACTTCTTAAAATATTAGAACAAAGAAGCATTTTGTATTTCGTCTGTCTGCTTTTAATACTGTAATTTTTCGAAAATTTTATAGAATAACTCATTTCAAGACCAGATTTTAAGACGCAAAAATTTCAAATTGGGATGAATAAAAGGCAAATAACTTACATCGATTAGAATAGGAAAAAATACTAATCTATGAGAATTAAGATAAGATATTTATTTTGGAAGCTTTTGATAAAATATAAAATTAATTAGTACTCATACGGCAGTGTCTTTGGAATTATTTCCATCCATGAACTTTTCTTATCTTAAACATATCGGAATATTTGGGATTTTTATTTAAAACTTTTACAAACGCATCTGCTAGTTTAGCAACTGGACCATGCGTATTGTTTAAAAATGTTTTGAGTTTTTTGTTGTTCTTAATTGTTTCCAAAAAATTCTTCTGGGATGCTAATCAGTTTTATTATTTGAGGAATTTCTTAAATATATAATAAAATTGTCTCTTTACAATCGGCCTCTATCAAGGTTTACTTTTTTAATCGTAAAAAATGTGTCTATTCCGGTGCTGATAGAAAAAGAAAGCTTATTTGATTTCATATTTACAAACTGCGTCATTAACAATTTTCAACTTATATCCAATTAATGGAATACAGTATGACTAAATCTATAAAGATTTATTGGAAGATTCATTTATTAAAAAAAATGAAAAAAGGTTAATTTTTTTGCATAAGGAGTTCTATAACTACTACTAAAAATAAAAAAAAAAACGATTTAGACGTACGATACCATATTTTTATTGAATGATTTGCTGTTATAATTTTGATTTGGAGGTAGTCTCGTTTCGTCCATAAACTTTCAAATTGATTTTTGGGAATGACTTTGTGCAGAAAAAAAAAACAGAAGAGCTTCTTAAACAATAGTACTATTTTGGGTGACTACGAAACCCTCCTAATAAGTTAATAAACAAATTGCGCCACATTTTTGCCACTCAGTGTAAATCATACGTCTGGTGACAACTGACAACAATAAACTGAATGAAAAACTTTTACTGGTTTTATTCAAACGTTATTTAAGACTATCACATTATTGTTAGAAACTTTAATGCGTAGTAAATACTACTTATTTTTGATAACTCCTTCGAAAAGATGTGGATTTGGTCTCCCACTTACGAAATATTTTTAAAATCGATTTTGTTCATACAGTACGGACAAGTCGTTCTATAAGTGTAAACGAAGACATCTGTTTAAGTTGTAAATAAATATTATTCAGTGCTAAACTGCCAATATAAACTTACAGACTCAATATCAATTAACAAGCTACGAAAAAAATTATATTTATATCTTACGCCAAACTTCTAAATCGTTGAAAAACACGATTACGTTAATACATACTAGAAGAAATTTAAACTGTGCTTCGAAGTTTCAAAATTATTTAGTATTGGTACCTATTTCTTAGAATTTTGAAAATTTTTGTTTGACTAAATTATCTATGCTTGGGGTCAACATTTTCTTGATTGAATACACTGAAAGTCATGTTAAATTTAATGATGCTACTTCAAATGATCCTTTGCTATCATCATCTTTAAGACGACATGGTCTTGTGTACATGAATAATATACATTCTTAACGATACCACAAACTGTCCTTTTTCAACTAATTCAACGTTTACTAACTTTATTTTTGTTCTGGATTAGATGAATCTATTTGGGCAATAAAATTATATATATACCTAAAACCTTAGCGTCAAGAAAAAGAACTAAAAAAGAAAAAGAATGAATAATGAAGAAAGAGTTATAGTGAGTTATTGTTCCCGTATACAGCTGGAACAAAGTCTTAATCAGGCAAATACATAATATAGTAAAGTGTAGGTAATCCAATTCAGATAGCAACAGCAAATTTGAATATTATTAATATATTTGAGATCCTTGCCGGTGTTTCCCGCGGCGTTGAGGTCGGGAGTTGTCATTGCGGTTTTGAAAAGAGGCAGTAGCAGACATTGGCTGTATTTGCTTTTCGATTTTCTTATGAAGTACAATATAGTACTATTGGAAGCATGGTATCGCGGAAATGATAAGCGATGTTTGCCGGAGATTGGATGGAGAACACTATGCTGCCGGTTTGTACTTTGATCTGTCATGGCCTTTGACACTGTTATTTTGGATTTCCTATTGGATAAGCTTGTACGGTACCAGAAGTCCTATCAGTAGCTGGCTGCGTTCTTTTTTTTTGTCACAGTGTGATAATGTTGTTAGGGTGAGTGGTACTTGTTTGTAGCCTTGTGTGCTTGATTTCGGGGTTCTGCAGGGGTCGGTGTTTGGACCACAGTTATTTTTGTTGTTCATAGACTTGTATCAATGTCAAGGATATCGCGGTTGTAACCATAATATGCATGCAATTTTGCAACAGTAAGACGGTACCTGAGGACTTATTCAGAGAATATAATATACATTTAAGCCAGCAATGTAAATGTTAGGTGCGGTGTTTATTCAAGAAGCAAATAGTAGCTAATTATGCCATAAGGAAACTTAAACGTACTCTGAGCAGCATAGATCTGACTGGTAGTGCAGAGGAAAGTTTTGAGATAAGCAGATGGTTCAACATGATTTATTTATCTAAACAGTTTATGTTATATAGTTTTGTGTAGAAAAATAAAATATATTTAATTACAGTACTAAAGAAACTGGTATGTTTCAACATTACTTTAGTGTTACGTTATCCATAGCGCGGAGTGGCTATTTCGCTTATTACTAATTATGCAATTTAGGCGTTTGGGCACAATATTTAAAATCACTACTTCAATACTAACATTGCTTATTATTTATATGCACGTCATTTCTAGATTGTTTTTTTGTACGTAGTTGATTGATAATAATTAATTTTACAACTTTACCAACTCATTTATCAACAATATGAAATTACTTATCTGCAGTCTGCATGTGTACATACGTACAGACATAATTGTTTATTTTTACAATACTAGCGCAATCTTAAACGAAATTGTTTGAATATTTGCGAACGTCTACCGCATAATTATCTTTAACCTGATGATCTCATAAATCTGTAAAATCGTCATCGTTTGTTAAAAAAAGGAAATGACTTTAACGTTTACGTTTCACGTTTTAATTAACTTATATACATATTTCGTCATAAGGTGTCTATTTAACTTTCTCCTTCTAGAAGGCGCCAATAAGTTTTATGCTTTTTTCTGTGAGCTAATAGTTTTGTTTAAAACGATACTTTATTCATGTTGGATATGATTGTCAGTGTTTAAAAATAACTATTGTGTTAATGATGTAAAGCTACATATATAGAAGGACATTGGTTGACGCTTAAAATTCCTAGTAGAAAAAACCCTTTAGGCTAGTAATATTGATACGCTGAACATCCTTACGTACTTGTACTTCAAATGATGAGGGATCTGTAAAAAACTTCCATAAAATTGAAAATAGCATTTATAGTATACACTCTAACGAAGATTTGGTAAAATTTTTGTACGGTTTCGCGGCAATTATATTACCCCGAAACCGTACAGGAATTTTACCAAATCTTCGTTAGAGTGTACGTGTAGGTATTTTATTATTATAAATATATATTACAGGTAATTTAATAAATATAAAAAATAATGCTTATAATAATAATAATAACAATAATACATTTAGATGGTACTCAACTGTTTCATTAAACTTTTAACTTCCTTTTTCGAGTGTGAAAAAAGGCTGCTTTTGGTGTCGGCATCAGGATGCGAATGCCTAGATATCAATTAGTATCTTAGTATGCAATGTGTGTAACATATAGGTTTTAAATTACCTATTTGAAGAGAATATAAAAAATAAAGTATGAAGAAGGCTAACTGTATTATATATATTGTGCATTCAAAATTTGGTAGAAGAAATCATTAATGTTGCTAAGCGTATAATAGTTATGTGCTTGTTTAGTTGTTATACCTAAACACTTTCTTAACCATAAAAACAAATGCATAGATAGGTATGAGATAATATTCTAAGTAGAAATAGACAAGTTGAATAATACTTTCATAACCTCTACTTCAGCATAGCGAAATATGACTGCAATACACAATTTCTATAACCATTTACTTTAACACTACGGTAATACACAAAGTACAAATATATTTTATATACCCTGTCGAGGCATATTAATGTGTTTTTTTTGGAACACAATTAGGTGTATTGTGTGTTTGTATATGCACAAACCTATATGTTTCAACGTTTGTAAATTATGAAAATGCAACTGCAGGTCACCCTCAGTAGTAAGAATGTATTATTTAACTACTAGATTTATTTTAAATTAGCCTTAAGGTAATTTTGCTAAAAAACGGAGAATTACTCAGTTTTTAGTGATTTTCCCCCAAATGGTAATGGAATTTTTCGGAGGAATCCTGGTAAATTTACTAAAATTTTTTAGTGTGTGGAATAACGAAATAAAGGAGTTAGATGGCGAGGATATAATACTGGCACATGTATGGAGAGCTGCCTGGAAATAATTTAAGACCTCTGATGGAGTGGAAACCAAGTGCCGGTAGAGGAAAACAGGTCGATCAAGATCAAGGCGGCAGGATGCGGTGGAGGAAGATTTAAGAGAGGCAGGGATAACGCAGTGGAAAGGAAAAGCGGAACATAAGAGAGGAATTGAATGATATAGCGGAAAGGATGAGAAAATGGTGAACGGATAAATAAATCAGGAATAACGGGGAATAATCCACCCCAACAAAATGATTGTAAAGGTTTCCATAAAAAGGCGGCGAAACTCCTAGATGGACTGTTGTGCCCGTATAAATATATGTCGCATGCATGTGCAACCTAATTCCTTAAAGTAGAGTAAATTAGTAATCTTATGCACTATTTGGACTTGTGTTAATATGAGTACTATTATCAATTTCAGCAAAAATTCTCAAAGCTCAAAAATTAGAAGTGTTGACTGACACATGGTAGTTTTTTCTACTCTATTAACAATAAGATTTCGCTGCATTTGAGTTCTGAAATTAATATTAAACACTTTCTAAACAGCAATTATAATAACAGAAAAATCACGTAGTAGATATTTCCACGACACCAACGATATGTAGTTTTACTAGAAGATTGAACACTGCGAGAATGCAATGATGAAGCACTTATAGTTTCCGTAATATCGACTTCACTGCAGTATGCTGAAAACAGGGCCCTCCAACCTCCAACGTCGCTCGTCTAGCCACGATATAGACGTCTGTTTCGGTTTTTCTACCAAAAACAGCTTCGATCCTTCTCTGCCCAGAGTTGCCGATAAGACGACATAGCCTTTCCCCACTATCGCCGGCCGGTGTACCCACGTTCAGATACTATTTTCATACGACTTTGAAATTCAGTCTATTCCGCGACGTCTGCGCTTGTGGATCACAGTCGCGTCGGCGCTCCTGTTTTGTTTTTGACAGCAACCGCCTTAATCGCCCACGTACTTTATACACAATCACACGTTTGTTTTTTTTATACCATACGTTTAAATAGTGCGTTTATCGAAGTGTACACGAAATATTCAGTCTTTTCGGCTTTCTCGAACTCCTATAAAATAGAGGTTTCTATGCGAAAATCGATGACCGCGTAATTTTGTTTCTTTTTACCTCGTATTTACGGCCTGTGTCTATAGGAACAAATTGTGTGTGCCTTTTGCGGGAAATAATGGATAATTTCTACGATTTCCGACACGAATTCGAAAACATACCATGGGTTAGTTAAGTTTCCGTATAGCTTTTAACCCTATAATAAGTAACACCTAGATTCGATTCGATTTTCTGTCAAATTTTCGTCAGGATCGAATGTACTACTCCCAAGGCAAAAGCCAGAGTCCTATTGCGGTATCAATGATATAACCGCGATTAGATAATGACAAACTAGTTTATTTTTATTTTGTTCCGGTTTTTTATCATTGTAATCGCAGTAAATTTGACTGAAGGAATTCTGACGTATTTCAAGCGTTTGAATGCCAGAATTTATCGATAAAACAACCCTATAAATTGCAGGGCTCTTGAAGAATCCACTTACATGGGTGTCATTGCTAATGAAACATAATAAATAGTATTACATATAATTAAAATGGATTTTTGTCGTTGCGTTTTATCATGGAACAGATTATAAGATTCACTGTCGGTATGCAGCTGTTAATTCGTGTAAGTCAATTCAAATAATAATAATGGCAACAAATTATTTTGTTTTTTACTGTTTTAAGTCCTACTTAAAACAGGTAATTTATGATTTACGTTATCGATATAAAAGTTTAAAAAATATTTCTAATAACCATGTTATTAAAATTTAACTTTCTTCTAACGAAATTTCACTCAACAATTCCCAACAAAGGCAAAATATTAGCTTTAATTTGACAGCTTATGCTAGATTTTTTTATTGGCGTGCTTGGGGTAAAAACTGCTTTGTAATAAAAATTAAAATATCTGCTTACGAAAACTGAACCTTATAAGGATGACCGTCATTATCCTACTAATTATATTGCATCAACTAAACAGAAAAATAGGTTTACCTAAAATTAAATTAATCCTTAAGATCAATTATTTAGAAATGTTTTGTAAAATGATTTTCTGTTTCGTTAGTACATAATATAAAGATGCCTTCATATAGAATGTTTTTATAAAAATAAATGTTTAGGAATACATACATTAATTTTTATAAAAATTGACTCTTCAAAATTAAAAAAAGAAAGTCATAATTATTGGCGTCCTCTTTTATATTATTCGGTACCGAGTATGCGCCATAGAAATGCTTAAACAGTTCCAGTTTATGTAGGGCAGGAGTTAATGTGCCCTTATATCTGATAGTAATATAGCAATAATGGTATGTCCTAAATTTAATTTTATTGTACAGATACCTGTATAACTGTAATATGTTCTCTGATTCCGAAGATCAGGCGCAGGCATGAATTTTAAACCTTGCGTATTCGGTATGCAGCAGTGGCAGAAATATGTAAATTATATAGGGAATCACAACAAATGAAATGAGGTTGAAAGAGCGCTTCACAAAACATTTTTTTAGTTTACTATTTAAAAAGATTCTGCTGGTATAGATCATTCTCAATGTGGAATAAGATCTCCGCAAACACTCACCGATGTGCTTTCGAAAATTCAACTGATTATCAAGTACAATTCCAAGACTTCTGACAGTGTGCTTCAAATTAAATACCATCATAATATTCATTCTGTCGCAAAACAAGGTATCTAAATTAAATCTTTTTGAACCAAATAAAATTAATTTAGACTTAAATAAAGTAATTGATTTTTTGAAATATAAACCAATCCTTAACTGTATTTGGAAAAAAGGTATAATAAAGTTGGGTAGCATCCGCATAAAAAATAACATTTGCTAAATTTTAAACAATTGATGAAGGTGGAAGTATATATTGAAAATAGAAGTGGTCCTAGGACTAAACCTTGTCGTACACCACAAGTAACTTGGACATATGATGATTCATGACCATCAATGGGAACGCATTGGCATCTATTAGACAAGTAGTTGCACAAAAGATTAGACGCATTTGAGCTCAACCCAATGTATTGCAAAATAGACCACATCATAGTATGATTGAGCGTATCGAAAGCCTTGGAGTAATAGAAGAGACATATATGTAAATGGCAGTTTGCTTTCCTCTGAACCACCGACGATGTCATCAACTATGTTAGTCAAAGCAGTAACACAGCTGCAAGTCTTCCTGAAACCAGACTGTCCACCCCGTACAGTCAATGCAATGTTTGACACGTAGAAAGCTCCTACTGGAGTTTGAAATTCTTCTGGATTCGGCAAGGTTTCGGTGGGTATGGTACAATACATCACTAGAAGTAAATGCCTAGAAATGTGAAGGTGTAAGCCATAACCTAATGTTTCACCCTGCAATAAACAAACAAACTAAAAGTTCTTCAACAATGGAATGTAGAAACCATAGAAAGAAATCAACTCGAAAGCCGAGGTCTGTTATAGTATCTTACCATTCGAACCCTACGTTTTTGGACACATGTTTACAAAAATATTTTGCTTAGCTCTAGAAGTAGAATCTACTGTCAGTTTTTGTCAAAATATTTTTGAAATAGACTGTAATAGGCATAGTTTTCATGTTTTCATTGTGGAATATTTGCGTAATATATTTAAATATATTACTTTAAATCATCCAGAATTTTGTATAAAGGTCCTTTTCTAGCGCGAAATTTATGACGGAAACTAAACTATGAAGAATAAGTATCCAAAAATTATTTACAAAAGTTTTTTATTTCCAAATGAGCAAATACAATTAAAGAAGGCCAACACCTTTATTTTTAGAAATGCTTCCCAATTTTTTGTAAGCCATTCATTCGGCAAAGAATTTGTTTGCTTATGCATTGTAAATCTGTTTTATTGTTTCTGTTGTCTCTTTATTTTCATGATATTTGGTGATCGTATTCCTGAGTCTAATGTGTGAAAACATGAGTACCGATTCGTAAAATTTCACAACCAACGTATATGTTTCTATATTCCAACTTTAGTTACCTCTGGATGTCACTAAAAAATATATATATTATACTATAACCGCATTTTAAAATGCAAAATATTAAACTTTTAAATTGGAAACGTTTAAATAATCGCAACTGTACGTGACTTTACGTTCTGCTAAAATTTATCACCTCTAAAATATAAATTGTTACACGAACTTATCACCAAAATATTTACATTCAGTGTTATGGAAAGAACGTTCCGCTGCATTTTTTGGCTACTGCGACTATGATTATTGGCACTTGTTTAAAAAAAAAATCGCCGTCGTTTCTTTCATGGTCCAAATGTAATAATTTGTAAATTACGATGGCACCTTAATCACCGCTATAAATAGTTACTGTAACGGTCCAAAACCGCGAGGAAACCAATAGGCGACCTTGTAATTATGATAAACACTTTTTTATTATGAAAAGTAGGAATAACACTCGTCTAAATTAATAAATTACGCTATATTGATATTACGTTTATGAATTATGAAGTTTAATGTCAAGGAAATGTATATACTGTGATATTTTCTAGCTTCCGTTAGATGTTTATTGAAAGTTCCGGCACAGTTCCTTAATAAACTGATATGTAATGGTGTTATAGTAACCATGACATTCATAGTAATTGTAGATAAATTGATGAATGCACTATCATAGTAATATATAAATAAAAAAACGCATATTTTTGTAAGCTATATATACATACATAATGTTATTTACGATTAGTGTAGCTGATTCAAGTCTATTAATGAAATTAACACATGCTTATGAAACAATCCACCCGCTTAGATCATCGGTGTGACGTATAATTATAGTAAGAAAGTATGAATGACTGATTAAATGGACGCAAGCATATGTAAATGTGTAATCACAGCATCACATTACGAATGCGAAGCATTCCATGTCTATCGCAGTACTTAAAATTCTAAACTTACTATGTATTTTAAAACGAAAACATTAGCCAAGTTCAAGTAATTAATTTCTAATGCTGTAATGTAAGCGCGTTTATTTAATTTTGGGTATTAAAATGACAGAGAAACCCGAAATTACTTTGTAGTTTTAGCTAATAAATAGTTTTTATAACCCATTTTGACGTTCATCAATGAAATTGTAAAATCTTTTTCCGATGCTCTACATGAAATATAAATGTTAAAATTGGGTCGACAATGCAACAGTTTGTGATAAAATTTAGATAATCGAAAATATAGTTTAATTATACTCCGATGTGTCTGCAAAAATTTAAATGTGTTTTTTTTTAAATTACAGTACATACAACATGTAAGTAGGTAAGATATTAATATAGTCGGTCGAATTCAGCAGTTCAAATAATTGACGTTTAGTTAATCGATGTTCTACCTATATTATATTGCTTGTTCCATTAGCCGAGAATTTAATTCTTGTGACTACAAAATAACTTTGCATTCTCCTTCCCCAGATGTGGTTTGTTTTAATATCTTCGTCTTATAGCTGCAGCATTTCAAATTTTTCTCTTAATCAACTTCATTTCATTCATCGTATACCAGTGTGTAGTACAATTTTTTTAAGAATTTTCTTTGTTTAATTTTTTAATGACAATCGTGCAAATGTTTCATTTACAAAATTACCTACTTTTGGAACATTATGTAATTGGGAATATTCTTAAAGCAGGTGCGGTGTTCTGTAAAACTTTTTCACGAAATAATTTATTGCTAACGTAAAAAATAAGTAATTAAGCAGAAATTAGAGATCCCTATGTTGAATTATAGCAAATACTGGTTCTATTTTGCGATTATTTTTGTTATGGCAAAGAAAAAATAAGTTCAAGTAAAGAGGACAAGATATATTTCAAATGACAACTTTACAAGCAGAAGAAGATTCCCAAGTAACTGCTTCTGCGGATCTGTCATTTTTGTTTTGGGCTTAGAATTGCCATACAAACATTTTCAAAAAATCTTTGCTAATTCGTTATTTCATTACATTACTATTAATAACTTATGCGAGAAGAAATATCAAAATTTCTAAATACAGTGGGTAAAAAAATATTTCAGGCTTTTGGAAATACAAGTTGCGATTAAAAAAGTTTTGCTATGCTGATTCATATAGTTAGCTTAGGCGAGAGTCCTTAATTTTAAAAATGATTAGATTTAGTATCAAAATTTATAGAAATAATATTTCGTGAAGTTTTTTGTTAGTTATTTCTGGTAGTCTTGTTTCTAAATTAGAACAATGCTTTATAAGCTCCATTGTAGACACGTTCTTTTTAAATTTTTAACTAAATGTGAGAATTTGAAATAAGTATAATATACTAATATATAACGCAATATTATGGAATTTATCGATTAAAATTTCTCATAAATTTCCGCCAGTTTTGGAACCCATATTGCAGTAATTTGCTGTAGTAGATGATTCTTTTGCTTGTGCCTGCGTTAAAATAATAATACTTAAACTATTTCCACATTTAAGACCTATCAATTGCAGCCAAAAAAGTAAAATAAGAAATAAAATGACGATAGCTTTGATACGAAAATATTTAAGCTCCTACATATCAATAGCTAAATTAATACAGTAAAGCAATGAAGTATATCTTAATGGTTCTTGCGGTGCAACTTTTACTATAAAAAAAATCGTTATCGTTTGATGGTTGAAAATGTATGAATAATCTAATAAGGTTTAATAAACACAGTTACTTATTATATTTTGTAAATGTATGATTATATTAGAAAAAAAAATAATATGTTTGACTGTACATCCATACACAGATCTAAATTTTGAATATTTTTTTTAAAAGTAGATAGGCAATTATTGCTGTTAATAAATTTATTATTATTTATTTTATTTTGCGGGATTTTACTAACCGCATTCTTGGACAAAATTTAGAGGAACAATCGAAGGTTGGACGGTAAATTTATCTATATTCGAATGAAAATTAAAAATTATTAGTACAAGCAATATTAAGGCAGGGAATATGTTTATTTATTTATTCATTTACTTTGAATCGTAGTTCTGATTACATATTTTTGGATAGTTTCATTTATGTCATCTGAGGAGGAGGTATGTGATGTTCACTAGTGTATATTTTAGGTTTACTATTGATTTGGTAAACTATCTATTAAAGTTTGTGGGCCAGTCTTCTTATTTTGAAATAAACAGGGGAATGCATTCATTTGAAAGCCCAAATTATATCCCATAAAAGAGAAAGGCATTTGTGTTTATCTAATATTCTCCTCTTTGGTTTATACGCATTATGAACGTACTTTTCCTTGAGATATTGTATACTATATTACATATACTTTGAAAACCAAATTTTACAGAGCCACTCAATTAAAACTGCTTTGCTTAACTTTCATTTACTTTTATAATTTTGGTTTGTTTTTTAATAGTAGTAATAGTTTATAATAATAATCCTACACTGAGAAAAATGGATTGTAGAAATTAGATAGTAAATCTCTTTATGTTAATTAGTAACATAATTATTGGCAAAACGACAATATGTGGGGTATTAAGAGTAAAATAACCAGATGTTACCATGCTTATAGTAAGAGGTAAAATCTGGATGTTACCAGGTATTCGATGCATATTCAATTTCTAACATAAATGTTCGTAACGCTCTTCCCACCCCTTGCTCTATTCATTGTCGATCTTTACCGACGAAATCGACCAATAAGCTGTATTGCCACTCACACGTGTTATGTACGTGTGATACAGGTGTACGTATTCGTGTCGGTGCATGTTTGTGTCTGCACAGAGAAAAATCCATGTTGTAATATTTACACTTCACTGTTTGACGGAAATTGTAGTAAGAATTCCTACTATTGTGCAAAATTTTAGAACAACGGCGTTGCATTTTCCTATATCACGGTTACAAAAAAAGCAATAAAATTGTTTAAAAATATTGTGTGACAATCTTCTACAAAATATAGTGAAATGTTTTACAATATTTTACAAGTGAATATAATAAATTGCATATAATGTAGTGAAGACAGTTATAATAACAGGTGTAGCAAATTTACTGTGTTGTGTTTATTTAGGTTAGGTTAGGTGCTTGCAACAGTCACCTTACTTTGATTATTGAAAGCGGCATTAATAATGAGATGGAATGAAATGAATGCTGTATAGTTTTATATCTATATAGTAGGAATATCATAATACTCATAATTGGTTTAGCTACATAAATATGTGATACTACAGCTTTTGTCGTAAAGATGGCGCTACGCTTGTTTCATAATCTTTGAAATTCGTACTCAATGTAAATTGTGATCGGTAAATGTGGCTGCGTAATATCTATATGATGCTTATACATGGTTAACGTCGTGTAAAAAGTACTGTGGACAATCGCCCACAGACGAGAATTACGAGGCGCTTCAATACCGGTAGTACTCTACAGTACACGGGCCGGTCTGATTCCCGCAATCCTGACCGATACGACGGCAATTCGCCCGGCTGTCACCGGCTAATCAAATTATATTAATTAATTATAATTAAACATTATTTAACTATATTTATTATAGTTTTCATTGTTAACAGTTATTATCAAATATAGTCAGCGCTACTAGACATTTTTTTCACATTTACTAACATGTATGCTCAAATTAATAATACAAATATAGTACACTTTACCATACGAGTTAATAAAAAGTATTCACAGATATTTACTATACAGATATTGTCACCGGTAATATAAAATATGATTGTCCCTATAGGAGCTATAAAATATATTAAAGTATACTATATTTATGTTAAAGAGTACTATCTATTTCTCTCCGTGTAGAATTAGAATTCTAACTTTTTTCTAATATAAACGTAAACTCCCAAAAGAAATTAGTTTCATTTCATTTACATATATTATATTTAAGGTATATTCAAACTTACTTACCTACTATTAAACTTTAAAAATTAAAGTTACAAAATCGAAACGCTTTTTAGAAGCAACATATTGAAGGAAGTGGTCACTAGATTATTCAATGAGCCTGGGGCAGATGAATATGAAGTGGTAGTATTCACAAGAAAGCGCATATGAATACCATTTTTGGTACATACATTGAGAAAAATCGATAATAAAAATAATGGCAGCAAACTTTATAATTAGTTTTATTATAATTCTATTAGAACTTAGAACCTATATTAGATAATATAATTGTCCTTGCGTTATAATACCATTGATTATATTTGTGGTAATATATATTTTATTCACAGAGAAAAATCCGTATTGCAGTATTTACACTTGACTGTTTGGCGGAAATTGTAGTAAGAATTCCTACTATTGTGCAAAATTTTAAAACAGTGTTACATTTTCCTACATCAAGATTACAAAAAAGCAATAAAATTGTTGAAAAATATTGTGTGACAATCTTCTACAAGATATAGTGAAATATTTTACAAATAGTTAATATAATTACATGCAATGTAGTGAAGGAAGTTATAACAACAGGTATAACAAATTTACTATGTGTTGTGTTTATTTGGTCAGGTGCTAGTAACAGTCACGTTATTTTGATTATTATACATAACTGGAAACCGCATTAATAATGAGATGAAATGAAATGAATGCTGTATAATTTTCAAGGTAATCCATTTCAACAGGTAACACCGTCAGAAAAATTGAAAATACATCATCTTAAAAATGTAACCAGATGTAATATGTAACTATGTAGGTATATAAGGTTAGAGAGAAAACAACAAATCCTCCTGCTATTATATATTATATTATATACTAAAATCTTCACTTCCCTATTTCACAGAAATTGTAGTAACAATTTCTTATACCACAGTTACAAAAAGAGCAATAAAATTGTAGCACAATATTCCACAAAATATGATGCAATTCTTTACAATATTTTCTAACTAGTAAATATAATAAATTACGCATGATGAAGTGGAAATCCTGTGAAAATTTTTTTTATGATTATTTGCAATTATGACCGCTGCACAGAGAAAACTGTCTAATAGCTAGAAAGAAAAATATTTGTACCTGGTGATTCAGTAAGGGTGGCGACCGGCTGTATCTCGGAAACTGCTATGCTTAGAGCTTCGGGACAAAAAAATTCATAACCAATGTGGCCACCAGAAATATCCGAAAATTATTTTCATGTTCGAAATTTTACCGCTAGGTGGCGTATCTGCTATGTTCAATCATAAAATCAGTATTATCTCAGAAAATTGCAGATTGAGCTATAGTTTTGAATGGACCGTTCGAAAGCTGAGTTGATGTCCCATTATTTTGTTTAATGACTTTTTTTCGTATCTGCCATAATAAGGAGCGGGGAAGCCGAACAATTGTTCAATATGTAAATTTTAATATCTCCTGAACCATTCAACCAATCTGAAAATTTTTGGACTCTTTCGATTGAGCATTTTCTGGGTTTCTTCTAGAAAAATTGTCGTTCTAGCATTTAGTTTGAAATAGGTAAACTACAGGGTGTTTTCTGTAGTGATAACATATTTTGGTGAATTTCAAGAAAAAATTAAATGTAACCGTGCTATATAATTACCAGTGTCGCAAGCTAAATTAAATTGTTGAAATTTCAGTGAAAACCGCAAATTAATATCTCTATCCGTTCTCGATTTATCGCCAAAAGAATGAAATTTGTAACAAAAATCAACTGCGGCCATGAAAGTAGCGGACGCGACGGATGGTTTCCATGGAAACTACGAAACTATCAGATTGTTTATTGCTTATATCAGCTAAAAATAGTCAAAACTGAATGGAATAAATTATTAACGAGAATAATAACAGCAAAAAGAAAATATCTAACAAAAAATTTTAATTATAAATGTTCGGAATGTTTACCATCACTGGCCATCCACAAATTGAGTCTGTTACTATCGTTATCGTAAGTTTCATCCTTACCATGTCATCTTATATCAAGAATTAAAGGATGGCGATTTTGACCATGCAGCATGCGCTATTGGTCAGAAAGCAATCCTCACTGGTTACGCGAAGTTCAATTTCAAAATCGTTGGCGTGTTAATGTTTGGTGTGAATTTTTGGGGGAAAATTATTGGCCCTTACTTTTTTGAATAGCGTTTAAATGGTGTGGCTATTTTTTGGAAAATATATTGCCTTTATTGTTCGAAGATAGTTCCCTGGAGACAAGAATGGGTATGTGGATTCAGCAGGATGGTTTCCCGGCGCATTATGCGGGAAGTGTCCAGGCATTTTTAAATAACCGGTTCCCAAATGAATGTATAGACTGGGGTAGCATTTTTTCTTGGCCGCCGATGTCCCGCGATCTCACAGTAATTGATTTTTCAACTTCATTTCATTCATCGTATACCA
Organism: Cetonia aurata; assembly: GCA_949128085.1. Taxonomy (NCBI): domain Eukaryota; kingdom Metazoa; phylum Arthropoda; class Insecta; order Coleoptera; family Scarabaeidae; genus Cetonia; species Cetonia aurata. The sequence continues at coordinate 18,762,196 of OX421883.1, forward strand.
GTGTGTAGTACAATTTTTTTAAGAATTTTCTTTGTTTAATTTTTTAATGACAATCGTGCAAATGTTTCATTTACAAAATTACCTACTTTTGGAACATTATGTAATTGGGAATATTCTTAAAGCAGGTGCGGTGTTCTGTAAAACTTTTTCACGAAATAATTTATTGCTAACGTAATAAATAAGTAATTAAGCAGAAATTAGAGATCCCTATGTTGAATTATAGCAAATACTGGTTCTATTTTGCTATTATTTTTGTTATGGCAAAGAAAAAATAAGTTCAAGTAAAGAGGACAAGATATATTTCAAATGACAACTTTACAAGCAGAAGAAGATTCCCAACTAACTGCTTCTGCGGATCTGTAATTTTTGTTTTGGGCTTAGAATTGCCATACAAACATTTTCAAAAAATCTTTGCTAATTTGTTATTTCATTACATTACTATTAATAACTTATGCGAGAAGAAATATCAAAATTTCTAAACACAGTGGGTAAAAAAATATTTCAGGCTTTTGGAAATACAAGTTGCGATTACAAAAGTTTTGCTATGCTGATTCATATAGTTAGCTTAGGCGAAAGTCCTTAATTTAAAAAAAAAATAGATTTAGTATCAAAATTTATAGAAATAATATTTCGTGAAGTTTTTTGTTAGTTATTTCTGGTAGTCTTGTTTCTAAATTAGAACAATGCTTTATAAGCTCCATTGTAGACACGTTCTTTTTAAATTTTTAACTAAATGTGAGAATTTGAAATAAGTATACCTAATATACTAATATATAACGCAATATTATGAAATTTATCGATTAAAATTTCTCATAAATTTCCGCCAGTTTTGCAACCCATATTGCAGTAATTTGCTGTAGTAGACGATTCTTTTGCTGGTGCCTGCGTTAAAATAATAATACTTAAACTATTTCCACATTTAAGACCTATCAATTGCAGCCAAAAAAGTAAAATAAGAAATAAAATGACGATGGCTTTGATACGAAAATATTTAAGCTCCTACATATCAATAGCTAAATTAATACAGTAAAGCAATGAAGTATATCTTAATGGTTCTTGCGGTGCAACTTTTACTATAAAAAAAATCGTTATCGTTTGATGGTTGAAAATGTATGAATAATCTAATAAGGTTTAATAAACACAGTTACTTATTATATTTTGTAAATGTATGATTATATTAGAAAAAAAAATAATATGTTTGACTGTACATCCATACACAGATCTAAATTTTGAATATTTTTTTTAAAAGTAGATAGGCAATTATTGCTGTTAATAAATTTATTATTATTTATTTTATTTTGCCGGATTTTACTAACCGCATTCTTGGACAAAATTTAGAGGAACAATCGAAGGTTGGACGGTAAATTTATCTATATTCGAATGAAAATTAAAAATTATTAGTACAAGCAATATTAAGGCAGGGAATATGTTTATTTATTTATTCATTTACTTTGAATCGTAGTTCTGATTACATATTTTTGGATAGTTTCATTTATGTCATCTGAGGAGGAGGTATGTGATGTTCACTAGTGTATATTTTAGGTTTACTATTGATTTGGTAAACTATCTATTAAAGTTTGTGGGCCAGTCTTCTTATTTTGAAATAAACAGGGGAATGCTAACATGGTAACTCTATGTGTATACTATATACACATAAAGCAATTGAAAACTTTTGTTGATTATCTAACACTGTATTATAGCAAAGTTTTATATCTATATAGTAGGAATATCATAGTACTCATAATTAGTTTAGCTACACAAATATGTGATACTACAGATTTTGTTGTAAAGATGGTGCTACGCTTGTTTCATAATCTTTGAAATTCTTACTCAATGTAAATTGTGATCGATAAATGTGACTATGTAATATCTATTTGATGCGTACACATGGTTAATATCACATAAAAGGTACGGTGATTGACAATCGCCCACAGACAAGCATTACGAAGCGCTTCCATATCGTTTACTCTGCAATCACGCCCAATACGACGGCAATTTGCGCGCTTTCACGGGCTAATCAAATTATACGCAACTATATTAATTATTCCAATAGTCTAGTTAATTTGTATGTAGAATCTTGTTTCCAAAATTTACCACAGGTGTTTATAATATTTTAGTAGATTGGTTGCAATTTTTACCACTGGGGTAAACGTGCTATTTGCAACAAGTCAGTTTGTCAAGTTTTTGTAGGAAATTTTAATAGAAGTTGTGCTCGTCCCTATATGTTCTACAATTTGTTGTAATATTCTTTATAATTGTTTTAAATTTTACATTTATTTTCTGTGTAGATTTTCTTTAGATTGTGTATTAAAATCTTTCAAATTTAATTAGAATTAGAGAATATGAATACGTATGTTACTAATTATGTTTTAAATATTTCAATAACCTGTTGTCGGTCACTCGTCCATGACCGCAAGGTTCTTGTTTCATTGTTCTTGTTCATAGGAATCGAACGAAAAATAGCGCACGATCTCCTACTAATTTATTCATAACCCGCGACTATTTTCAGTCATTAATTAATCCTTTTTTCGCTTTGGTCAATTTTAACGAGCGCTGCATTTCGAAATAGCTATCTTGGACTGCGAAACAAACCACGTGCAGACGGACACGATGTGCATTAATTTTAGTGCTTCGTTCAGTCGCAACCACTTACTGAAAATTGACTAAAAAATGCGTATGAACTGAGGAGAGTGTTTGGCGACTGTATCATTTACATAAAGAAACTTCCTGTCATTTGAGACAGCTGCGTAAACTGCCTTATTTTCTTTTTCACCTACGTTGTGTAAGATCTATATTTAAGTTCCCTATGCAGATAAAACGAATTAAAATATTTATTAATATAAACGAAAAGAAGCATAATTTTTCTTTTCATCAAATAGATGTATTAATTCCTGAAACTTACAAAACTAAAATTAATGTTTACCCACGTGGAAATTCTATTTTAATTCTAATTTCCGCTTGAATCTTGTGTATATAAAAACGTGTATATGTCTAACATAATATGCATGCATTTATAAACTTCAAGAAATTAAATAAACTAAGAGGTGATACAAAGTTTTGTTTAGACGCAATGGCTTCCTTCCTAATGTCGTGCCGAATGGAAATCTATTCCTGATTGCTACCATTCGGACGTTGAATGGCTTTGTCATGGATGTGAATCACGGAATCGTAAATATAGCTAGAGTGCAGTTGTTGTACGCCCATTAAAAGATTAACGGCCGACCTAGATAAGGACCTTGTTTATTTATGATTACCGCAAGCATCATTTTGCGTAAAATACGTTATAATGACAGAAAACCAAGGAGTTTGTTGAACTTCAAAACATTTGTTTGGTAAACACTTAGCAGCAATTGACAGTAATATTCTAATCGCTATAGACATGTCAAAGATGCAATCAATTCTGATTTTAAATATGTTTAATTGTTAAGTTGTGAGGTCTTTAGACGAAAGAATTATACAAGTTTTACTTATTTAAGGTAAATGCGTCGGGAATATTCAGAAAATACTGCAGTGTAACCTCGATTATCCATGCGGCGGATTATCCGTTCGCGCATGTGCATAGTTACGGTTTATGTTTGCAGCAGTGGATTCGTATTTTTATGCACATTAACTAGTTAGGTATATATCATGGTCCTATAAAAAGAAAGAGGAAAGTTTTAACTACAGCAGGTCAAATTTTCCTTTTGCAAAAACACCAACAAGGTGCGCAAGTATTGTGTTTGGCCTTAGAGTATGGTATGGATACAGTTTATTCGTGATATAGTAAAAACTAAAAAGAAAATGGAAGCCATTATTTCTAAATCAGACAGTTTAAAAGCATCAGATATAAGATAATCAATCAAAGAGTTAACATTATAGGGCGTATTTTGTGATCTGAGTCGCGCTTTTGACTGTGTTGAGCACAGCCTTCTCACTCAGAAATTAGAATTTATCGGCATTAGGGGAACAGCACTTAAGTGGTTTCTGTCCTACCTATCTGAATAAGAAAAGAATAATAAAAAACAAATATTTACTTCGAATTTGTTGCCAGTAACGATAGGCGTACCGCAGCGAGCCGTCCTATCACCAGTTTTGTTTTCAATATTCATTAATGATACTATTACGTTTTTGGAAAACTATGAGCTAGTCCTATACGCAGACGATGCTACCGTGGCAGTTAACGACTCCGCAGCTAACATTCAAATAACAACCGACTCTATGTGAGATAAATTAAATACTTAGTTTGTTTCTAATAAATTAAGTTTCAACGTATCAAAAACAAAATATATTGGGAATGACACTATTTACGAAACGGAGTCAATAAAAGTGCCTGGCATACAGTTTTCCTCTGATATAAAATGGCATGTTCATATTAATGCATTAAACTCTCGAATCTCGTCATCAATGTTTAAACTCCGACACGTAAAAAATTTGATCCACCCAAACACCTTAAGAACAGTTTATCTAGCTGATATTGAATCCCGGCTACGATATGGTTTATTGGTATGGGGCTCCAGTAACGCAATAAACAAGATTTTGAAATCTTGAGAGAGATCTCTCACAGAGAACATCGTGCAGCCCTTTATTCAAACAACTCAAACTCCTCACAGTAATTTCTTTATATATATTAGAAATATCTCTATATGTACATAAAAATAAGCAACGTTTTTTCGAAGACAATAACCCTATACATAGTCACAATATACGAAACGAAAATATACATTTACCCACACATAGACTTCCGCTAACATCCAGGAATATTATGTGCATTGGTATTACAATATACAACAAATTACCTGCTGAAATGCGAAATTCAACCCTTTATAGTTTCAAAATAATCTTGAAACAGTATTTACTCAGTCGACCATATTATAACTTAGAAGAATTCTTCAGTAATACAGTATTACTAATTTAATTTAATGTTATTTTTAGTTTTACTTTAAGTATTGTATATTTATTTTTTTTTCTCTTTTTCCGACTGTATCCCATAAGTTTTGTACTTCTTTTTTGGGAAATAAACATTATTATTATTATTATTATTATTATTATTTAAGACAATCGATGATGCATTAATTAAGTATTCTTCAATAAGAAGGGAAGGTATTCCTATATCTGGAGCAATGTGTGTTGCACAAGTGCTGCACAAAAAGTTAGATATTTGTGGATCTTTTAATACTTTCAGTGGTGTTATACCGTTTTAAACAACGACATGGAATTCGTAAGTTAAAAGTTCACTTCCGTAGCAAAGCCGAAAAGTTTTGCAGGTTATAAAATGAAAAAGATCTAGTGACGGATTTATGTTGTACTAAGGTATCAGGTGATCTTAAGCTTAGATTAGCTGTTATTGACAAACCAACATTTCCACGAGCTTTAAAGAATTTAAAAACACTTCCAGTGCATGATTACGATCAGAAATTACTGGATCGTGAAATATTCGAAGAATGGTTTTTCAAAAAATGTATTTCTTGTCATATAAAAATTTGACACATAAAAAGCATTGCTTCTAATATTAAATGCTCCTTTATGAAAATCATGACTTAGAAGGTGACATAGAATTAGATTTTTTTGAGGAAATGTATAAGGATATACAGTGAGGTCGTAAATTGTGGGGCACTTCCTCATAACTTTTGGGAGAAATGAGGAATTTGTGACGTTTTGATTATAGGAATATGTACCTGGCTCGAAATATAGATGGCGATCTTTAATATTTTAATATTTTAAATGGGAAATAAGTTCATATTACAAGCTCATTTGTAAGATATTTTCATTACTTTTACAACAATGCACACAGTTCAGTGATTTTCTAAATTTTGACTAACTTATCCAAGATTAATAATAGGGTTTGTCACCTACGTTACTTTTCCGAAAACCCTCGTATTCATTGTTGTTCAGTTCAATGCAAGTAACGCAAAGAGTTACTGGTTAGAACATATAATGTCTGTTGTTGCAATATTTTGCAATTTTATAGTACGTTTTCTAAGAAACCTAAACCATAAAAACAACACGATGGTTATGAGGAAAGTATCTTTAAAATTGGATAAAAATTTAGAAAAACATAGACCTGTTTTCATTGTCATATATGTAATAAAACTATCTTCCAAATAAGCTTTTATAGAAACTTACTTCCGATATAAAATTTAAAGATAGCTTCGCCCTCTATTTTACATTGTCTCTAATTTCACCCTTGTCTTTGTTTTCCTGCTCATTTCTTTCAAAAGTTGAAGGGGTGGGGGCACAATTTACGATCTAATCATACAGTACAATAATAAAAACTAAGTCAGTCAAAAGCGAAGCGTATGTAATACGTTCTTTAATAATTTCTGCCAATTTTAAGGGTATTTGGCTCTACTGTCTTAAAAGACATGCATGACATTGGCCCATTTAGACTCTATGTTGTCTTTTTAACACCATGTATCAAGAAAAAGACTGTCTGTTGTCAAAGGAAAAGGTATCAAAACGAGGGCAATCCTCGCGAAACTAGGGCCAGACATTTCAATTAACCGTGTTTTGCGGTTATCTATTGTATACCCAATAAGTGAAAGTAAAATAAAAACACAAGTTTTCTGCTTCCAAATGTGGAGAATTATTTTGTTAAACCTTTCCAAATTATATGACGTTATTTACCTGCTTATTCTCTTCTTTCAGAGGCTGGTGGAACAAATGGAGCCTCCGCCATTTAAAACATTCCGATCCGAATTTCATATGAGCAGCACAAATGAACATTCATCGACTTATACTACCACAACACATTATTCCAAACAGTAAGTAAAGCAGTTGTCATCATGGAAATCAGTTATTTTTCCCATTTAACTTATCTACCACTTTCACGATATTTCCCTAGATGTAGGTAAGGAACATGAAAAATATATCGAGACTATAACTGAAGCTACAAATACGAAGAGTGAAATTGGTTATAACTTGAACAATACCATGTAATTGATAAGTCATAGTTTAGAAATAACAGAGCATACAAAGGAATGCTGCTTTAATTATTCTTATTTTAAATAATTTTGGCTATTTTCTCGAAAAAACAAACCAATCATTTTTTTACTTTTGATTAAATCTTAGAGCAATATAGAGAAAATCTGAATTATATTTAAAGATGTTTGTATTGCTAATGGTCCAGTGAACGGAGGCCAAAGGAGAGATCTTACAAGAGATAGGGTAGTTTTGAATTTTTGAACCATACATGAACCTACAAGCATATTTTCCGACTCATCTTGCAAAAATTATAAAAAAATCGGTATTCTTCGGATTTTGCTCATACGCTTTCTAGCCCAAAAAGCCATTTGCTGACTTGTAAAGAATCAAAGTGCTTTCGAAATTAATGTTTGTCTTTACGAAATGAATAAAGTTCCCAAGAAAAGCTAAAACTAAGTTCAAAATTAGAATAAAAGTTTTGATAATTTAATTTAGCTAGAGTGCATGTATCAATAGCTTTATTAAGCTCAAAACACTAGAGGGAGGAAAATACATTTAGGTAAAAACGAAATGTGCTTTCTAGAATTTAGTGAGATTGTTCTCATTTCTTCTTTTTTTTTTCAAATTACAACGTGTCATTGACAATAAACAGCAAAGTGGTTAAAGCAGCGTTTGATAAAAGTGCCTTGAATCTAGGGAACAATAAGGTTGTTCTCCTCTTTCTCACACTATTTTAAAAAAGTTGGCTGATAGTCCAGTGGCTTGCACGCTTGGTTATTAGTCGTGAGGTCGCGGGTTGAAATCTCCCTCTAGTCAATTGCGACAACCGGTTTTTCCGGGCTCGTAATGATGATTAGAAGGGAGATTTAGTTCTGCGGATGAGCCTGACAAGCATTATTAGTTGCTTGATCTAAAGAATGTGTATACCAAATTAATGGAAAGAAGATTCTTGCAAATACCTATTCCACTATACTAAATGTGCACCATTTAAGAGAAGACAGTATGTGAAAAGAGATAAAATCAGTATTTTAGCATGTAACTTGTTGTAGATAATGGATATCTTTCATATAAAATTGTTTGAAATCGTAATTTGACCTATAAAGATACTTGAAACGTGCGCTCAATGTAGTGAAATTTGTTGTAAAGTGTTTGAAAGTATGTAGTGTTATCAGTGCCATAGGGAATATTTTTGTCAATGCTTGAAGGGGTGTTAAACGTAGTGTTTTCGGCTAAGGTAAACCTTGGAAGATAAGCTCTTCACCAAATCACTAGTGGAATAACACTGACAGTGAGTGTTACTAAGTTGCCATCTTCAGTAGAAAACAAGTGTAGTGTTAAACGTAGTAGCTTATCTTCCAAGGTTTACCTTAGCCGAAAACACTACGTTTAACACTACACTTGTTTTCTACTGAAGATGGCAACTTAGTTGCCGAAATACGTATTTAGATTTTTTATCTTTTTAATTTTTGTGAAAAAAAAATGGAAAAATCCCTTATTTTTTAATTTTTTTCTTTTGGATTTTTGTTACAGTTTTGATTTCAGTAAGAATCGGAGAATTGTTTAAAAATGTTTTTATCTTTCGGAGATTTTTGTTACGCCGGAAGTCGATAGTAACGTTACCAACATTTCGGCGCGGTGTCCAAAATTGTATGAAGACGAACCTTGTTTACGAATGCATGTGTTACTTTTCTTATTAAGAATATTTGTTCCGTGCATGCCTGAGCCGATTTAATAGTTCTTTACATTAGAGTGCGGTAGATCATTTTAGAGTTAGCGTGCTGTAAATGACCTACACCTATGTAAGTCCTACGTTAGGTCATTTAGCTGAAACAATATTAGAAAATTTTATTTAAAATAATATAATGTGATGTAACTGTTGGTTGATGTAGATCGGAACCACTGCATTTAGACAACTCGACTGTCTATTTAAAAGTGTTTTTATAATGATTATTCGATAATAACAATTGAAGCGGCAATAAAAATACTGGTAAATGTATTTCTTTTTTTTAACTAAATTAAAGGAAATCATGCATATTTTATGTTGGAAGTAACTGAAAAGAGAAAGAAAAAAATACAGCGCGCATTAGTAAACTGTACCTACAGACAATGCTATAGTTTACAGCTGACGAGGCCAAAAAGGTATTTTTTTGATGTAATCGCTGCAGTGTAGGTGGTCATTCCTAAATCCCTGATTGTACTTGTATTGTCATGACGCAACTGTTATGGTGGTTCATTACGTGCACAATGAGAAATCTTGTATGCAACATATCAAAAATTTAAAACTACCCGATTTCTTATAAGATAAAATCCCTTTATTTACTGAAATCTATAAGGGAAAGGTACAAAACACTTTTTCTATTTAAAGAAGGATTTCAATCTATCTAAAAATAAAGAGTTCAAGTGGGTTGGGTCAAGAACGTAATACGAAATAGTTTTGATTATTGATCCATACTCCATTTTGTTTTTCTTTCTTGGTGTAGTTTTTGCATGTTGTAACACATGATAATTTTTGTTCCTACCATGTCAGGTACCTGCATACCAAGTCGACGAAGAAAGAAACGGATATCACTGAAACAGACAACGGGATCTCGAATGGGAGGCCACCAGAGAGATACACCACCACCACGCATATAACTCAGGAACCACCGCACAACTACAGCATGCAGTTCAGCGAGATAAAATCACTGAAACGCGTCCACAAAGTGCACGAGGGCATAGGAACGGATAGTATTATAGACACTCCGGGTATAATAAATCCTTACACCGGTGAAACCATGACGGTTCACGATGCTATAGCTTCCAGAATCTTAGACGTTAGAACCGGTAAGATAATATGCTCGCCGGACGGTACTCAAGTGACGATCGAGGAAGCCCTACGACGCGGGCTGATCGACGTCAAGATCGCCGAACAGCTTTATAGTCCTTGCGGAGTCCAAGAGGACGGACGCAATCTGACCCTGCTGGAAGCTATACAGAGAGAGATTCACGGTGCCGAGCACGGCTTCTCCGACCCGACGGAGAAGAGAATTAAGGTAACGCACGCGACCAGTATCGATCAGGCTATTAACGATGGAAAAGTCGATCCGAACACAGGAACGTACAGATTAGACAATGGGGAATTACTATCCACTAAGGAGGCTTTCGAAAGGGGTTACCTCTATACGACCCATCGGGAAGTCAAATTGAAAACGGGCGCGGTTTCACTGTACGATGCCATTAATCAAGGCCTAATAGACGAGCGTACGGGTTGGATTGTGGATCGCAATTCCGGTAATAAATACCAAGTCGACGCCGCCGTAAAAACTAACATTATCGACGGTGATGTTCGCGAAATTATCGATCCTAAAGCTGATAATAAAATCACGGTCATACAAGCGCTAGAAAAGGGTATAATCAATCCAAAATTAGGTAAGTATATTTGGGGTCATGAGAAACTACCTTTTCTAGAAGCGAAACGTCGCCAATTCATCGTAAAACCGATGACGTTAAAGGACGCTTGCGATTTGAATTTGATCGATAACGAAGGCAAAATCTCTTCCCCCTTACATCAGCGCTACTTGACCATCCTAGAAGCGATATCGCGCGGGGTTTTAGACTCCAATTCCGTTAGATCGGTGCTGAACGCCAGCACAGGTGAATTCGTAACTTTAAACGACGCGTTAGCGCAAGGTATCATTTTACCCGAGGGTAAATTCGTTGACAACTACACGAACGAGGTTTGTAGCATACAAGACGCAGTCAACCGCGGTTATATCGTCTCCATAGCGCAGAAGTCGATCTTCGACATCGACGGCTTCCAACCACCCGATAAATCCGATTATATTAGCTTCAACGCGGCCAGCGCCAAAGGTTACATTAGCAAGAACAAGGGCGGTAGTCTAGTAACGAATCTAAAGAGCGGGAAATTAATTCCCTTCGATGAGGGCGTAACATCCGGGGAGGTGAAACCGGAAGTGTATGAAATGCTTGCGAGGAATATAGGCGTGTTCGAGGACGGTCGCGAATTGACTGTGATAGAAGCCGTTTTCAGCGGATACGTCGACCCTAAGACTGGAAACTTCATAGACGTGAAAAAGAATAAAGTAGTGCCTTTGAATGATGCCATCGCGCAAAATCTGATTACCGCTGAAGGGGCGGCCTTATTAAACAGTTTGCTGATGATTAATGTCACTACGCAAACTACCAGTAAGTTAGTGCAACGATACGTTACTTTTACCACGAGCGGAGAGCAATACACTAAATCCAAGCTAACTTACACGGAAGCGCTGCAAAGAGGTTACATTGATAACGCGACTCAAACTTACGCCGATCCCGAAACAAACGAGGTGATTCCTATAGTGCAGGCTTTAAACGAAGGAAAGATTGCCCCGGATACTGAAGTTCCGCAAAAATACACTGGAGCTTATCCAAAAACACAAAGCCCCACCAAGACTACTATCAAAGTTATACGACTTCAACCAGAAACGCAAGAGACTATTAAGAGTAATGCATCTGTTGTAACTTCAAAAACAACGACAGAAACCTATGAAAGACGAACGTTTGAGATACCCCACGAAGGTTGGCCGCTTAAGGAAGCGATACAGAAAGAACTCTTCGACACAACCAGCGGATTATTTACAGTGCCAGGCACTGATAGATTGGTAAGCTTCGAAGAATGCATCAAAATGAAAATCATAAATCCAAATTCAGCATTGGTTGTTGATCCGAAAAGCGGGAGACATATACCATTAACCAGGGCTTTGGATAAGAAGGTCTTGGATCATTTAGGTCGCTATACTACCAGTAACAATAAACAGCTCAACATGAATGAAACTATTGCGCAAGGTTATATCATCTTTGAAGAGATAATGGAGGTCGACACTAAAGATTTGAGGACAGTCGAATTTACCACGGAAATAAAACAAATGCCACCGGTCTTGATAAAAGAGGGCGTAGTGTATGATCCTTCAATATCACGCATAGTTTTTACAAATTCGGAAAAAGATCCCATTAAACTAATAGAAGCAATCGAAACAAACATAGTCAATCCTGAAAAGATAAGCGTGCAACATCCTCAAGATTCCACCATATACATACCATTACATGACGCTCTAAATCAGGGAATAATCGATAAAAGAACTGGGGAATATATAGACGTGTACGGTAGAAGAATCTTGCTAGAAGACGCAACAGCACACGGTAAAGTAATCATTAATGGCGAACCTTTAAATACCGACAGCATAAAAACAGTGACCATGACGAGAACAGCGACGATCATAGATCCGAATACGGGTGAGAATATCCCTCTTGAAGTCGCTTTTGACAGGGGATTAATAGATGAAGAAATGCTTAAGATGTACCAGACGCAGAGCTTCACGACAGTGTCACCAATGACACCGACATCGTCCACGAAAATGGAAGTTGTTTCAACTACTTTGGTAGTAACAGATCCTCAAACTGGAAAAACGTACACCATTAAAGAAGCCTTGCAGGCCGGTTTAATAACACCAGAAGAGGCAAAAGAAATTCAACAGAAAGAAAAGCGGGAACCGATTAAGGTTTTAGATATGGCAACCATTGATTTGAGCGAGAAACCATCACCAGCAGAAATTACGCGAAGTAGAGTAACAACCGAACCCAAATACAAAGTCGCTATAGGCAGAGCACATTCCTTAAGCCCCGCAAGGGAAGCCAAGCAGGTGGTATTGCAGAAATTACGTCGAAAAATCGTAAGACCGACCGATGCTGTCAAACAAGGATTATTAGACAACGAAACTGCAGAAATATTGCAACGTCCTGCTACTTTCCAAACGCCGAAAGGAGAAACACTAACAATAAAAGAAGCTCTGGAGCAAGGTATAATTGATGGAGATGCCGGCAAAATTGTAGATCCGCAACGTGGCGACGTTGTCAACATAAAAGAAGCGTTAGACAGAGGAATACTCGACCCTGCGGGCTCCAACGAGGTTTTAGTCCCTCTAAATCACAGCTTATCCGTGCCAGAACTTTACAAACAAGGTCTAATTGATCCCGAGAGTGGTAAAATCATCCACCCAGAATCCGGCGCTCACCTTACCCTGCAGCAAGCAATCGTCTGTGATATCGTAGATCCTTTGAGCGTGATTGTAGATCCAAGTGGTAGACAAGTAACTCTAGCTGAGGCTATAGATTCAAAGATAATAGATGGAACAACCGCTTTAGTTGCCACTAACGAAGGACCTGTGGATTTGGTTACCGCTTTAAATAAGGGAGTCTTTAGAAAACCTTCACCGTCTGAAACTATACCACCAGCGGGAATGACATTCCAAGTTGCCTTAAATCGTGGTTTGATTAATGTGGATACTAAAGAATTTATTCATCCTATAACTGGAGAAATCATACCATTGGAGAAAGCAATAGAAGAAAAATATATAATGACCATACCAAGCAAGTTCAATCCACACAGCATTAACGTAATGGAAGCGCTAGATAAAAAACTAATCGATCCTTCTAAAGGCACGCTACAAGATCCAGCAACAGGAAAGCATATTCCAATTTCAGAAGCACTAGACTCGGGTTTGCTTACGATAGAGAAAGAACCGCAACATGTTGAATCAACGGCGGTAACGGAAGTTGTGGAGAACGTGACAATTCACACAGTAACGACGACGTCAATAGAAATTTTAGAAGGCTACGTCCTGATTAGCAATGACGAAGTTCAAAACGTAAAAACAGGGGAAATAATGCCACTCGATGAAGCTAGAGCTAAAGGCATTGTAGTAGATATCACAGAATCTACTAACACCACCACTTTAAGAGACGTGATGTCATTCTCCGATGCTTTAAATAAAGGCTTAGTGGATATGAAGGCCGGAACCTTCACCGACCCTAAATCTGGTGAGAAAATTGCCATCAGTGACGCTCTGAAGGAAGGCATTCTGGAAGCATCTGCAACAGATATCACTGAAACTTCTGATGCGTCCATAAAAGTTACGGAATTGAACATAGCGGAAGCCTTCGACACAATATACGATCAAAAGACTGGCAAGTTTGTCGATCCCACGCAACCCGAGAAGCAAATTACGTTCAGCGAAGCTTTGGAAAAGGAAATAATAGATCCAAATTCAATAGTGTACGACGTGAAGTCTCAAAAGCCAGTCACAATAGAGCAAGCAGTGGCGACAGGATTAATAGACGAAAAGACTGGTCAGGTAAAAGATGATTCAGGAAAAGGCATCGACTTCAAGAAAGCAGCCAAAATGGGATTGATAGCTGTTGTTGGGACATTGGCTCTTCCTGCTGTGGCAGGCGTTGGAATTGTCAAAGTTATAAAGGATCGTATAGATAAAAAATCACCAACAGCACAAAGTGAAGAGAAGTCATCTCCCATGGAAGTTGACCGAATAGAGAAAATACCGCCATCCAGAAAGCCTTCTAGTAAGATTGTCACAGATAGTTTATCTAAGCGACCAGAAAAGGTGATACTGCCTGTCAGCGAAGCTATTAAGCAAGGTAAAATTCAGCCAAACTCCTGTCAAATAATCAGCGATGGTAATAAATTACCATACATGTTACACGAAGCTTTATCTCAAGACATATTTTCATCTGATACCATTGTAGAAATATTGGATAAGCATACCATAGTAATAATAACTCTTAAAAAACCTGTTGGTGCAACAACAACCCACACTATTGAAGAAAGCATACTAAAACCGAAACTTCACGAAGCAGTAGTTGGCGACAATCGTGCCCATAATGTAAAAACTGATTTCACTCAAATGCAACCTGCTGACGAACTTGTTGAAGTTAGTAAAGAACCAGGTAAAATTGAAACTGCCATTATGACACAAACAATAATTCCAGTATCTGATGCTGTGAAATTAAACTTGATCGATCCAGAAATATGTCATGTGATTTATCTACAAAAGCAGTTACCTTATACTTTGAAGTACGCTTTACTGCAAAATAAAATTGATCCTCAAGATGGCATTAAGATTTTGAGCAAACAGCAAGTGGAATTAGTGAAGCCAACTTTCAAAACTGACGAAATTATGGCCTATGAAATTGCAGTTATATCTCAACAGGAACCATTGGTTGCTATATCAGAAAAATTTGTCGCCACACCATCAAAGAAAATTGTGGATATGATAGCGGATAGGGAAATCGATCCTATGATTTGTAGAGTGGTTTACAGGAATCAGGAATTACCATACACCGTGCAGGATGGCTTAATGCAGGGATATATTGCTCCAAACGACTACGCAAATATGATCAATAAAAACAAAATTATTTTGTTGGAACATGAACCTGTTAAAGTCGATGAAAAGATGCTAGCGCAAGCTCTAGTGATGACTGATAAAGAATTGGACACGTACGAGACAATTTCCATAGAAAACGCACTAAATAAAGCGAAAATCACACCAGAAACCTGTCTAGTCATCTTGAATAATAACAAACTCGACTTTACTGTACACGAGGGATTAATAACACATAAAATCGATTTGTACGATCCCGTTAAGGTATTAGACAAAAATATGGTCGTTTTAGTAGAAGAAAAATTGCCGAAAATTATCATTTCGAAGAATCTAACACCCCAAGCCCTAGCGGAAATGGGTTACTACGATTCACAGCGTCGATATTTTGTCAACCCAAAAACCATGGAAGGAATTACATTTTACGATTTGATATACAAACTTCACTTAATCGATCCCGACACTATTTTAGTTAAAGATTTAACTCAGAAAAAGCCGACATATTTAACGCTAAACGAAGCAATAGGCAGATCATTAATTGATGTCAACTACGGTTATATGGTAGATCCAAGAACTGGAAAAGAGGTGCAATTCTTCGAAGCCTTGAAGATCAGGTGGATAATAAACGCAGCAGATAAACCTAAAGAGAAACGCGAGCCTTTAACTTTAGAAGAAATCGTGGATAGCAATGCCTTCGACCCGAAAGAGGCAAAAGTTACGAGTAGCGAAACGGGGAAGCAAATTCCTTTGGTGGAAGCTCTCAAGGCAAATGTAATAGATCCAAAATCAGTTACCATCCGCGATCCTAAGAATATGCAATTAGTGCCTTATTACCAAGCTGTGGACTCGAAGATCGTTGATCCCAACCGTGGAGAAATTATCAACACAACTACCCAACAGAGACTAACATTCCCCGATGCGTTCTGGAAGGGTTATATACTCAACATTCCTAGACCTTTATCTCTTTACGCAGTAGTTAAACAAAACATGTACGATCCCAATTCTGAAAGGATTATAGACCCTCTCACCAAGCAGCAGTTGACGATAGAAGACGCCGTCGCTAGGAATATTGTAGATCCGAATATTTCCGAAGTTCTGGATACGAAGAGCAAACAGTTGGTACCTCTGAAGGAATCGATGAGAACTAATTTATTAAGGCCTGTAAGTGGGCGCGTGCTGGATACTACGAAAGGGAAACTGGTGCCATTACATGAAGCTGTTGATATAAATCTAATCCAAACAAGCCCTGTTGTCATGAATATATTGGAGGCTGTGTTATTAAACTATTACATTCCAAAAAGTGGACAGATATTGGACCCTCGTACTGGCAATCAAATTACCTTACTGAAAGCTATCGAAGATAAATTGATTGATACCGGGGCAACCAAAATTAAAGACGAACAGCAGGATAAAGTTTTGGATGTTACCGAAGCCATAGAAACCAAGCTGTTAGATCCGGAAAAAGGTGTTTTA
Organism: Cetonia aurata; assembly: GCA_949128085.1. NCBI lineage: Eukaryota > Metazoa > Arthropoda > Insecta > Coleoptera > Scarabaeidae > Cetonia > Cetonia aurata. The sequence continues at coordinate 18,778,779 of OX421883.1, forward strand.
ACAAGACCGGCAATGACCTTAGATCAAGCTTGCATAAAAGGCTACATAATCAACACAGTACAACCATGGTCCTTGCAAGAAACTCTGGCATTAAAGGTGTATAACCCAACCACAGGTAAATTGGACGTTAACGATTCGAGTGTTACCATAGCCGAAGCCATCCAAGATAAGATATTAAACCCAGATGTACTATCTTTGAAAGAACCGCAGACTGGTGAGATAATCACGCTCAAAGAAGCTATTGCTGACAAAATAATAGATCCTGAAAAGGGACAAATAGTCGATCCCTCAACAGGTTCTGCCATGAATTTGTACGACGCGCAAGATAGAGGTATCATCGTACCATCCAAGACTCAGATTACCTTACCGGAAGCTGTGTTCAAAGGTTATTACGATCCAAATACTGGGAAATTTGTCGATCCTAAGAGTAAGGAAAAGTTAAAAACGGATTCTGCAATCAACAGAGGGTACTTAGACACGACATCGACTATGGTAACTATCAACGAGGATAAATACACCTTTGACCAAGCTGTAACCCATGGTATAATCGACACTGAGGACGGTACAATTACATTAGTTGGTAAAATAGTTGATTTCAATGAAGCTTTCGAACAAGGCGTCTTGGTGGAAGCCAGAACTCCGATGTCTCTGAGCGAGGCCTTGGTTAAAGGTGTATACGATCCGTCAAGTCAGTTATTCCTTGATCCTAGAAGTGGGAATTATTTAACGTTGATAGAAGCGATAGAGATTGGATTAATAGACCCAGATTCTGTATCTGTTAAAGATACAAAATCTGGTGTTTGGAGGAAATTAAATTTAGTCGACGCTATACATGCAAACTACGTAGATGGTAACACTGGAAAAGTTAAGGATTTCTCTAAAGGCGACACGTACGAAATAACTCTTCAAGAAGCTTTCGATATAGGTATCCTAATTGATAACAAAGCGGCGGTATCCATTCAAAGGGCCATACACCAAGGACTTTACGATGAGAAAACTGGAAAGATTACGGATCCAATCACAGAAAGGAAGATAACACTACACGAAGCTATACGCAATTACATCATTAATCCCTTATTGCCCTGCTATTTCGATAAGAAGAACCAACAACTGCTGACCTTGAGCGAAACTGGTAGAGCTGGGATAATCGATATGAGAAGGGGCGATTTCAAAGACCCAACAACGCTGCAAGTTATGCCTCTAAATAAGGCCCTGGATGCCGGATTGATTGTAGATATAGAAACAGCAAATTTCGGCTTGTACGAAGCTATACAAATGGGATTTTTATTGCACGAAGAAAACGTTTTTGTACATCCGGCTAACGGAGCCAAGTATAATCTGAAAGAGGCGTGTGTCAAAGAATTAATCAACCCTGAATTATCTGTAGTGAAAGATAGTAAATCCAATAAGTACATAAAGTTACCGCAGGCGATTGAAAATAATCTAATCGATGATAAGCTTACGTTATTCAATTTGCCGAATGGAAGGAAAATAGATTTGATCGACGCGAAAGATAGGGGTCTTATAGTCACCATACGCAAACCTATAACGCTAGAAGAAGCTGTCATAAACTCCCTCTACCGGCCAGATTCGGGTAAATTTGCAGACGTCACAAACAACTCCTTTTACGACCTGCGACAAGCCATTGATAATGGATTGATTGAACCCGAAACGACAGCTTTGAAAGATGCCAGCACCGGTAGTTTAATACCGCTTGTCTTGGCTATAACTGATGGTAGCATAGACGTGGATAAAGGTCGGGTTATCGATAGAAAATCAAAACAAACGTACAACCTTGACAGGGCTTTAGAAAAGGGGCTCTTAGTTACGCTCGATAGACCCTTGGAAACGCAAAAATTAGTCGGTCAATTAGCCAGCGCGAAACAACCGCGCGAATGCTCTTTGGAAGAGGCGATCAAATTTGAGTTTGTAGATCCGGAAACCGCGGTTATCAAAGATCCTCAAACCGCGAAATTAAAAACCGTTGAAAATGCAATTAGGGATGGCGTGTTGAACGTTGAAAAACCCGTAGTTTTCGAATCTCCCGGCAAGTTTAAATCCCTTTTAGTGATGTACGATCAAAGCTTGCCGATTTTCTTACGCGAACCGGTCACTTTCGAACAGGCATTGGAAAAAAATAATTTGGACGTTAAGACGGGCAAATTCACCGATCCACATTCCAACGACGTGCTCACCCTAAAAGAGTGCGTCACTTTCGGTTATGTCGATCCGGATACCGCTTTAGTCAAAGATACTAACAAAAAGAAATTGGTAAAACTTCCCGAGGGTTTCAGACGAGGTCTGGTGGACGCGGAGAAAGGAAATGTTTTGGATAGCGCCACCTCCAAACTGCACACATTACCTAATGCATTAGATTCTGGTCTATTGACAACACCTAGACGTGGTTTTACTTTAACCGAAGCCATCATGTACGGCCTTTACAATCCTACGACCGGTGGATTTACTGATCCGTTTATAACCACTTCAATAATCGATAGAAAACGGTTGACTCTAGACGATGCCATCAAGGAAAATCTAATAGATCCGTCCAGTACTGTCATTAAAGACCCCGAAACTGGTACTGTGGTGTCGCTTTTGAACGCAATAGATTCTGGATTGATCGATCCAACTGGCGGTAAGCTCTACAATAAAAGCGAGGACAAATTTATCGACTTCATTAAAGCTCAAGAGAGAGGTTTGATCTTGCCGGCGGAGGAAAGGGTAAGCAACTTTAATTTTTTTCTATTTTTGAATTACTTTGCTAAACACCGCTTCTACCCGCGACGGATTTTAAATCCCTCGCAGGAAGAAAACGGAGCTTTATTGCTTTCAAAGACAGTGCCGTTGAGTTTTGAGACATGTGCTTGTCCATGCATGCATGTCATGCACCGCGCGTACGAATGTACAACACCTGAATTGTTGTTTTTTTTTTATTGATTATCATTTTCGCAATGGTTGTTATCCATTTCAAATGCTTCTTACGGTATATAGGCGCTGAATTATCCTACTAATTGTTTTTGGTACAGTGTGTCTGGTGGAGGATTGTTAACAAAACAACGTATTTGGCTTAAGTGCTCGGTTTCCGAATTACAACCAAAATTCCAGATTTTAAGAAATACATACTTAGGGAAGGTTCATCAACATAAAATTTAGTTTGAAATGGATAATAGTTTCATTCCAAGACATCGAGGCTTGTTTGTCAATGTAAGCCTAAAGCAGGAATTACATGCAAGATACCTGGAAATTGTTTGGTTGTATTAAATTTAAGTAGTAGGAGTGAAATTGATGATTTTACACTTTACACTTATTAATTTTTAATGTAATTAAACATCTTTCCAAAGTACATTTGAAGGAAAACAATTAAAAAATATATTATTATAATTACATGCTCATGAAATTAACGTCATGGGTTTTATCAATAGATTAATAAAGTTATAATCCAAATCTTTTTAGTTAAATCTAAACTCTTAAAGGACAAACTTTTTCTAGAAAAGCAAAAAGGCACAGTATTTCTAGTACCTACGACAATCTCTGATTCTAAACAAAACGATAGGAGAAACTTGGATTAGAATTGAGTGGGCTATGTACAGCTGTTATCACTTAACCGACGGGTTAAGCCGTATAACGAAAATTTATCAAATGTTCTGAATTCTATCGGTGTATATGTTAAAATATTCTTATCAGTGGTTACCATCAGCTGACGAGACCGGTAGATACTACTCGGCCCGTCAGTTAAGTGTTAAGATCCCCTTTATGACATGTTTTCCAGTTTTGCCTTCTTAACTTCAGAACGATTCTGGATCCCACCTCTTTGCTCTTGGATTTAGAAATCTTGACAAAATCTGGAATCGGCATCCTTTGCCAAGATGAAGGTGCACAGGTGTCCCATCAACCAAAGACTGAGTCTTTCATTGCGGTTCTATTTGCCATTTTAGAAAGAAATATTTTATACAAGAATATTATAGAATCCAATGCTGCATCACCTAAAAATATTTCTGACTATATTAGGGTGTCCCAGAAGTAGGTAAACGCATGCTTACTTCGTTATTTTAAATTGAACAACCTATATATTATTTCATTTTTCAATTCTACGCAAAAAAAAATAACATGACTTCATATAAACTACTATAATGTAAATGGTATTCCATTGTTTAGCGCTTATATACCAGGACGACTTGAAAATTAACGAAAAATTTATAGGATTCATTCAAAATCATTAATTAACTATGAAATCCTGCATGAGGAATCATAAATGTTTAGTATGAGTTTGTTTACTTCTGGCATACACTCTATATACTCAAAAATATTTTTAGGTGATGCAGCACTGGATTCTATAGTTGTAGAAAATGTTTCTTTCTAAAATGACAAACAGAGCTGTAATAAAAGACCCAGTCTTCGATGGGGCACGCTGTGCATATGTTTAATTAATCCTACTTTTATTTTAATTTATAATTTATTCAGTTGATTATCCATCCATTCTTTGATGGATTGCTTTCTAACATGCGATTTGGAAATCCCTGTTTAGCCAGTCAACTATGCCTTCATTCTTCAACTGTGATTGTTCCAAGCTAGTTTAGAGTCAACATTTGCGAAATTAATCACTTTTAGATTATGTAGTGGAAAGAAAAAATACAGTATAAATTAATCAATCCATGATCTGGTTTGTTTCCAAAAATTCCTAACCAAGGGTCATGAACGTTTACCATTTCATTTTCAGTATCTGATAATTCATATCTTTATTTCTCAAACCAAATTGGGTTTTAATAATATCTTTTGAGAAGTTCACTTTGGCTCTTTGAACTGCCATTCAACTAAAACGATGAAAGTCATCAAAATTATAAAAGTAGAATAACGACTTTTAAATAGGGGAATAATGACGTTGCGCTCAAGCACTTGCGCATAGATTTTTGCATGAAGCAGTCACTATATGTTATCAATATTCCCATGTCGTAAGAAATATTTTTATTGGGAATTGAAAAATCTTATTTTTCTGCTTTTACCACTTACCGTTTTATCCTTGCATTGACGAACAAGTCCATTGTTCTAAACAACAGGAGACATATTTCAAAAACCTTTAATAAAAAAAAAATTATAATTTTCTGAGATACTCAACTGATTGTGAAATTAATCTTTTGCAGCTGGGTACTACTCCCTCCCTAGTACTACCGCTACTGCTAGTACTACCGCTACTACCAAAATACCTCTCGGAGCTTATCATTTAAATACATTATAATGTGACGGTCCTCATACAAAACTGTTCTCTAATGCAAAAGCGAAATTTGTGCATATTCAAAAGGCGTTAAAGACCTGCCTGCATATGCACGTGTCACATAACCGCTAATGTGTGTTTGTATGGAGATGGCTTGTGTAATTTCCTGATACTCGCTTTTAACTTGATCATTTCGAGACCAAACATCACTTATTTGCGTTAGGGCTTCCATCATTATTAATAATAATCATTCTAATACATGCGAATGAGACCCAAATGTTGCGTTTCGAAATCATCAATACCAGTGAAAGAAAAATCATTTTCCATCGTTAATAGCAAAACTTCCGCCTTTAATGATAATGTTTATTTGTTTTTTTTTTTTAATCAAGAGACATTAATCAGTATTTAGTTATTAAAACCAGCACTAATATTTTAACAAAAATAAATTATTTTTTACATTCACTGTTATTTGTATTGTTTATGTTACTTTGTTCTTTTGTAAGTTGTTACTTTTTTGCTGCAATCTTCTTTCGAAATCAGTTAATTCATTTTGAGCTTACAACATGTCTCAAAAAGTTGGCTACAAATGGAAGTTTTTTCTGCCATTAGACTTAAGCAAATGCGTTTTTCGTAAAAATGTTCTGCATGTTCCCGGGCTTCATTAACTCTCATAAATTGAAAGAAAAAAAAGTTTTCCTGGACGGAGAAGATGCAAAACTTAATATTAGCTGAAGAATAGAGGATCCTTTCTTTATACGATACAAGGAAAGTTAATTAAGAAAAGTTTTTCTAAATTGAAAATTTTTATCAAATGTGGATTGGCAGTCCCGAATTGCTTATAACATTTTCCCACTCCCAAAAAATTGCCTTTACTGGGACTCGAAGGGTTCAAGGAGAAATTGAAGGCGATTCTTCTTTTCCCACGAAGATTCTGTTTTCCGATTAAAGTTGTTTTACATCCAATGGTGTTGTTAGTTCATAAAACTGCTGTTGGTGGAGTGATGTGAAACCTCACCATACAGTTCAAACTCGTGACCAGTAATACTTTAACACCATCGTATTATGCGGAATGCTTGATAATCGAATTGTGGGTCCATCTTTCTTTCGTGATAATATTAACTCGAACAGGTATCTTCAGTTCTTACGTACCGGTCTTTTACAATACTTAGACGATCTCCCTTTGAATGTAAGAGAACAAATGTGGTTCCAACATGATGGAACCCCATGTCACAGTACAAGAATTGTGAAAGCATATCTCAACAATGTTTTTGACGGGAGGGTGATACAAAGGGATTCAGAATTACTTTGGTCTGCAAGTTCACCGGACATTACTCTAGACTATTTTCTGTGGGGATACTTGAAGGAACAAGTATATTTGCATAGACCATTTAATAATATTGAACATTTAGAAAGGGTTATAAGAACAACGGTTCAAAACATCAGGACAAGAACCATAAAAAATGTGAGTGTGTGGAGTTTTCAAAAAGAACTGTTTGTTGTATGGAAAGAAGAAGGTTTACGTAGAAGCGCACATACTTTTAATTGATAACGATTGAACCTTTTGAAATAAATAATTTTTTGTATTTGATTGTTCTTTTTTTTTTTTAATTTGAAAAAAAAAGTTCAATTTGTGGCGTTGCATATTGAGAGTTAACTCAATGATGCCAACTTCAATTTGATTTTTGTCTGTCTCCTACAGATGGCGCTGTTTCTTAGCATAAAAAAAACAAATATTTGTTACAAATGCGGTGTAAAGTAACGTTTTATTAATAAGATTTCATTGTTGTGCACTCAACTGACGAAAACGTCAAGTTTTCATTGACGTATACAATATGTGAAAGCTTACTTTACAGCTTAGGAGGCCAAAAATGTACTTTACATTTGGGTGAATACTAACTTTTTGCATTTTCACCGTCTAGGGAATCTTTTTTTTAAGTTTAGTATTGCCAATGTAGGCCGGGAAGATGCAGACTTCTTCTACAAAAGAAATATCTGGCTTAGTTTAATGGCAGCAAAAACTTTTGTGTCCAACTTTTTAGGACATGTTGCATATATATATATATATACATATATAATTGCTTTCTAAAATTTGTCACTCAAGAAAGTAACAATTTTTATAATCATTATACACTGTTAAGTTTAATGTTTTCTTTTTTTATGTTTATTACCCACATTTCTTAAAATTTACTTTGTTCACAGGTTACGTATTATTCCTTAGTTTTTGTGTTTAATTTTTGTTCATTGTGTTTTTAATTTAAACTTAGTGCCACCGATTTATATTTATTGTTTACCCCATATATTTAACTAACCAAAGAACACATCCACCTCTATTTACCTTTATGTATTTTACGAAAGCTTGAATGCATGAGTTTATTAGGTTTAGGGTTATGCTTGAAGCTGCAATAGCAGTGCTGTTGAAATATGTGTTATGAAAAATTTAAAAAAGAGGTCTTCTCTAGGAATAGTTCTCTTGGAAGCTTTTTCATTTGATAACGTAAAGTTGCTCAAAATAAATCCCATTGAAAAAGCTCCCAATGGACCTAAATTTCTATTAAGGAGCGCACTTCATCACACATTACACGAAGAATTTTTAAAATGACACTTCAGCGCAGGTTCTTTGCTCTTTGCTATTCCGCTACACTATTAAGACCTGCGTTTAAGTGTAGTTTCAAAGCTGCAATTATTTGTGCAAACTTTATAAACTTACCATTTCATGTTATCTTCCGTGTGACTTTTGCAGCAAGCCGTCGAGGAAAAATATAAATTATGCGATGAGAATTTGTCAAAGTTGCTCCACTGGATCGGCGAGGTGGAGGATAAGATCGCCTCCCAAGACGTGGTCAGAGAGACTCCGGAAGAACTGCGAAATCAGATAAACACCATGAAACAGATCAAAGACGATTTAGACCAACATTCTGGGCAGGTATCCCATTGCCAAGATCAGGTTCGGCAATTGGTATTGACCGCTGGCGATGTCCTGTCGAAAAGCGAAGTATCCGCTTTAGAAAAGAGCGGTAGAAATCTAAAGACGCGTTACGAAAAAGCATTTGATCGTACAGAAAGACTGTTGAGGCGACTATTAACGGCTAGAGACGAATTATCCAAACTGAAATCCGAATTAACCAACTTCTCGACTTGGTTGTCCAAGGCCAGGAGAACTTTAGAGGATAAAGAGAGGGCTTTGAGCGATTTGCAAAGGTTGGGTACCAGCGTGGAAAGCACTAAAGAGTTCGTCTCGGATGTCATTGCTCATCAAGCCGATTTGAGGTTCATTACAATGTCAGCTCAAAAATTTGTGGACGAATCTAAGGTATTGACTACCCTTTTTGCTTTATCTTCAAATATCTTTATGAATACTTTTTAGGAATATCTGAACGTGCTGAACGAATTCCGTACGACATTACCATCTAGATTGCCCCATATCGAACCTCTATCGTCCCAGGAATCACCTGTTCGCAATGAGGTGTCCTTAGTTACACAACAATATAGAGATCTACTGCATAGAGCCAATAACTTGTCTGATCGATTATCCGGTGTTGGTGGCAGACAAAGAGAATACGGGGATGCTTTACAGAAGGCTCAATCTTGGTTGCGTGATGTAGAACCTAGAGTGGGTGTAGTACTCAATGAGCCAATCGCTGGGGATCCTAAGAGCGTTGAAGACCAACTTCACAACGCTAAGACGTTAAATAACGAATTTGTTGCAAATGGAAGATTAATCGATAATGCGAAACAGGTAAAATTCGATTAAGCCAAATTTATATTACATTAGAATTAGGGTGGTCATGTAGGTGTATTTTAATCGTAACCTTTTTAGATGTATTGTGTTCCTCTTTATCCTAAAAGACTTTCTTTAATGTTCCATTTTTAATTAGACCAATAACCCTACTAAGCCAATGTTAGTGGCTCTATTTTGTTTTGTTCTTCTTGTAGTTGTTAGAGTCGATTTCGAACCTGTCGATCAACAACAGTTTGATCAATTGAGCAACAAAAGTTTGATAAGGTTTAGGTCCGGAATTTGGGGGGCAATTTCATAATCACAATGTTTCCTCTGCACTCCGATTGTTCTAAATATTCACGACATTTCTTCGTAGTTTGGGGTCATTCTGGAACACGAAATAATCAATTAGTCTTGTTCCGGATGAAAGCACCTTTCTCTCCAAAATTTATCTGTAGCCTTCTTTTCTTAGTATGTATACCCTTTATTTTAATTAAATCACTCACGGAAGTCCCATAAAGCAACCACAAATCACCACTAACCTTCCTCCATGCTTTATTGTGGATGTAATGCAGGATTCAAATGCTCATTCCCTCGCTGATCTACGGATAAATGTTCTTCTGTTTGAGCAGAATGTGAGAAATTCAGACTCGTCAGTCCAGAGCACTTGCTTCCACTATTTCAAAGTCCAATTCTTGTGTGTTCCCATGACAACTATTTAGCTTTCGCATAGGAAATCTTGCGTACAAGCATGCTTTACGTAAACGCCTTTTACTACACTACAACTTAATGCACACTTTCTAATAATGTAATTCACAGTTCTACGATTTAAGCTCAATAACTTTACTACTGTTTTGTTACTTTTACCGATATTGTGACAAGCCACTATTTTAGCAAATGTTTCTGTGGATACTTCTTTTCTCTCCGACATTGTAACCTTGTGTATTCACTACTTCTAAATGCGGTGTATTTTAATAATTTGATAATGTGCAGGTATCATTTTAACTTTCTAATTTTTGCCTCAATACGGGGTGCTTTGCTTCTTTTCGTCCATTCGAATTGGCTGGTTAGAATGACTTGTAATGTAAGGAATAATTTTTGGGCTAACAGTGAACAACAAGGAATTAAAGATATTTAACTGGATTTTTCACAATTACATCATTGAAAGTGCAAACACTTTATATGATGATATGATTAATTTATTCCTTTTATTGCACCCATCGATTTTGCATCGATTCTAAATAGATTATGTACATTATACTCTCACTACTTCTCAAAATCCCTGAACAATTACTATGATTTTCTTTGATGCGAGAATCAATCCTGCTTTAACAAAACGATTTTCGTTTGAGATTATATACATTGTATAGTATATTAGAATTGCCTACAAAACTTTTCCTTCTTATTTCCCCCCAATTTGTGATCGTCTATCTACATTTTATATACATACATCCAAATAAATTATTGTATTCTAAAGAGCAGATAATCGTTCCTCGTACAAAACTTACTATTTAGAAATATCTCCATAGAATTAAAGGATTCATTCGTGGGTCAGTAGAAGTATTTACACGAAGCCGTTATTTATAAGGGTTTTCTATTTCCTGAAGGTTTCTTGTTAAAAAAAAATCCCGTCTCAATTTTTGCCATTTCCATCATCTTTACTCAGCTGACGGTTAGGTAACACTCACTACATGCATTACTATTACACATGCAGTCATAAATTGCCGCTCTATAAAAAATTCGAAATTATTAACATTTCCAATTTATGATTTTAATAAAAACAATTGCAGGCTACCACTTCTCTGCTGAACTCGCTGGAAGGACAAATTTCCCCAAGCGAAATAAACCGTCTGGAACAACCAGTTGTCGAACTAGATCAGAAATATAACCAACTTAAAGGGGCTCTAGCAGACAGATGTCAAGAATTAGACACTGCGTTAGTGCAATCCCAAGGCGTCCAAGATGCACTAGATAGCATCATTGCTTGGTTGTCCATAGCTGAAACCCAATTCAAAAACATCCAAAGACCAGCTTCACTTATCAAAGAACGCCTCGAAGAACAGTTGCGTGAACAACGTGTTTTCCAATCTGACGTCGATACTCACGTTCCCTCCATAGATTCTGTCTACTTATCCGCCAGCGAGTTAATTTCCAGCTCCAGCAATGCTAGGGTAGCGAAGAAGATCGAATCGAAACTGCAAGACGTGCGCACGAGATTCGAAAAATTGTACGACAGGTCACAAAAACGACTTGAATTCCTCGAAGAAGTTTACAGCCACCTGAAAGAATTTAATACGGAATCCAAACACTTCGAAGAGTGGTATAGTGGTATTCTGGATATTCTCGAGTCGAGAGATTTGTTAAAATTATCCATCGAAGAATATTCGCATAAAATGCGAGAGGTTGCTAAGAACAGAGATGATAAACGCGACCTCTTCGACAACGTGGTTAAAAATGGCAAAGAGTTGGTGAATCAGCGTGACGTCATCGACACAGCTCCTGTGCGTGATCGAGTGAAGGCAATGGAAAATCAATGGCGCGACCTTAACAGCATCCTGGACGAGAAGCAGAAGTTGTCGAAACAACGATCTGAGCAACTAAGCGCCTACGAAACCCTCAGGGATCAAGTTTACGAGTGGTTGAATAAGATGGAAAATAAAGTTGCCCGAATGGATTCTGTAGCGGTTGAGATTGAAACTTTAAAACGACAGAGTGAAGAATTGAAACCAATTGTAAAAGAGTATAGGGATTATGCAGGCACCATAGATAAGATCAACGATGTCGGTACACTATACGATACTCTTCTTCGTGGTGATAGATCAGATTCGCCGTCTAGAAGACGCTCACAAGGTTACAGTCCAACAAAGAGAACATCGGTTGGAGTTAGTCCATGTAAGTATTATTAATAATAAATTTACCAAACGAGAGTTTAATCTACGTTTTTGTTACATTTATCTAGTACGTCGTCCTTCACAAGATGGTCGCTCTCCTTCCCCAACCAAAGCATTGAGCCCGCTCTCACCAGGAGGGTCAAGCGGATTCTCTTCTCGTAGATCAAGTCAAGATGGCTTCCACCTAGACGACTTATCACCAGTGCAACAACAGCTTTCAGAAATCAATAACAGGTACTCTCTTCTCGGCATCAAATTAAATGATCGTCAATCCGAAATAGATACGACTCGTGAAGAGCTTAAACGCCAATTAGACAATCTAAAGATGTTGCGAGCATTTTTGGAAAAACTCCAAAGACAACTTCCCGAAGATGGTGTTCCAAATACCAAAGAGGAGGCGGACAAAGCTGGTCGTAACCTTAAACAAATTCTCGAAGAGATGTACGAGAAGCAATCCTTACTCGATTCAACAAAAAGTCAAGTTAGAGATTTGCTCAAAAGAAAACCGGGCGCATTGGGTGCTGACAATTTGAATTACGAATTGGAGCAAGTTGTATCATTATGGAAAGCGTTGAACGATTTCATTAAAGATCGCATTAAATTAATAGAAGATCTCAAAGAGTTCCACGACACGCACGACTCGTTGGTATTGTGGCTCGCTTCTAAGGAACGAATGTTGACGGTATTAGGGCCTATTTCCAGCGATCCCAGAATGGTACAATCCCAAGTCCAACAAGTGCAAGTTTTGCGCGAAGAATTCAGATCCCAACAGCCACAATTACAACATTTCATCGAAGTTGGGGATTCCGCTCTCGATGCCGTTGGCCCCGATACTCCTGATGGCCGTAAAATTAACGACAAACTGTCGAACGTACAGAAACGCTGGTCTGAATTGTTGGCAAAATTAGAGGAACGCGCAGATTCTTTGGGCGCAGCGGCCGACACAAGCAGAGAATTCGATGCTCAATTGACAAGACTTCGAGACGGCCTCCAAGCAATATCTGATAATCTCGATGAATTGCCGTTGGATAAAGATCCTGAAGAACAACTTAGGAAAGTAGAGAATCTAGAGAGACAACTCGAAGGTCAGCGACCTCTATTAGCAGATTTAGAAACTGCTGGAGTCCAATTGTGTGACGTACTTAGTGACCCAGCATCTCGCGCGGATATTCAAGCTAAATTAGCGTCAGTTGTGAGACAATACAACGCATTGCAGAGGAAATTAGATCATAAGAAAGCAGATATCGAAGGTTCTCTTAGAGATGGACGCCAATTCGAAGCTTCTTGCGCTAAAACCTTGGGTTGGTTGTCTGACGAATTGAACAACATGAATGAGCGGTTGCTAGTTTCAGCCGATCGCGATGTCTTAGAACAACAGTTGGTGCAACACGAACCTATTTACAGAGATGTTTTGGCTAGAGAACACGAAATAATTATGCTCCTCAATAAAGGTCGAGACATAGCAAGGAATGCTAGGAGCGAAAATCGCAATCTACAAAGAGAATTAGATAAAATCCAAACGCAGTGGGATAAATTACGCAAGGAGACAGTTGACAGGAATACCCGATTACAGACCTGCATGGAGCATTGTCGCAAGTACTACAGGACTTTGGAAACATTCTTACCATGGCTGAGACAAGCAGAAGATAAATTAGACAGCCTTAAGCCATCATCTTTCAAACGCAAACATATCGAGAAACAACTGAAGGAACTTCAAGCGTTCAGAAACGACGTCTGGAAACGTTCTGGAGAATATGAAAACACCAAATCACTAGGAGAGACTTTCTTCTCAGCCTGCGATATCGATAAAGACATAGTCAAAAACGAATTGTCAAACTTGAAGGAAAGATGGGAGAAACTTAATAACGACCTTATAGAAAGAACGCAGTCTCTAGAGGATCAATCGAGAAAATTATCAGATTTTAATGAAAATCTGCGCGACCTACAACATAGTCTAGAACGTTGCGAGGATAAGTTGACATCTCACGATGCTTTAGGAGGCGCAGCTAAAGATCCGAAGATGTTGGATAGGATCAAGAACTTAAGGGAGGAGGTCGTAGGATTGAAGAAACCTCTACAAACAGTTCGGAATCAAGTATCAGATTTGGTTAATGAAGCTAGAGAAAATGGAATCGATGCTAACCACCTCCACGAAGAAGTTAACGGGCTCGGTGATCGTATTGATGATCTACAAGCAAAACTAGATGACCGCTGTTCGGAATTGCAATCCGCCGCTACAGCAGTTACACAATTTAACGAACAAGTCAAAAATCTTTCTTTGGACTTATCTAATCTCGAAGCGGAGTTAGACGGTATGAAACCGCCCGGTAGAGATTTCAAAACAATCAGAATACAAATTGATGATGTCGGCGCATTGATTAAGAAATTAAATAAAGCGTCTGATAGTGTAAATGACGCTATAGCGTCAGGCGAACGACTGGTCGATAGTGGATTTGCACCGGACACGGTTCAAACAAGAGAACAAGTAAATAACTTAAACAAGCAGTTGGCAAAACTAGATGACAGGGCGAGAACTCGTGAATCGGAATTAGAAAAGGCGTTTAAGAAACTGGAACAATTCTATTTGGTTCACGCCGCTGTTATTGATGATATCGACGAAGCTAATACGCAAGTTCGCAAGTTGAAGCCTGTTGCATCAGACGTAGATAGCATCCGAGCTCAACAACAGGATTTCAAACGATTCAGAGCCCAGTTTATCGAACCACTGAGCAAGAATGTCGACGAGTGTAATCGCGGTGGACAAGATCTCATACAATCCGCTGCTCCAGGAGTTAACACAGCAGCACTTGAGAAGGACCTTGAAAAGATGAACGATAAATGGAACGACCTGAAGGAAAGAATTAATGACCGCGATAGAAGATTAGATGTAGCTTTACTTCAATCCGGCAAATTTAAGGAAGCATTAGATGGGCTTGATAAGTGGTTAACCGACACTGAAGAACTAGTAGCCAATCAGAAACCGCCATCCGCTGATTATAAAGTTGTAAAAGCTCAACTGCAAGAACAGAAGTTCTTAAAGAAAATGCTTTTGGACAGACAAGGCTCTATGTCTTCTCTTTTCAATATGGGCAATGAAATTGCACGTGAAGCCGATCCTACTGAACGGAAATCCATCGAAAAACGCCTTAAAGACCTCATGCTGAGATTCGACGGTTTAACCGAAGGTGCGCAACAACGTACTTTAGATTTGGAACAAGCCATGAAAGTCGCTAAGGAGTTCCAGGACAAATTAGTAGGCTTGCAAGATTGGTTAGTTCGGTCCGAAAGAAAGATTAAGGATATGGAACTAGTACCTACTGATGAGGAAAAGATACAACAACGTATCAGAGAACATGGTGTAAGTATATTTAGTATCACAAAGATTAATGCATTTTGCAAATCGAATTGTATATTTGTAGGTATTGCATAACGATATATTAGGCAAAAAGGCAGACTTCAGCGAATTAACGGACATCGCTTCTAATTTAATCTCGTTGGTTGGTGAAGATGAAGCGATACTTCTAGGAGAGAAATTGAAAGATGTAGCAGACAGATACGGAAAGTTGGTAGATGCAAGCGAAAAAGTTGGACAATTGCTCAGTGCGTCAAGGCAAGATCTGAGGGACTTAGTATTTACTTATCAAGACCTCGCGGCATGGATGGATAAAATGGAACAGAAATTAGGGCGTTACAAAGTCCTAGCTGTCCATCCAGATAAAATCTTACAACAAATGGATGACCTAGCGGTAAATTCATCTTATAAATATAATAGCTTTTATATACGTAAGTAAATTCTGTTTTTTTTTTTATTATTATTTAGAATCTCACGGAAGACATCGCAAGTCGCCAGAAGGATGTTGATCACACAGTAGATACTGGTGTGGAATTAATGCGACACATATCATCCGACGAAGCGTTACAACTCAAAGACAAACTAGATTCTCTACAAAGGCGTTACAATGAACTTACTTCTAGAGGGACCGATCTACTGAATCAAGTACGAGCGATGTTACCATTAGTCGAACAATTCCATAAGAACCACAATAACTTGGTGGAATGGATGCAGGGTGCCGAAGCAATTTTGCAATCGGCAGAACCGCAAGAAGGCGATATCGCACGCTTAGAACTCGATCTGCAAGAATTAAGGGGAGTGTTAGAAACAATCAACTTAGTCGGTCCTCAGTTGAGCCAAGCAAGTCCTGGTGAAGGAGCCGCTACCATTGAAGGATTGGTTACCCGGGATAATAGGAGGTTTGACGCTATCGCCGACCAAATTCAGAGACGCGCAGAAAGAATACACCTCGGCAAACAGCGAGCGCTTGAGGTCACTACTGATATCGACGAGCTTCTAGAATGGTTCAGGGAAGTTGAGAGCCAAATAAGAGATGCAGAAAAACCATCCGCTGAACCGGATCTCATCCGGGTACAATTGAAAGAGCACAAAGCATTGAACGATGATATCTCCAGTCAGAAGGGACGCGTAAGGGACGTTTTGTCAACGGCGAAGAAGGTGCTTAGAGAAAGTCCGCCTAGTGAAGATACATCTTTGATTCGTGAAAAGATGGAAGACCTACGAGAAATGATGGATACCGTCTCCGGATTAAGCAGTGATAGGTTAGGAGTGCTAGAGCAAGCTTTGCCTCTTGCAGAGCACTTCAACGACACGCACAATGTATTAGCCAACTGGCTTGGTGATATGGAAGAGCAAGTTTCAATGCTTTCCATGCCTGCCATGAGACCCGATTTGATAGCACAACAACAAGATAGGAACGAAATGTTCGTGCAGTCTATCAACGAACACAAACCTCTTGTAGACAAACTAAACAAAACTGGGGAGGCTTTAATAAGATTATGCAATGAAGATGACGGTTCCAAAGTTCAAGAGTTAATAGACAGCGACAACGAGCGCTACGCTGCTTTGAGATTGGAATTGCGTGAACGTCAACAAGCTCTCGAGAGAGCACTGCAGGAGAGTTCGCAATTCAGCGATAAACTCGAAGGAATGTTGAGGGCTTTGACAAATACCGCCGATCAAGTTAACAACCAAGATCCAATCTCGGCGCACCCACCGAAAATACATGACCAAATCAATGATAACGAATCATTAATGGATGACATAGACAAGCGAAAGGAAGCGTATGCTGCAGTAAAGAGAGCAGCAGATGATGTCATCAACAAAGCGCCCAATAGATCCGACCCGGCGATTAAAGATATTAAACGCAAACTCGATAAGCTGAAGAATTTGTGGGATGATGTGCAAAATGCAACTAACACTCGTGGAAAATCTCTCAACAATACTTTGAGTGTAGCTGAGCGTTTTTGGAAAGAATTACATGCCATCATGGCTGTACTTAAGGATCTAGAGGATTCTCTGACAAGTCAAGAACCTCCCGCTGTTGAACCAAAAACTATTCAGAAGCAACAGGTTGCCTTGCAGGAAATTAGGCAGGAAATCGACCAAACTAAGCCGGAGGTAGATCAAGTAAGAACATCTGGAAAGAAATTGATGCAACTGTGTGGTGAACCGGATAAACCTGAAGTAAAGAAACATATTGAAGATTTAGATAACGCTTGGGATAATATCACAGCTCTATATGCCAAACGCGAGGAAAACCTAATCGATGCCATGGAGAAAGCTATGGAATTCCATGAAACCTTACAGGTATACCTTTATATGAAAATGTATGTTTAAAATATTATACTTATTGCAAATATTTTGTTTAAGAATCTCGTTGAGTTCCTGCAAAAAGCAGAAGATAAATTCCATCGCATGGGACCACTGGGATCTGACATAGTCGCCGTGAAACGCCAAATTGCACAATTAAAAGACTTTAAATCCGAAGTTGACCCTCACATGGTGAAAGTTGAAGCATTAAACAGGTCAGTACCTCTCAGATGTTCTCATTACATCTCGAATTTAGCATTGCGACAGTATATAATTAAATGAATTATATTGTACTTTCGCAATTATACCTCCTTTTCTAAATTATTGAAAATATTTCCTTCAAGGCGTTCTTTGATCTCATTTGTTTCTAATTTTATGATGAGAAACTCTTATTAACAGATTTTTTGTTGTTTTTTCCATTTCTTTTCTGTGAACCGGATCCTACTACAGGAGTCTTATCAGGCAAGATATATTTTAAGGGTGTTTTGAAGATGCTGCCTCTTGTGTTAACGCAAATACCTCGCATGCCTATATATGTTTAAATTAAATTAATGCTAAAACAACTTCCAGTAATACTTTAATAATTTTCTAAATAAAATGCTGATTAAATTACTTGAAGTTGTTTTTTGCATATAAAGAATAAATGCCGAGGACTTGCTATTTCATTGTTTCTCTGTGTCAAAACTCTAACAAATATGTCTTATGCTTTTGTGTTATTTTTCCTGTATATTTTGAAATTATTACGCTTTTGTCGCTGTGCGCATTATATGTGTGAAGCTTCGTTTTTGTTTTAAATAGGTATAAAACTCAAATGGAAGGTGGAATGTCGGATTCTTGTAATAAAGTTATTTAATTACTTCTAAAAAATGCTTTTTAGATTCATTGAAAGGAAATATGTCAACAGTATTGTAAATTAGGACACAAATTCAAGGAACCTAGGAAACGTGGCGCACATACATTTTCAAAGATACAACTTTACATTTTTGTAAATATGTACAAAACAACAGGCAAACATAGAATTTATTTAATTAACGTGTTCAGACACGAATAACGTGTATATTAAAAGACTTAGTTGAAATTATTGTATTGGTTAAAACAAAACTAAACGGCTGATAATTTTATTTCATTTGCTTCATTCATCACTCGAGCAATTCAGTAGTTTGATAAGTGAGGATTTAATGTGTATAAATGTGAGACTCATTTTGTGGTTAATATCCATTCTTGCAAGTATTTATTCACTTTTATATTACATTATGTGTTTCGTTTAAATCTCATAAAAATGCATGCCCCACAAGATCTAATTGTAAATTATCCAAATGTAAAAATTACTAGCAGATCATTCATTCCCCCCTACACTCAAATATAAAAAATGTTGATATGAAATGATTCTGAATAATTTTTGTACATATTTGCATAGATATTTCTGAGCACGTTTTTATCAAAATTTTATTTAGCAAAGAGCTTGACAGCAAACGCAATGCTTGATTTTAGCTTCATATATTGTACATATATTTGCACGCTTCCAGTTATTATCCACTGTTTTCTTATGCTATATTCTGTCCGTATCTAGTACTCGATAAGCTTCCTTACTTCTCGCGATATTCGTTTAAATGGTTGCATGTTACGGCTTCATTCGTTTCTGAAACGTCTAATTTTATTTTCCTGTTTCAAATAGGCAAGCACAAGAACTTACCGAACGCACTTCTGCCGATCAAGCTGCAGCCATAAAAGAACCTCTTTTGGCCGTCAACAGGAGATGGGACGACCTGCTCCGAGGTATCGTAGAACGTCAAAGACAACTAGAGAACGCTTTGTTGCGTCTTGGTCAATTTCAACATGCTCTGGACGAGCTCCTGGTATGGATTAGGAAAACGGACGGCACCCTTGACGAACTGAAGCCGGTAGCTGGTGATCCACAAATATTAGAAGTTGAATTGGCCAAACTGAAAGTTCTAATTAACGACATTCAAGCCCACCAGACTAGCGTTGATACCCTAAACGATGCTGGTCGACAAATTATCGAAAGCGGTGAAGGAACTGACGAAGCCTCGGTTACCTTAGATAAATTGAATATCCTGAACACCCAATGGAGATCTCTCATGCAGAAAGCAGCCGATAGACAAAGAGAACTGGAAGATGCTTTGGCTGATGCCCAACACTTCCATGCTGAAATTCAAGACCTTCTCAGCTGGTTAGGCGATGTCGATGCAATCATAGCTGCAAGTAAACCAGTTGGCGGATTACCAGAAACAGCTACCGAGCAATTGGAACGATTCATGGAGATTTACAACGAATTAGAAGAGAATAGGCCGAAAGTTGAAACTGTCTTAGCTCAAGGACAGGATTATCTAAAGAAAGGTAATGTAAATTTGCGAATATTTTAATAGGTTGCTAAAATAAATGTGTTTACGCTGCAATAGGTTCCAACGCAGCATCTAATTTGCAACACAATCTGCGTACGCTGAAACAACGATGGGATTCCGTAACATCTAGGGCTAATGACAAGAAGATCAAACTAGAAATCGCCCTTAAGGAAGCTACCGAATTCCACGAGGCGTTACAAGCATTTGTTGACTGGTTGACCAACGCAGAAAAGATCCTATCTAACTTGAAACCCGTTTCCAGAGTTTTAGAAACAATACAATCCCAAATTGAAGAGCACAAAGTATTCCAGAAAGATGTCAGCGCCCACAGAGAAGTCATGTTGAATTTAGACAAGAAAGGAACACATCTGAAATACTTCAGCCAGAAGCAGGATGTTATTCTGATCAAGAATTTGTTGATAAGCGTTCAACACAGATGGGAACGTGTAGCTAGTAAATCGGCGGAAAGAACTCGCGCCTTAGATTTGGGTTATAAAGAAGCTAAAGAGTTCCACGACTCCTGGTCCGGCTTGATGATTTGGCTGGAGGAAACTGAAGAAAGTTTAGACGAACTCCTTACAGATTCAGTCGGAAACGACCCAGAACGCATCAGAGATAGACTGTCCAAACATCACGAATTCCAAAGAAGTTTATCTGTTAAACAAGCAACTTACGACAATACTATGAAAGCGGGTAAAACTTTGAAAGATAAAGCTCCGAAGGCTGACGAACCTACAATAAAGCAAATGTTAATTGACCTGAAAAATAAGTGGACATCCGTTTGTGCAAAGAGCGTCGATAGGCAAAGAAAACTCGAGGAAGCACTGCTCTATTCTGGCCAGTTCAAAGAAGCTATTGCAGCTTTATTGGAATGGCTGAGGAAGGTGGAGAAGGAATTATCAGATGAGAAACCAGTGCATGGAGATTTGGATACGGTCAATCATCTCGTCGACGTACATGAAAGCTTCCAACAGGATTTGCAAGCTCGGAATGTACAGATGGGCTCAGTAATGCGCACTGGTCATGAATTGGAAATTAAAGCGAACAAAACTGATGCCACCACCATTCGTAGCCAACTGAACGATCTTAATGGGTTATGGGACAATGTGTCAACGTTGACTAATCGTAAGTCTGCTAGATTGGAGAAGGCACTTCGAGAAGCTGAAAAATTGCACAAGTCAGTTCACATGCTCTTAGATTGGCTCTCCGAGGCCGAAAGGACATTAAGATTCGTCGGTCAGACTCCCGAAGATGAAAATACTGCGCACGAACAAGTGCAAGCTCTAGATAAATTGAGAAACGAACTACGGGAAAAAGAGATTGAAAAAGACGCTACTTTAGAATTGGCGCGCGCCGTATTGTCGAAGGCTCATTCAGATGCAGTGCCCGTCATAAAGAACTGGATAACAGTAATACAAACGAGGTGGGAAGAGGTTACCCAATGGGCCACGGCACGATATCAGAGATTGAACGCCCATATGCAATCGTTGAAGGATTTGGATAATTGTTTAGAGGAGCTGATCACTTGGTTATTGGGTTTGGAAAATACACTGAACGCCCTAAAACGAGAAGAACTCCCAATGGACATACCTTCTACGGAACGGCTGATAGCGGACCATAAGGAGTTCATGGAGAACACGCAAATGAGACAAGGTGAAGTCGATCGCGTCTGCAAATCTAAACAGATAAAATCTGCTCAACAGCCTAAAGATCCACGCCGATATGGAAAGAATAAGATGCCGCTGTAAGTACCTTAAAAACACGTTTATAGTAAAAATAGCTTAAATTTTATCAATTTATTATGAATTTAGTTTAGTTAGGGTAGTTTGAAGTTTTAAGTTTTACATCATAATAATGGTAAAAACACCAGTTGTTTTTTTTTTCTTCTCTTTTTGAAAAGGCACAATACACAATGAAAATTTCCACTGCACTTTCTGCAAATGCCACTTTTTTAATACACTGAACAATATTCCATTACAAAACTCTCGCTGCAACACAAATTATGCAATTTGTTACATATTTTGCTTATGTTTCCTATGTTATTTATGTTACAAGTTGCTCCAGTTAAGATCATGCCTTCATTTTATTCCGGAAGCCACGTGACCATCAAAATGTGTAACGCAATTAACTCTATTGACCGGTCTGGATTGCCAAACTTACATCTTATGTTTACGTTGGTTACAATTACGATTTTATGTCCTGAGGTCAACATAAAATTCTAACCTTTTTAAATGATCACATAGCTTTTGGT
Source organism: Cetonia aurata (assembly GCA_949128085.1). Classification (NCBI taxonomy): domain Eukaryota; kingdom Metazoa; phylum Arthropoda; class Insecta; order Coleoptera; family Scarabaeidae; genus Cetonia; species Cetonia aurata. The sequence goes on from OX421883.1 coordinate 18,800,876, forward strand.
ATTGGACGAAGGCACGATAAAAGCGACCATGATAATAACTGGAGTATTCACCTTTCCCGACTCACAACAGAAACATTGTTATGATGTGATTACCTTATTTATGTTTACTTCATCACATGCATGTAATATTTTCCTTTGTTGCTTGCGATCTGCCTCCCACATCAGTCGCGGATCACAGCATGATATTCGTGAATCTTCACCTGAAAACTACGGCACTCTTGGTCGCAAACAAAGGTATGTTATCTATCCTATGATTGTGTCACACGTACGATTGTTATTGTATATTTTGTGTTTTGTAACGTGTAGATTAGTTCAGTATGAGTAGGTAGTTATGTAGATAGTATAGTCATTCGTTTCAATTCATTTGTAGTCCATACACGTGTCGAAATTGTGATAGTTCCCTGAAATATTACACATGAAAAAGTGTTAATTCCCAGTTAGTTCAAGTTATTAAAGTGGTTATAAAAATCAGTTTTGATGTTTTTAAATGGAAATACTTACTATGGTTGCATAAAATTGACGAAAAACGGACACCTGTTCTAAAACATTTTCAACTTTTCCATGTTTTTCTCCTTGTATTTATTATATTTTGTAAACGACTTTAACATTATATTATTAAATGATCTTTCGAATAAAAGATAAGGTAAATATGAATGAAAATGTTTCTATTCTGATTCGCAAAAGAAATTGTGTTTTTTACAAATTCACACCAAAGAAGATTAATTTTTGATGCAAAACCCATAATTATTTGAATTTGTCTTAAAGTAGGTCCTGTTTCTGCTCTTGTTTCCGACATTTTACACCTCTTCGGTAATCTAATTTATAATCTATTTTAGCGAACGTTTTTCTGAATTTTTATACATACACCTAAGCTCTGTTATTAAATTTTGTTAATCTTGTTTTATCAATCATCAGTTTAATGAGCGTAGTCATTTTATAAATGTCTAGTTCCATTTTTCTTTCTTTTAAACTTTATCTTTTATTATTGTTTAGCTTTAGAACAATGAGCTGATTTATCAAATGAATCCATTTTTAGTATTTTCATATTTTATCATTGAGAAACTGAATTCGTTGAATTATCTCTTGCATGTTTACCATTCATACACTTTTACCAATTTCATTCAATCTGTATTTAACAGTAAAGTTACCAGCACAACATTGCTGTTTTTTTGTATATGTATATATAAAACAATCTTATTCATTCAGCGAAAATGCAAATTTATTTCATTTATATATACAATACCACGAAGCGAGAATTTTAAAAGAATAGATTTGTTTTGACACGCACGAACACAAAAATGTACTGCTTACGATCAATGTCTATTAATGTTTATGCTTTTTGCATGCTTGAATGTGTTCTACTTGTCTGTTTTCTAGCTTCAAGGGATCACAAACTTTGAACAGCGGACAGAGAGGAAGGTTAGAATGTCTCTTTTAAAGCATTAAATAATATCACTATACTTTTAACTCATTAACGAAGAAGGAATGCTATGATCATAATGATTAACTTCAGAATCTAACACATTATATTATTTGTTGTATATGGTTTGTGTAGTAACTTAGATTTATTTGGCTAAATTTTATAAAACTAATTACAAATAATTACTGATTGATTTGCTTCCTAATCGATTCAAATTGAGAGAATTATAGTGATGGGAGAATGGAAAGTACTTGCTGTACTCGAGAGGTTGTTTTGAAATACTCGAGTACTGTTAATTATAGGAGCCGTTTTCTAGGTCACGTGTACATATATATCTCTCATAAGGCATTTACTGGATTCTTAGACTTGAATTAACTACGCTCTCGTCTTTGTGGTAGTTCTTAAGATTCAAGTATTATATTTTTGGTAGTAAAACTCGAGAGAATGTCTATAATATAATAGATCTTTTATTTAATTCTGAAAATCGCATTATCGCAATTATAAGTAACCCAAATAACACTCGGTGGCTGCTCTGAATTTATCATAGAAGTTACTAACAGTTTCAATTTAGCAAAGGACATTCATCCTCACTAAAGATATAATCTTCTTATAGGTTGTAATTCTTATTTTTACACAATCAAAAGTAAGAGAATTGTCGCAGAATAATCTGTGATAATTCTACATGTAGGCTACAAATTGCCACTCGCACACCATTTTTAACGTGAATTATAACTAACATTGATATACATTTGATGATGCATCTTACAATTAGCATAAAAATAAAGGTAAAAGTTCTTTGCTCTTAGGTAGGTCTTTCAAGAGCTTATAATCTTGAAATTTGAAATAAATATTGGTTGTAATTGTGATTTTGTGCACAACATTAAAATACTAAATTCTCCATAAATTTTTATATCGCCCATCACTTGGCATTAAATAAAGGATCTGTGCAATATTCGACTCTAAGTTCTCGATTTCACTCATCACTAATGACGATGTTTAATAAATTTTATTTTAAAATTGCGTATTTTTGAAATAATAAATCATTTAAGGCATTTATATAATTTCTGACAACTAGCGCGAATTTTAATTAGTTTATTTCATTTTATTGTTAGCTTTAAAAAGATGTATTTAAGTAATAATACAGTTAACAGAACTGCATTGCAACTTTTGTTAGTAAACCGTTCGTTAATGAGATTTATTTATTATTTTTTTTTTGTTAGCTGTATTGTCATAGTATTATCATTAGAGATTGTTTGAGTGTGCTGCATGATTGCTATTGTTAACAGCCGAAGCAGTCCTGGTAGAGAACTTAGCCCTGATCCACAGGTGCCTCATATCGGTCCGAGATTCCCACCACCTGGCAGGTTAGATTATTTAGATTTAGAAATAAAACGAAAATATAAATCTGATACCTATAAAAAAATTTTACTGATGCTTATTTAATCTTAAAATATCAGAGTTAATCACCAAAGGTGAGTTCATTGCATCAGTAAATATACCGCATTATGAAATAATATTCGATCAATTCTATAGAAAAAGGTGTTCCGCAATGACAAACTTTGATACCTTTATAGTTGATTACTATTAATAACGATATTATTTCATATCCTTTCGGCATTGCATACAATAATTTGTATAAGTTACGATGGCATAGGTCATATTTGGGGGTGTTTGCTATGTTTTTTTTTTGCTTGGGCGTTTTCGTCATAAAACGTGACTAACAATATTTATGTGTGATGTTGCGACGTATACACACATTGAAATACATACATCACATCAATACACAACAATTTATGATGGGATTCTACACATATTTGTAGGGCCTGGAGATGTAGGGTTATTAGTGAGTCTGTAGGAGAGTAAGTATTCACAGATAACCTTACTGGTGTTACATATATGTATGAATCCCACTATTATATTATACCTCTACATAAACACTATATATAATACAAAGAACATATATATACATAAAATTTACTGTATGCATATGCAAGAAATACTAAAAAACTAGCAGCAGTTCTTGAGGTGGGCAAGTTGTAATATATCTATGTGGTGATTTTTAAGTAGCGGAGAACCAGAATTCAAGTCACAGCGTGTTAAATTCCTGTATGATAAATGGCGCAACGTATGGATGCTATCGTGGGAGAGACAACGCGAACTTTACAGCCATCTGGCTTACTTGAGGGAGAAGCAGAGGGCGGAGAACTTCTCTTGGGACGACTGGAGAAAGCGGGTAAGTGCAATTTAGAAATTTTTGCGTTTAATTTGTTGATAAACCACAAAATACACAATTAGTTATTACTCATTTTCACAATTAAATTGTTTATATAGCAATTTAGGTCAACATTATTAAATGTAACTTATTTTCACAGTTCTTGAAATTCATGAACCACAAGAAATCCCGTTTGACAGATCTCTTCAGAAAGATGGATAAAGACAATAATGGTTTGATACCCAGAGGTGACTTTATAGATGGCATCATCAATACCAGTAAGACAGACGTCGTTACTCTTGCATGTTCAAACTTTAACTTACATAAAACATTTCCCTGTAACTTTTAGAATTCGACACGAACCGTTTAGAAATGAAAGAAGTGGCGGATATGTTTGATCGAAACAACAAAGGCTTGATCGACTGGAAAGAATTCATAGCAGCCCTGCGACCTGACTGGGAAGAAAAGAAACCGGATGTCGACGCGCAGAAGATACATGACGAAGTGAAACGTCTTGTGATGTTATGTACCTGTAGGCAAAAGTTCAGGGTGTTCCAGGTTGGCGAAGGAAAGTATAGGGTACGTAGTGTGCAATTAAATTGAATTTACCGTTAATATGTAAGATTATTTGCAGTTTGGGGATAGTCAGAAGTTGCGATTGGTTCGCATACTTCGAAGTACCGTGATGGTACGAGTTGGGGGTGGTTGGGTGGCCCTGGACGAATTTTTACTGAAGAACGATCCATGCAGAGGTACGTATAGATATTTAATAAAGGTATTTAAGATGAGAAAGCGGCGGTAACATTTTCTGTTATATTTAATTGATTGTTGCTATAAAGATTTAATAATTAATACTGTGCTGTACAAATACTATGTAAATATCGGCTAATTTACGTTAATTGATATAATTATATGGCTTGATTTTCTTGTGTATAGTAACTGTAAGTGATTTAACAATTCAAGCATTGACACAAGTAACACAAGTCGATATTTTCGCTTTCAAATTCCAGCTTTCTTGGTATTGGGTGCTGTATTAATTCGAGATATGCACAGTGTAAATAAAATAATTATGCCAAATTGAAAATATAAAATATTTATTATATATTATGAAGTCTATCTATTTTCATCAAATATGTTGCTCATTTTGAAAGATATTTTGTTCCTTTATGATTTTCAAACGGTTCGATAAAGGTTTTAAGCCAAAAAACAATACAACAAATATTAACTGTTTAGCGATTTCCAAACCGTCTTGTTCCTGATATTTAGAAGTATTCATTAATGTATTAAGCATAATGGAAGACCAATGATAGTAAGAACGGTACGACCGAAAAGAATTTCTGCCTGCAAAAATTTTGTACTCATATCACACCCAAGCGTCTAAGTAGTTATTGTTGCTGATAAAATCTCTAGCAATACATCAACCACTTACTGGTTATTTCTTATGATCATTACAAAATAGCACAAATATCGCTTATTTTCAATGTAGTATGATACTAATGTGAATATTAGGTAATTAGATTCAGGAAACAAAACGATCTATTACTAATTTCGTTTACAGGATGATTCATTAAAGCTGGCTACTGGCTATATCTCCGTGACGATTTGTGTGAGAGCTTAGAGAAAAAAAAATATACTAGTAAATATGACCATGAAAACGTCCTAAAAAATATTTTTAAGGTTCTGCAGTTTTCGCAAGATGGCGTAATTTTTATTTTTGCTTTTATTATACTTATTAATAATTTTCTTTTATTAAGGTTGGTGAAAAATAAATAAAAAATAACCAGCTCATAATTATCTATAAGTTTGGTTCATGACATTTTGAGATTGTATAAAGTGGTGGGGCAAGCAAACTACTTTTTATCACCGGAAAGTCCTTGTAACTTTAGTGCATGTCAGCCAATTTTCAAAAACTTGAACTCGTTCTGAAGAGAACATCAAGTAGGTGAAGAACGTAAATAATATTGTTTGCTTTATTGCTATAAATGGAAGCTAGATGGCGTTACCTACTAGTTGTCTTATTTATGGAATTTTCTCGAAAAATCAAATGGGATGGTACCATTATAATCAATCCAGAAAAAATAGAACACAATGACCCTTTTAATCTGTAAAAACCGTGATTATCTGTTGTCGTTCTAAAGATAATTCGCTTTTGTAAATTTTCTAAATTTTTGGCTCACCCTGTAAGCTGTAAGTTTAATTAAATAAAAAACCGGGTACTTTATTACCTTACCGCCCTCTCGGCAATACCAGCATTTTGCAAACTTTCAAAATATAGAGCTAGTAACAATATAAGCTTTCTTATCGAAAAAATAAATCACTTTGACAAATTAAGAGATGCAAAAACTAAACTATGACAATTAATTACTGGGATCATTTCACAGGTTACTACATTGTGTTAATGATTAAGTGTCACCCAAAAAAATATAAGTATTTCGATTAGGATACGTTATTCTTTCTTATCGAATTTACAGGACGGTCCAAAAGTTTTAGAAAATTTACAAAAGTCAAATTATCTTTTTAACGACAGAAATTGAGGCTGGTGTAAACTTCAATGGGTAGACTTAATTCTTGTACCTATAAGGAATGATGGACAATGTTTTGAATACTTAAAATAATGAACAGATATTAATAGGTACTATTATTTTTTATTTTTATTGTTAATAAATATCCTTCCGGTGTGTTCTTATTTAAATTCTTTCCTGAAAGCATTTAATTATTATTATAAGCCATTCCATTTGAATTTTTTGCATTAAGGCAAACTATATTATATTGATGCTTTTCACCTATTTGATGTTTTTGAAAATCGGTTGACATTTACTAAAGTTTTTTTTTGTGTGATAAACTTTATAGTAGATGCAATCTCAAGGTGCCATGAACCAAACTTACAAATAATTATGAGCTGTTTATTTTTTATTTATTTTTCACCAACCTTAATAAAGATAAATTATCAAAAAGAATAATGAATGCAAAAAGAAAACAAAGTGCGCCATCTTGCGGGAACTTCAGAAACTTAAAAATATTTTTAAGGATGCTTTCATGACCACATTTACTAGTACAATTTTTTTCCCTAAGCTCTAGTACCCACTCTGGAACTTTTCTGGCATTAGAATCACCGACAGGCGTGTATTTCTTTTCTTTTTTCATTTTAATGGATTTATTTATCATATATCGTAGCTGCTTTTAATATTTCTAACAAACAGGACGTTCGTACAAAACTGACAGAAATAAATTAAGTTAAAACATTTCGCTTCTGTGTTTGCGCCTGCGCATTGCTTTCATTTTCTTCCTTTCCAAGTTCCGTTTAGGCACAGTTTTACTTGCACACATCAGCAATAAAACACAGATAAGGTGAAATTTGTTTCCATTATTTTTCACTACAACAATATGCCTATACATAATAAATGCCGTTTAATTGGTAGGTACACAGAATATGGCTTTTTATTTTTAGACTTCGTTAAAAACGGATTTTGTAGATCAGATGATTGCTATTTTATCATAACCATACATGCTTCTTTACGGAATATGATTACTATAATTGATATAATACAATAACAGAAAAAAAATGGTATAGCTAATATTGTTGCTTATAAATTAAATAACCATGTAAATACGCAGCATTCTAATTAAATAAAAAATCGCTTAAAATAGCATAAATTAGAAATAAGAATGTACGCACAGCCGACAGAAAATGTTATCGCCCTTATATAATAAATAATACAAACCTATTGATTTAACAAATTGAGATTACACAGTTATTTACACTACACACATATACACAACACCCAATGTTTCTAAACCAAAGTGGGAACAGTATCGATATAGGTACTACTGATTAATAATAATGCAATAATAACGGGATGCGATTGTTGCTAAGTAAAAGAGAATATAAATATTAACCCATCCCTTGTGTTTCCTAATTCGCTTCAAATTTTTTTACGTCCCTCACGACCGCATCGCCCTAATCTTTTTAACTTTACTACATACATACCATATTTGTGTGTTAATAACACTGAGATCATCCCTTCTCTTTTCTACTCGGATCATGTAACAACCACATTTATTAACTCCTGAGGAAATATGTTTTTGTCATGGTTAATAACTAATAACAGAAATTTCATACACTCACCATGAACTTAAATTAAACCGATACTTTTGTCTTGTTTTCGAAGTAACATTTAAAATAATTACCTACCATAAACACAAACAGCGTCCTCTAACGAAATCGTCAAAATTACTAATTCTAATTTTTTCTCTTTTCCTACACCTACCTGCGTCTTCATTTGATTTACAATTTTGTTTTGGATGGTTTAATTTTTACCATTTTATTTTTTAATATATACATATATATATTTTTTTTAATTAATGAAAACTATATTTTGTTAAAACGATTATCCTACAATAAAACCACAATCCTTCAATTAAAACAAAAATGTTTTCAAAGTAATGTTAGTGTTACCTTTACCTGACCCTAATAAACCTGAACAGCACGAGCCTTGGTGCCCTCTGGGTAAGCCTGCATGGGTGTTAACACCGGAAAAATAATTAACAAGGTATCTTGATTCTTTCTCTTCACATTTCAATGGTAATGTTGGTATGTCTCTTGATGAATTAAAGAACTTTGTAATGACTTTGCAGAGAAAAAATTATGGTACCATGTTTTTTGGTTTGCGGTTGGAGTCAAATTTGCTCACAAAAAGAAAAGATATGGTGCATGGTTTTTATTGTTTTATAACACAATTTAGAACACACTTTTACAACAGTTCCAGTTATTGTATAGTTCATAAGTGTTTTCCTTTGTGTTTTTGTTTTTTTTTTTATATATACATATATAATTTGTCTGTTGTTTCTGTCTTTTTTTCTGTAAGACAAGTAATTTTTAGTATAGCATTATTATTTCTTTTTTAGTCTAATTGCCGATAATGTAGTAATCTAACCCTAGTTTTGTTCTAAGTAAGGTTTATTTGGTTTTAATTTACTTTAGTCTGCTTTGGTTAGGGATTTGTCAATACCGCATAAAACTAGGAATATATTTCAGATGAAATAACAAATATAATTAATAAATAATTCAAAGATTATTAGGCGGTTTTTGACATACAGGGAATAGGAGAATAATGGAGATTATATTTTCAAGATAGGTTGCAAAGTAGTGCACTTTAAATAGGGCATTTTAAGGAAGAAAAGTAATATTTCCTGATCCTAAACGAAAATATACTGTGAATCAGTTATTATTGTTTTGGAAAGTTTTAGTTTTGATTAAAAATTACTGATTTTATGATAATTTAATTTATTGTAGCTTTATTTTTGCTGCTGCACTAATACTTATGTGGACAGGATATATTATTTAATTTCTTTAACATTGTCACTGTCTTGGAAACAATACAAAATTGTTTTCCTACTGTATAAACTGCCCTTTGTTATCAAAATTAAAGGTAGAAAATATCTAGTTGTAAAAAAATAGTATAAAACACTATTTTTTCGCTCCTAAAAATTACTTGTAAAATGTTGTCTGTTGTTTTAGATCGTTCATCTTGTATATATCAACATCTGTACGAAGATCATTTTAATAATTTTTTGTTATATAAAATACATATTGTATAGCTAGCATACTGTCACATATACAGCCTGGTTAAAGATTTCCACGCACTATCGCGTGGACTTTACTATTTTTAAAACTACAACTTCGGTTAAATTAATGAAAATTCGGTGTTTTTATTACCGGTCAAAATGCAATTAAGAAAACAGAAATAATTATATCAACCGCTTTTGAGATATAATTATATTGCTTTAAACAGAAGGTTGTTTTTCAATATTTTGAAAGTCAACGTAATATGTAAAAGTCTTAGCCCACTATTTCCTTAAAACGAACAATAAAAAAGTTGGAGTAAATTTTACTTGAGTTTATATATTCCTAGGGGTTACTGTACACACTTTTATGTGTAACAATAATAATATATATTTAACCACTGGATCAAAAGACATGGGCTATGTTAAGTATACAAAACAAATTACATCGCAGGGAATTACAATTAAGATAAAAAAAAAAGAAGTGAAAACAGGTAAATGATTAATGAAGCAAATCATTAATGTTATAAAAACGTTTATCAAATATATATGCTTTAAGCGCTTTCTTAAACTGAGTACCTATAAAGTTTTTGATTTTAGTTATTTCTACAGGCAATCTATTATAGATGGTCAAACAGCAGTGCACCGGGGATACATCGAATTTAGCCGATGTATGTGCCGGGACGCAAATTATTTCTTCCCCTGATTCCATACTTATGATGATCACTATTCTTTCGAAAGTGATTATATGCAAACAGAGCATATATAAAACCGACGGAAATGTCAATAGTTTGTTTGCCGCAAATAGAGGTCGACACAATTCTCGTGGTTTCAAACTGAAAATAAGTCTCAATAGTCTTTTCTGTCCTCCGACGAACGGCCCCTAAATGATGTTATACGATATATAAATGGATAGGGCAGCGCGTAGTACACCCCCCACCAGATCACGAAATTCCAGCAAAATTTTAATTTTTAAAATGGCGTAATAAGCACTACTAAGTTTGTTCTCTACGTAGTCTACATGTCCAGACCAACTCAAACAATTATCTAACACGACTCCTAAAAATCTAATTTCAACAAGTACAACCTCAACTCGCCTACGCGTCGAAAATCGTAAAATATTGGTTTTGGTGCCATTCAACATTAAATTATTTTGGTCGCGCCAGTTTTTCCTTTCACTAATAGCTGTTGTAATTTTCATGTCGAGTTTGTCTTGGTCACTAGACAATAAAAGAATTGAAGTATCGTCTGCAAAATTTACAGTTTTACCAGAGTTTATAAATAGGTGAAAATCATTTATATATAACAAAAAAATTAAAGGTCCTAGAGACGAACCATGCGCAACACCCATGTTCGTTGTACTCATTTCTTAGCACCATTCACCTCTACATAAAACGCTCTCTCTTTCAAGAAGGAAATGATAAGGCTGTTGATCGCTCCTCGAATACCCAAGGCGTGAAGCTTAAACGACACGTTGATGGTGTCGAACGCCTTAGACAAATCGAAGAACTTCCCCGCAACATATTTCCCAGCGTCCATTTCATTTTGCACGTATTGGACGAAATTAAATGTGGCCGTTTCGGTGGAATGATTCTCTCGGAAGCCGTGTTGATTTTCATTTAAAATGTTAAATTTGTCTATATACTGCTATAACTCGGTTGCTATGAGTTTTTTTTTTAACAGCTTGGAAAATATGCTGAGTATAGAAATCGGCCTGTAGTTGTCGCTCTACGGTTAATCGAAACTCATCGATCGATTCTGAACAGATCATTGATTGTGCAATTTAATTTAAAAAAAAAAGTATATGAATATAAAAACATTTTAATAAAAAAATAATAAATAATATAATCAAACAAATAACTAATTTATTAAATAATGAAATTTAGACATGCGCAAAAAGCAAATTAACACTGAAAATTCAAAAATCACAGCAAATTGTGTTGACTAGTTAATCATATTATGGGTAAAATTTGCAAACTGTCAAATTAAGATATTAAATCTTAAACTAAAATTAGCCCTAACTTTTTTAATTAATCGTTTTAGGGGTATAATAGTGTATTAAGATTTTTGTGTTATATATTATAGTGCTTTCAAATATTGAAAAATATACAAGGTGTTCAATTTAAAAAAATTATTTTTTTTTAATTACATTTTCATCAGTATTTTAAATTACTCAATCTTTGCTAATTTAAACTCATTTTTAGGTTCTTATAATATTAAAGTTAGCTATAGTGCGCGAAAATTTTTGAACAGTCTGTATATTGCATTCATTAATAATCTAATTTTTTTCTATCTAAGTACTTTTGCCAGTATGAAAATTGACGTATGATTATGGCTTTTACTTGTATTTTATATAAAGTATATTTATGCTTTTTTGAAAATAGCAGAAAAAAAATGTGCTCCGCTTTATTAGAAGCTTTTATACGTTTTTATTTGCAAAATACAGTTACGGTATTGCTAAAGCTCTCATGTACTTCACTGTTATTTTATTTCACTATCATCAATTCATTGTTCAATATTCATCCACGTACATTTATCGTCTTGTTTTTTTTTTTTTCATTTGTTAATTCGTTGTTTATTTTTACTTATTGTACATTTTGTTTTTTTTTTTTTTAATTTTCCCATCTTACTTTCTCCTTCACCTAACTACCACCACTACTTCTACCACCCTCTGCGCACTCAACAGCTAAGGGTCGCACCAACATTGAATTGCGGGAGCAGTTCATCTTGGCCGATGGCGTATCACAGACCATGACCGCGTTCAAACCGAAAACTGCGGCATCACCGGGATCTGGTTCTTCGGCAAGCTCTTTGCGCACAACCACCGGACCTATCACCAAGGTACTTACCCATCCACAACCAAATTCATATAGATATTAATTTCACGCACTCGTATATATAGAAAATTATATACAGAGTCTATTAATATCGCCATTGTTATTAGAATTAATTTCTCACGCACGATAACAATGTGCAACTTTTATTATTTATTTTTATTTGCGTTGGAAAATGATACGATTTCAATTCGTACATTGCTGCACTGTATCTCTCCACTTTTATCATGCAATATTACTTATTAAAATATAATCAAAATAAATGGATAGGGTTTAATACTTCCATAAGCAAAATGACACTGTTTTATACACTATCAATGGCTGCAATTCAAAGCATGGTTACATTGTCCAGCTTAAAAAATCAAATATGTAAGTCACTCATAACTCATCTGACACACAAATTCATTAATATCAAATTGTTCGTACATTCGCAGCTTCTTCTGTATCAAACAGAAACTACCAATCTGGTAGCTAAACGTATCATATTTTCATGCATTTAATTTTGCATAAGATTGTCGCATATCGAATGCAAGTTATTGTAGTAGTCGCACGCCAGTGTAGATGCATCGTTCTGCAGTTCTCTTCTCTAGCTTTGAGGCAACAGGTGCACTCCTCTCGTAGTAAGTGTTTTTTGCATGTTTAATCTTTTTAAAATACATTAGACACGAAGATCACTCTTTCTCTATTTAGTCTGGCTGGATGGCGGTAATCGATCGTCAAGGTAAGGGCAACACTCGATATTGCGAAATATATATCGTGTTGAGATGCTGGCAAGATCAATACAGTGTTCAAAATCCGTTGTTGCCACACTTTTACACCTTATATGTATTTGCAATAATCAAACTCACCTTCTACTCGACACGTTTTTCTTTGTTTCTCAACGTCGACATTTAAAACCTCAGGAGATTACGTGTTGTTATATGTATTTCATTGATTTGTGTTTATTTCCTACTACCTCTCTTGCATATTTACCATTCCCTAGAAATATTTCCCGAAAACCCTAAGGAAAACCCACCGGATTTTAAACAGAAAAACACGCTAAAAGGAGAAAATCGAACAATTATAAATGAATCGTCTTTCGTTTATTCACTTATTGATTTTTTTTTTATATATTTGTATTTTTTGCACTCTTTATTATTTTTCACCGTCTTGCTTTAACCGCTGCTATTTTTCTGAAGTGGCTTCTGTGTATTATGACGGTTATTTTATTTTTATAAAGATTCTATTTTAGTTTTGTATCAGTATATTATTATTTTTGTGTAATATTAAAGATATGTTGGAAAATGTGCTATTTTTGTAACAATATAACCATTGGGACGTTAAAACCGAGTAAAACGTAAACAGAACTGGCAAACTCGCATCTCTATGATACTTAAGATTTAATTAACAATTTTACGATACAATCTAATCTAATTGCACTCTACCAAAGGAAGTTATAGAATATCAATTCTTTACTGCTGCGCATACTAAACAATTTTTCCAACACATGCTTTGTTGCACTCAACGTTTGCCAGATCTGTATTGGCAACAACAGTAAACATTGGGCGTCGCTGTAGATTATATTTTCGTTTGTATGTACTCAACCTAAATATCTGTGTTGTAGATTTGAATTATAGCGTTTTATTATTTTTGTTCTGCCCTTATACATTTTAAATTTTATTATTTCATTGTGTTCGTTTAAACTTGGCTGTACCAGATTTTATTATAAATGGTATTATCGCTGTTGCAAAAATACGCACCGAATAATCAGTAAATAGGGTGTTCATAAAACCAATTCATGTACACGGAGGTTTGAAGCAAACACCAGTTGTAATAAAGGATAAATTATTACACGGATATCACGGATTTTCACGATTCACCCCACCACTGTACACTCGTCTCAATCGATTCTAACATGATACTGTTTTTTCGATTGATTTTTTTTTTTTTGTTATTCTGATTTGTACTTTTTTGTCATTAACTTCAATACACACCTACACACACCTTTAATACGAATGTATATCTATGATGTTGCGCATGTGGTTGTTTAGCTGAAGAGCACTTGGCCGAACTTATGCCCATATTCGAGCAACTACGTGCCAAGGGGGAGGTTGGCAATGCATATCCGATGCAGGTGGGCTCAACTTCGGGTCCCACCGTTGTCATGGCACATGGCAATCCGTATTCTTGCTATAGGGTAATATACACCAGCCATATATTTCTTAGCTCTTTTATTTTTTTGTTTACACACTTGTGGTTGTGGTACTTTTATTTTTGTAGTGTTGTTTTATAATTTTATAGAAAGAAATAAGCAAAACAAACGCTTGTCATATCATTATTGGATGTAACTCATTCAATGACTATGCACATAATTATGTTAATTGTACTGACTTGTATAAATACTACATTGTCGGTTTAAAGAAAATGTATCTACAGATTGGAAACTGTATATTCGATCAACATGTAGAGAATACTTGACTGTCATAATGGGGTAGATATATTGCCTCTCTTCCACACTATTATTACATGGTAATAAGGTCGGATTTAGTTATTAATATTTGTTGTTAATCAAAAAACAAACAATAAATAAAAACCAAGTAACTTCACAATAAGTATTACCGATTACGTGATCGAGTAGATCTCTTCCATTCTATATAATGCGTTCACTATGAAAGAAATAAATTAAATGAGCTGGTATTATTGTTTTTCTAAAATTGTAAATATATACCTATTTTTGTCTTCAGTTTAGCATATGTCGATATGGCATCTGAATATACACAGGACGCTTGTAAGTGCGATGATTTATTATGGTATTTTGATAGCTCATGTAGGAGTCGAAGTGGCTATGCAAATATTTTGACAGGAGTACCAAATTTCCCATAAAGAAGTATTGGTTGTCCTTAAAAAAACAATAATGTAATCACATTTATATGACTCAACCTGTATATTCAGATAATACAAAGAGAAACTTAAAATACCTAAACACAATTGCAACTCGTTTCATGTCTG
Organism: Cetonia aurata; assembly: GCA_949128085.1. Classification (NCBI taxonomy): domain Eukaryota; kingdom Metazoa; phylum Arthropoda; class Insecta; order Coleoptera; family Scarabaeidae; genus Cetonia; species Cetonia aurata. Next base: position 18,815,892 of record OX421883.1, read on the forward strand.
TTAGCGCAACACGCAAGAACTACTTGAAATATCGAAGTGCTGCGTTTTTTTATTCTGTTTGTAATAGTTTTGCTAATATGTCAATATCACCACCTGAAGTTGCTCAAATATAAAGGAACAGAAAAAAAATTTCGTTTTTCCGTTACGCCTAGCTCCCAGCCTGGTGAATCAGCGTATTCTGTTTTTTACTTTCGAATTTATTCTTTACATTTTGTTTAGAAATCTATTGCAGTATTTCGTATTTTTGAAAAATTTTATTAATCGGCTAAAATATTTATTTGAGTAATTGGGCGATAAAAAAATACAAAATAAAATATTGAGGTTGCCGTTTGAAAAAGAAAATAATGACGTAAAGGTATTTCTGGCATTTTCTAAAAAAACAATATTTATCTTTTCAAGAAATTTATTTCTTTCACCGTGAACACAGTGTATATACAGAACTTTCCATGATTTTATTAAATTGAAAATTTAACTTGAGATTTTATTTCTTTTTGATCATTGACCGATAATATACAGTACGAGTTTTCGTCCTATAGTCACCCGATGTTATACGATATGCTGCATCTAAACTTGGTCCAACATACCTATTATAGTAACAGACGCAATAGATAAATTATCGTTGCAGGCACTTCGAGCATGTATATATTACCTGGAGACTGCATCTTGAATGGAAGAGGAAGACATGTCGCGGCCATATTTGTTAGACTCTTTCTTCTGATGGTTAGGCAATTTAATATACACCAATAAAATCGGTTGTATTACGTATTAGTTGTTTGTGGTTGTGTGTGTATATTTTCTGTTTTTAGCAAATATTATACGACATTCTAATCTAGTTTTCAAGTAGTACGGACGTGTTTGACAGGTATGAGCGAGGAAATAATTTGCTTCACAGCGGTTTAAGTGACGAATACAAGCTACATGTAGGTCTCCCAACGTAGAATGCCCCGTGAGATGCGCACTCGAGGCAAGAGTCCAGGTAGGTGTGCGAAAGGGATGGGTAGATAGTGCCACCGGGAGACCTATACTAGTAGTTGCATACTAATTAGGCGCGAAATATTTGAATTTTCCGCTAAAAACTTAACAGATATGGTGGATTTCTGAGACATTTTCGCTGGAGTCGGGAACATAGTTTCCAAGTAATATATACATGCTCACATTTCCGAAGATTGCCGATTACGCTAGGTGTGACCATACGGCGTTCGCTCTTACAGTATGTATATTGCTGATAGGGTATAATATATTGCTAACAAAATACAATGTAAAAAGAAACACTTTTATACCTGGTCACCAATTAAATAAATATTTTCCTACTTAAAATTTAAGTTTTAAACGTTAAGATTGATAAAAAAACAAAAATTTAAACAAAAGGCTTTTGATTTGCTTATTTATATTCCCTTTTTTCTCACTTACGTGGATTTTGTGTTTTGATTTTCTATTTTTCTGGCTTGAAGATTACGTTGGTTGTGTCTTGACATCTGCGAGCTTAGGTCGTTTTGTACGCTTGCCATTTTCAGCAATTATTTTATTATTCTACTTATTTCTCATTAAAATCATTATATTCGATGATTGGAAAACTCACTGCGAACGGGTACAACGTGTTGATGATGAAAAATCAAATATTGCGAAAGCGTACACGAACAAAATAAAATAGCATCCCGTCAGGGAAAACACCCATCTATCTCTTTTTCGTAACGACAGAGACACTCTTTAAATTTAGTTTAATTCAATTTCTGTGGTGTTCAATTTTTGTTCGGTTGTGCAGTTGCCATGATTGGACCAGAAAAAGATCATCACAAATTGTTGTACCTCTCCCAAGTACCGCTGGTATGTATGAAAAAATGGGTAAAGTATTATTATACTATCTAAAATTTAAAATATCAAAACAGAAAAATCGCTACTTTATTTTTATTTACTGATTTTTTTTTTCTTTTCTTGGTTTATATATTTCACCTATAACTAAATTATTCTTCCAAATTATTTCCTAGAAAATCGCAGATTGTACCATTGATTGAATCTGTGTGATTCACTCAGTTGGTTTATCTGACATGAAAGTAGACTTTTTCTCATAAAAAGTAGTTGGTAGTCTTTCAAAAATAATCTATTTTTTCCTTAACCTCTATATAAAATCGATCTTATTGTACAACAAAGTAATTTTCCGCAAAGGTCTTAATAACATTCACTTTCCTAAAGGTAAGCCAGATCGGTAAGTAGACTGTAGTTTGTAGCTGTATGATTTTATCCATTTTTATCATTATATATTTGCCTTTTTTTTATTTTTGCCATTGTAATAATCAGGAGAGCAGATGTCATGTATTATCAATTATTACATCAAGAAATTGCAGCTTCATAAGAGATTTATATATCGTAGAGGTGAATTAATTTTTTGTAATAGATGTTGTTAATTGATTGGTAATATTGAATTGTTAGATTATTAGAAGCATTTTTTTTTTGGAATTTGAATTTATTTAGAAGATTGACTTGCATGTCGATTTACGTTAATGTGGCTAAAACAATTTTCAAAGTTTCAAAGCATGATTTTTAAAAAAAATTGGGTTTAGGTTAGAACTATTCAAATTTGTAATTTAAAGGATGCTATAACTATCAAGGACATATTATATAAAAGCATTAACATTCAATTGGCATGTTGTATTTATTGCGAACATCAAGTAGAACAAATACTACAATGGAAAGCTTAATAAAGCACCGTAGAAGTTGAAATCAAATTCCTTACATTTTTATATTTCTTACATCTGATCACAATCGATTAATTTTTACAAAATTTGAATTGTCCAAACGCAATATTTACATGCGTTGTAGATTAATTTATATCGAATTTGTTTAAATGCATCATAATCACCTCTACTTCAGCACTGCAGCATTACGCAATCTCAAGTAATTTTCTGCATTAGTCTTTTTAACTTAGAGCACGAATTATTCGTTTTAAGGTCAGAGAAAGATCTGTAAAATCCGTTCCTATGACATCAAGAACGGCCAGGACGCCAGATTCACAGTCAGATACCGAAGGAACTGGGTTTAAGACGCCGAAGAGACCGTACAGGACCACTCTAACACCGGGCGGTTCAAGACCGAGCTCACAGCCTGCTTCAAGGGCGGGCAGTAGACCCGGAAGCAAAGCGCCCTCTAGGCATGGATCTAATCTATCACTTGACAGTACAGGTAGGAACTATTCTTTTAACTAATATATGAAGCGGGCAACTTTCCGTGCGCTTCACAGGCGGAGATAGGGAAGGCCGAAACACTTTTGCATATTTTTTAATGTTAAATCTCATGGACGAAATGCAGCATTGTCCAGAAAAAATGCGTTTCTGAAAATTCATCTTCTTATCAAATTCTTGCAAAAACTCGGTTATTATTTCACATGTAATCCATGATTTTTTACTAAATCGCCAAACCAAACAGCTAAAGCGTTCAAATTAATTTTTTTAAATGCACGAGGCCTAGCGGTTTTATCGAATATTAGAATTTAACATATCTCAACCAGATTTACAAAATAAAGAATTTAACATCATTCTTCCAAATCACACTATTTTCAGATGATGGAACGCCATCTAGAATACCCCGAAGGACAGGAATCAGTCGGACGGGCACATCAACACCTAGGCGAACTGTAGCGAACGGTACCTCCAGTTCCAGACCCAGGACACCAACAGGGTTAATATCCCCAGCAAGTCCAGCGTTGAGGTAATTTCTTGTTTACTAAATACCGCTTCTAGCGCAATTTTCATCATTCAACAGGAACGAGTCGCATTTTAGAATCAACATTGTTCGATTTATTAATTCCATTATGTTCATAACTAATACTTATGTATCAGCATCTGAATATATGCATTTATCACGTTGTCATGCCATTTGTTGTAAAAATAACAAACATATTTACATTAGTCGCATTACTAATCGAGCATGTTCTAACATTGCTAGATCATCCGCCATACCAAGAGCATCAAGCATACCGACATTAACAAGCTTATCAATGCCCAGGTAAATACAATATGTTGTTAATATCACACCATATAACATGTAATATTAAGTTGACCGCTGTGATATTTACAAAGAAAATTCACCCATTAAAAAAAAAACAATGCGGATGAACAATCACATCCTAATTTTTGGTTGATATGAATAGGTCTAGAATTCCTGTCTATAAAGGACAGACTCAAACTAACGACACTGATCCGGAATCCCCTTCAACTTCAAGTTCTTGCTCTTACACGTATTCGTCTGGGTAAATTTAGAATTCTTACTGCATGGAGTGGCGATGTTTTGATTTTTATTTTCGACTTTTAACCACTTTTATTTTGCTAATATGTAATGAAGAACTAACTTCTAAAAATAAGGAAAGTACAAATAATATGTATAATTTTTGACTAAGAAATTTTTTCTGGACAATACAGCTACCGATTAAGTTTCACTATGCTCTGCAAGACTTCTTTGTCAAAAATTATATTATCAAACAGCTTGATTTCCAATAAAGGTGAAAACATTTTTGCTTTTACGCTACTGACCTTTTAAGAATTATTATGTACTATATCAAATTGAAGTTGATATTGTCTGTTCACTCATTAACAAGCTTTCGATCGCTGCCTTCGGATGGAAAATCGAAAATACCTGTGAGAAACAGGTAATAATTATATCTACAGCAGAGTTTTACAAGACCGAATTTTTGTTATGATTTTTAGTGTTCCTAATTTTTTTATTTAGATGTGATTGTTGTTCGGAAGCATGTTATATACTTGTGCATATACGTGTTTAAGAGATTATTATCAATAACTAATCACTAACTATTTTGCATGTGTGTCTTTCTGATCAGGTCTGTTGGAAAAACTCGTACAACAACCCCTAACGCCCCAAATCTACGGACAGCGTCTAGGTAACTAACTGTAACACTACTAGAGTCCCGATAAATGTAGTTAGATGAAAGCCTAAAAGTTTTAAATTCCTCTAAATTTATAATTATTATTGATTTTAGTAGTAAATGGAGAGCAAACTGTATTATGTTTGACTAACTGATAATACTAATTTTAAAACTCAACAACATCTGATATTTAGGGGGAATTTTATCAAATCAACGAAAATAAACCAAAATATGTCAAACATTATCATAATAAGTTACGCGCTATAACAACTTTAGTACAAAATTTATTCAACCTGATCAGCTATTGCTTGCTGCTTTAAGATTCTTGTACAGCACCGTGATCTGCTAAGTGTAACGTAAAGTATACCTTAGTTGTTATTGAGAACAGCAACTTTGGACGTTTGATACCACACCTCAAACTATGTGGGGAATATTTTATTAGACACTATTTCTTAAAAGTTATTGAGCGGCGTTTATGAGTCAATCTGAAAATCAAAGCCTTGGTTTATATGCAATTTTGATTAACTACCGCAATATTTAAATGTTTGCTTAAGTTAAATTTCCTGCATATTCAGTGTACACTCTCCACTATTGTCTTTCTAGGCTTTTTTTTTTAGCAATTGCTTTGAACTGCAATGTTCCAATATCGTTAAATTTGTGAGGTCTATATCAGGTTTTTGTTTGTTATCTAAATTTGCAATGGCTTGCCTTTGGCTGTTAATGTATATAAAAATAAAGGTTGCGAGTCGAATCCGGTTTTTGAAACTGGCTTTGCGATTGATTTTTAAAACCGATTTTGATGCTTATTTTAAAAAAGTTATTTACTTACCTAGATTTGAAAATAGGACTTATCGAACGAGTTTGAGGATTGCGAGCCGAGACGAACAACCAAACGGGTTAAATAAAGTTACTTTCCAGCTGTGGTGCGTACAAAATTTTTTCGGCTACCACTTAATCTCCAAGATGATCAATACTTACTACAATTTACATGCATGGAGCACCTACAAGATTTACCAGAGAAAACCCATTTTACACAATCAATCATTATAGTTATAAATACTATCATAATTATAACCATAACAATTTACGTCCATTAAAATTAGAACACGCTCTAATTTTAAGGTTACAAATATTTTCTGTTCGTTTGAACACAAGAAATTCTTCTATAATTTATCAAAGTTTCGCTAAAATTCGCTTTTAAAAAAAAAAATTCGCTGTAAAAATGCATATATTTCACGTACAATCGCTAAAATAATGGTTATTTTCCACAGATATCGTATAAATATCCCAATCTTTGTTTTCAAATATGTTCTAGATACCCAGTAATACGCTCCCGTTCATTCTTTTTTGTTTACCTGATTTACAGACATCTCAACAATATCTTAATTTCGTAGGTTAAGTTTCACATAATAAAGTTAGATATGGTCCAATCTTATCATTTACAAAATACGGTATCGTTAATAATTCCTATAGAACCATTTCTGTTTCGTTAATCACTCCAAATATCGCACACAGTCTTATCAGTTACATAACACGAAATCGGTAATAGTCCATAATGTCTGTATAGCGTCAACTCAAATCAAATTTCATTAATCATCATGCTAATAGTCCCTGTAGTGCACAGAAATGGTTCTCGTATCACTTATTGATACACTGTATCACCGCTAATAAATCCCTTCTTTCGTATTGTAGCTACTGTAATCGCAAATTCCATTATTTTTGCCATAACTTCGTTCTTCGTGCAAGAGCAGCGCATTTTCATTTCCTAAAATATGTTCTAGATACCCAGTAATACGCTCCCGTTCACTTTTTTTTGTTTACCTGATTTACAGACATCTCAACAATATATTAATTTCGTAGGTTAAGTTTCACATAATAAAGTTAGATATGGCACATTCTTATCATTTACAAAATACGATATCGCTAATAATTCCTATAGAACATGTGTGTGTGTGATAGTGAATATATTAAATTAAATTGATTTATTTTCACAATTACGACTAATTAAACGTTAAATTAATTCAAATAAAACACTTAAATAACTATTCACTTATTTATTTTCACTAATTTTATTTATTTCCACTATTTATTTCTACTACTTGTATTCTCCGTGTATGGGTCTTCGATTTGACCGGTTTTACTATTTCGAATCAACTTAACAAACTGCTCAATCGCTGCGGCGTATTTAAATCACGCGCGACTACTTCTAGAAACTTCTCGGAGCATCTAGGCGCTTCTCACATTAATCCCGATTCGTCTATTTACGCAAATTTCTATACAGAAAACCGTTCCGCCCTATGACTTTTTTGCACGTTAACTTTGTTGTTCAATTCATTATCCGTTAGCGCCATCTATCAGTGCTCACCGAAGCTACAATTTTAAACTAGCGCTCGTAACAATAATATCTAATAGGTGCTGTGAGTAGAAACGGTTGGTGATTACCCCTTAAAAGCAAAACCCATAGGATTTTTCGAACCGGTTTTGAAATCATTTTATAAACCGATTTTAAAATCGGTTCAAGGATCGGTTCTGAAATCGATTTAAAAACCGGTTTTGAAATTGGTTTTTACTCAGAATAGATTAACCCCGATTATAGTGAAACCGGTTTGAAGAAGAATCAGTTAATCGGATAAATAAATATATATATGTAAAGTAGACAGTAGCCTACTAGAAACTTCATATGAATGCTTCAAAATAAGTCGCAAGAATTGCGACCAGAAGTAGGTGTGAAGTAATTATTATAACCGGCAATAGCAGACAAATAGATCTCAGAAAAAATAACTTCTTTACAGGATTGCAAGAATCCACTAATCATCAAATTTGACTTAATTATAGTCAATAAAAATAATAAAACAATAAATAAAAAATAAGGAATAGCAAACAAAATATCAGTCCAAAACCTTTGAATGCTTAAGATAATAATTTATTACACCGGTTTTGCACTTAAATTTATGATTTTCTAGAGGTTTCGACCAGAGGATACTGCAATTGCAAATTTAGGTTATTGTTTTTATATAACTTCACGTTTAAGAATGCAATAATTCTAATTACTAATTGGGCTTAACAAATTAAATTAAAAAAGAAAACCTCAAATATTTGACGTGTTTTTACTTTTTACTCAAAACTCCAATGTAGTTTTGTTTGATTTATCCCTTCTCCTAATATATTTCGCACTTATAGAACTAGGACACCGTCCGGATCCAACACTCCAGTACCTCCCGGCACACAAACGGCGGCCTCCCGGTTGCTAAGAAACAGGACTCCGGGAACTTCTGAGACACCTTCAACGAAGAAGACGACAACAACTAAAGAACCTTTCCGCCTTTAAACCTAACTGATTAACTAACACTATGATATTTATGAGAGAAGATGAGCCCTCATTGACGCAAATTGATCGAAATAGAAAGAATGAAGGATATATATATAATATATATCGAAAAAAAAATGTATTTAATAAAATGAAAACGCTTTAACTATGATAACTTGGAACTGTGCATATTTTTATAGGAAATCCGAAAACTGCGCAATACCTACTTACTGTTATATGTTATTATTATACTAAACGAAGAAATAGGTGATAAACGAAAGTTGTACAAGTGTTAAAAAGATCGCCAGCTTTTTAACAATTTTACAATTAACGAGTTTACTTTATTCCCGAATTTTTTAATAATGAAACAGCTTCGTTGTTACCCGCTGCTACAATCATGGCATTATATGTACGTACACACATTATGCAATATACCTACTATAAGAAAGACATATATTGGATTTCCTTCAAACTGCAAAATGATACGGAAGCACGCCAGTTGCCATATTATAAAAAAAAAAACAAATATTCCTCCTCTACCCACTATCAGAGGTTTTTTTTTTCCAAAATTATAAAGTTGTGATTCAAAGAGAAAGTGTTGTGAATCTAGTTTTTATTACATTTTGTTTTAAATGTCAATATTCGAATTTTTGTATTGGCACGGGACCATATTGTTTAATTTAATCTTCTTTTGTTCTTGGTACTAATCTTTAATTATTAATATTAATAATATTAAACAAAATAATGTTTCTTTTCTACACATTTTTAATGCGTGAGAAATAAAAGAATTGGTGGGAAATTAAACGGGAAGAAAATGTTACGTTAGAAAATATAACTATAGATAATATTAATGCAATGTTGTTATGTTATACAACCCGAATTCATATTTAGTTACGTACTCTTTGTTTAGGGATTTGTGAAAGTTATTTAAATTTGTATTATTTTTCCTTTAAAAGCGTTAAGTAAATGTAAATTTATAAAAAAAAAGAACTAATGATGGAATGATGATCACAATTAATAAAGCTAAATTGTTTATAATTCGCCAGTTATAAATAATTTGGCGATCGAGTCATATATTTATAAATATTATACATATATATTATTTTAATTTGCTTGTATTATTTAAATAAAACTAATTTTTTAATAATCTTTGTTTTTTTCTTCTAAAAATAGAGGATCTAAAATAAACATTTTCATTTATTATGTACTTGAATATAAGAAAACCATGGTACAGGGGTTTGTTTTAGCCCGAAAGCCTGGTATTGACAAAAATATACATCCTAAACGCTTGTTAGTTGCTCTAATAAGTTATCAGAGTCACTAACTCATCAGATCACGCGTTTTTTGAACTCAAATGAAGAAACGCTGCTTGCAGTTGACAAATTATGAATATACATACAAAATTTAGAGGGCTGCCTCTTGCAGTTTAACCGTTAAGTGTAGGAATCTCGCAAAAAAATGCAAAAATGCTACCCGATAACTATATACTGTCCACATGCGGAGTTGCTAAATGCGGGCAGTGTTGCCAGAAACGCTATAACTTTTTCTCTACCATAACCTACAATCTCCAATAATTTAAAAGAAAATTATAAACGTTTGAATTCATAGTACTGAGAAATTTCGCGGCAGTTGAAGGAAAACAACAAATTAAATATGTAGGTAAGTACTTATACCATACAAGGAAATAAAACAGCTACTGGCAACCATGTTTTTACATATATACATACATCTGTCTCTGTCGATTCTATCATCACGTTTCTTTGCAGTGTGAATCGTGAATTTCTGCATTTGATGTCTCTTTGTGACTTTATTTAGCATCCAAATGAGCGATAACGTAAAATATTATTTACAGATTTTCATTAAAACTTAATTTTTTATATATACACCTTAATATTGAAATAAAAAACCGATTCCAAACAATAAATAAAATAATAGTCTCTTTATACATTTGCATCGTAAACCATCTAGCAGAATTTGGAAAATCACATTTAGAAAAATTACTTTATGCATATAAGAAAAAACTATTAGATGGGTATTTCTAAATAGCAAGCAAACTCACCCTTTTTTAAAGCGTTTCGCAGAAAAAAGGTCATCCTTAGTCAAACTCGTACAGGAATCAGGAGCAGGCACTACTATATTAGGCGTTTGATGCTATTCCACTATTTTCGTTTAATTAACTTACATTTTACTAGTAAACAAGTGTCGAGAAGGAAAACCGACGCCGTTCAATTTGAAAAGGCACGCTTGCTTTGTTAAAAATCGACGATTGTGATTGGACGTTCTTATTATCAAGCTCATATACGATGACTTTTTTGTCAAACAAATAAGTAGTAGGTTTGTTTGTTTGTTAGTTACTCGGGGTTGGTCGAAATACTTTTGCATTAGGTAAGCAAGTGTTTGATTACGAAAGTACGGTGTTTATAATGGTTAAAGATGTTAATTTAACCAGTAAAATTTCTGATAATAGGATTAATAAGTAATTTACAGTGAAAAACACCTCATTTGTCAAAAATTCTACAATTTCTGAATAGAATAAAAATTGGTTTAATTTTCGAATAATATGAATTTAACATTTAGATAATTTCCCCTTTTGTATTCGCAATACCTTTTTGTTTATACAGCGAAATCTCAAATTACAAACTGAAAACGTAATATAAATCTTTAATAATCCTAGATAGGCAAAGAACATAACATTGCCATATATATTTTAATCGATATTATAATTTAAAAAGTGTGATGTTATGAGAAAACGTTAGAATTACACCACTTATCTCATAAGTCGAACGTATTAATTTCTTTACCTTCTTCTATAGTTACTGCAAGCATTCTACTATAAAGAATACGGAAAGCAATTGAATAGGTGGGTATACATCAGCACGAGTTTCCGTTCAATGGTCACCCGATGTTATACGAAGTCCCGGTGTCTAAACGTGGTCCAATATACCTATACAGTAATAGGCGCAACAGATATCTTAGCGTTGCAGTCACAGCCTCACTCTCGCCTTTGGGAGGATCAGCGAGGATTACCGATTATTCTAGAGGCCAGAAGTGACCATAGGACGCTCGCTCTTACAGTATATAGTCATGAATGATATAGTCAACAAATTATCTAGTATGAACGTGTGAAGTCTTCAATTGTTCCATAACTAGACATACAAGCCTTTTAGAAGTGCCTTATTAATAAGTATGTCATATAATAAATATTCCAAATTATGTTATGAACACACTAAATTAATATGTTTCTAAATTATATGTATTTAATAAGCAGGATATTTGATGACGGGTATCACTAATAAAGAAAAAATATACCTAGATTTCAAAGCATGCTCAAACTTTGGCAGGCTAACCCGGTAATGTAGACGTCATCTTACAATAACGCAATTCAATAACCAAAAATTTAGTTTCTATTTTTTCCCTTTTTTAGCCATTGTTTCTTAAAAATTATTCATTTGTTTATTGGAAATCTGGATGCATAGGTTTGAATAATATACTTAAAGTTTTGTTTAAGACGTTTCGACAGTCTGTTCAGCTGTCTTTAACAATTTATTTTTTCCCTCTTTGTTTGTAGTACATTTTATCTTTTTTCTCCATTTCTTACGTATAATCGTTTCATTAACTTAAAATAACAACCTTTTTTTCGTGTGTTTTAGTCAATCTTTTAAAACTTATTACTTATTTTATGATATTTTAACATACACATTGCATTAGGGACAACACGATTAACTTATAATCGACTTAATTAGACTGTCCAAACATTTTAAACAAAACTTTGAGTATTTTATTCAAATACAGCCACATTTCCAATAAACAAAGGAATAATTGTTAATAACTAAAAGTAAAAGTGGTAGGTAATAGTAAAAGGTAATAAATTCTGTTTAGTTGCGAAGGTATTGGGTGTTTCGAATCGCCCCTTTTATTTATTCTTCTAGCCAGATATTTCAAAAAACTTCATTAGAAGATTCACTCCAAGATATTATTTAGTTCTTCCGAAAACTCTGCATTATACCCGATGCCGATAGTAACTTTCTAATTTAATTGGAACGATATTATTTTTAAAATAATGTATTGAGTTCTATAGATAAGATTATTTAAAGACAATTTGTAATAAGGTTCTATACCTCCGAATTCATCGGTTTTTCTTTCATCTTTTTCGAAAATGGCTTACATATCACAAGCCGTTTTATTTAATAGATTTTAAATTAATTAAATTGTAATAAATTTAAAGTATTTTATAAAAATTGGTAGAAAATGTTAATAAATACAGCGCCTAAAAAGTACATTAATAGGCAATTTAGTGTACAGAGCGACAACAATTAAGCCACGTCTTTGAAGTTTCTGTTCTCCTGATACCAGGAGTAAAAATATTCGAAAATCTCGACTTTTCTCACAGATATTTCGTATATTTTCTACACCTACCTCTTTAAATAAAGTAATGTGTAATTATTATTATGCATAAATTATTATGTAGTTACAATTATTAGATGCTATAACAAGTTCTTATTTTTACGCAACTGAATATACTTCGACGTTTTGGAGGTAGTATGTATTTAGGCGCTGTTCATTACAAAAAAAAAAAAAATACAAACTGTATACACTTAATTTAAGGATGTTTGCATTATAGAGTCGTTTAATTTTTATGTTACTGTATGTGTTTTTGTACTAAATTTATATCTGCGAAAGCTGCACTGCTTCGACTTGATAACTAAGCAATAAGGATGCGGGTATAGTAGCAAGTAGGTACTGTAAAATGCCGTAGTACACGATTTATTAATGATCCATTAGCAAATATGGCACGAAGAAACTTTTTGTTCCCCATTACGAAAGAATAAAGATTAGGTATAGGATCATTGTTTTTACAAATTTATAATAAAATTAATTTGTCTTAATCTCACTTATTTCTATATATAGATACGCCCTACACTTCAAAAAAACTTTTTAAAAGCAGGTGTTGTTGTATTTTTTAAAATATAGGTAATAATACAATAATTGTACGAGAAACGTTGTAATTTAATTTATTTTATATACAAAGAAAACATATGTAAATAGGGTAAAGCTAAAAAAATCAAACACGGCTTACCTAAACACTTAAACTATATTCTATATGGAAACGTTTTTGGTTTGTAATACTCTTAATGTAATATGAATATTTAATAATTTCTAATAAAATCCATGCAGTCTTATATTTCATTGAACAACAATAATATAAATATTATTCAGCTACCACGATACTTATATGTAAAGGACGTTTGACACGAGTTACACCCACTGCAATTAGAAAACAGTAAATATCTTTTTTGCAAGGAAATGCAGTTATGCTATGGCAATATGCGATAGCGTTTTTCAAATTGCAGTAAGAATATTACAGCATATTTGAACTACAAACTAATATCTATTGACGGAATTATCAGTGTTGGAGGACAGAAATTTCCTTACCCGCTCTTGATATTCTGAATTACTTTCAGCCTTTGGTAAATAACTATTTTCTTTTCGCGGAAAATATTTCGCAAATTTCTCAGTCATGTGGAAATGGTTGATTATATCTGGCGGAGATACCTTGCTCTTCTTATTTCCTTTAGTGACTGTATTAACTTCGATTTTCCCTCCACCATTTCGCATGACTATTTCGTCTGGATAATTATTTCTCATTCCGGCGTACCCAATCACTGTAGATATTACGGAAAATACCAATTCAAACAATGACAAAATCAAAATGTCAATATGTAAATGGATTCTGATTCGGGGATGTTGATCCAGAGTGGAGATCTCTTGATTTACTAGGGCTATGGTGACGATGGCGCAAATAATTGAGAGTGTGGAAAGAATTGATGCTAGTAAGGACGTGATGAAGAACCATTTAATGTTATTGTCTATATACCAACGTTTCCATGCTAATAGACCAGTTAAGCCAGCAAATAAGCAACCCACTGTCAACAGCAAGGTCGTCAAAATTAAGTAAAACCTCGTTATGGAGTGAACTGTTTCCAGTACCCCCTCTCTACGATTTTCGTCAGAGATATCCTTGGTAGTGTCATCTTCTTCAATTATTTCTTCTGGTGTTACATGTATGAAAATTAAAAGGGCGAATATCAAAGCCAATGAGCAAAATATTAGGTGGAATACGCTTAAGCCGAGTACAGTGGATGCTGAATATCTTCGTTCTGAAGGGTATAACCCCCTCGGATCTGGATTACTCTTTATTTTTACTTTATAAATATTTTCCATGACTGCAAATGGTGATTTTTCTTTAAACCATTCAATTCGGTTTCTACGTTAATCCAATTACTGTGAACTACTTCTAATGATATACCCAGAATACATTCTCACTTTCAAATATGCTCGACAACAAAGTCTTTTGTTTCACTCGTACGTCTGCAGTCGGCGCCTCTTTTTGACTAACAATCCGCAGCATTGCATGAATCGACTATTTTCTCTTTTCATAATAATACTCCGGGCAAGCTTCGGAACATTTTCTTCCGTCCCAAGCTTACGTCGTGCGTGTCGATTTGAAGTCGTTTGAATAGTTGGCGTATCTGTAAATAGAAGAAAGAATGTGTGTAAATATAATGCACATAGGACGAGTTTTACTTTCACAATAACTTATGATTGTTCGGAATACATTTATCTCGAGCTGTGTTACATGTGGAGACTAAAATATGTCGCGCACTGTTTGCAGTTTAAACCAAGCTTGTAAGAACGTTATTTTTGTAATAATATGGTTATTCTAGAAAATTATGGATGAACCATATTTAAATTACTGTGATTTTCCTCAAATAAAATAGGTTTCTTTTATAGACTGTTAATTTGTTGTGACATTTTAGAAATTCGGATGAGTAGTTGTACTTCAAAGATTTTACTTGGGGTGGTGGTATATATCTCATATAGCGCCTGCTCTTTGATTTACTAGCGTAGAATTTACCATCTAAATAATATATGATAAGCAAGTCTGCCAATTTACTGTTTGAGAAACCTTTTATTTTTAAAAGAGAAAATACATTCTACGAGTCTGTTTATCTTATTTCCTTACAGAATAGTTCATGACTGTATATATTAAAATTCACTAACTTATAAGATGTTTTCAAGACACAACTCCTGGTGATGTTTCCTTTCAATTACACAAAAAATTGGAATGTTATGGGGTTAAAGGAAGTGCTCTCTTATGATTCAAATCTTACCTTTCGAATAGAAAGCACAAACAGTCTATTTACATTCTGATGCAAAATCTATTTGTTCAAAAGATATTGTTGTTAATAGGGGTGTCCCACAGGGTAGCGTCTTAGGGCCTCTCTTATTTGTCATATATTTCAATGATATCTATGCTGTCAAACATGTCGGCGATCCAGACTCTATAACTATCAATTACGCGGATGACACTTCCATTGTGGAAAATGACTTAAGTTCTTTAATCGCCAGTGGGGATAACTATATGTAGAGTATGGAACATTGGCTCTCCCAAAACCATTTGAGTCTTAATCACAACAAGACCAATGTAATATTGTTTAAGAGTAAACAAAGTGCTTATCCTGGTACTATTATGCTTATTATTAGGTGTTTTGATAGGCGATTCTTTAAAATGGAAAGAACACATAAACGTTCTTTGTAAGAACCTAGGCAGTTTCCGCTATGCTGTTTGTCAGCTGAAAGATCTAGTAAGCAATAATATCTTACGTATGGTATACTATAGCTGCTGTCATTCTCAGTTGAAATATGGAATTATTGTTTGGGGTGGCAGTAGTGACTTACACCGCATCTTTGTGTTGCAGAAACGAATTTTTTAAGAGCTATGCTACAACTCAAATATACAGAATCATGCCGAGGGCATTTCAGGATGAATAATATTTTAACTATTTTTGCAATTTATATTTATGAATCTTTAACTTTTCTTTTCAAAAGAAACCCATATTTCAAATTAATACTTTTGAATATATATATCCTACTAGACATTTAAGAACAACTACCGCTACCCTAAACACAGACTGTGTCATCAACACTAAATAGCTTAGCGTATAACTGTTATACATTTTTTAATAAACTGACAACTGCTGTTAAACAAATAAATAACCTCACAACCTTAAAAAAAACAATTTTCAAATATCTGTGTGAATTAGAACCCTACAGTGTTGACGATTTTGTTAATAGCTAATTATAATAGTTTTTATACATAAGTATGTACTTCCTTTTTCTTTTTTTCTTTTGTATTTTTCTTATTTTGACATTTTGCTGTTGTAAATTTATTGTTTATTTGCAAATTGCAATAAACTGTTTATTTATTTATTTATTTCAGGATTACTTTCAACTGTAATTAGGTCATTCTACCTAAGTGCGAGTAGAAGTTTCGTTCAGGTAGTTTTGAAAGTATCAATTTTACATTCAAGCATTTGTTTGTCGTATAGTCATAGATATGTAGACTTCTGTTTCGTATAGTGACAGGCATAAATGTTGCAACATATAGGAATTTATAATATTTATTATTTTTAATATGGTAGGTATCTTTTTTGGGAGATAGGGTCAGCATGTCTAAGAACCCCAAACTTTATTTTGACACCCGTCACGTGACCAGTAACATTGCGGGAAATGTAAAAAATGTGCAATGAATTCGCAAGAAGTGAGGTTAGATGACATGATATCCAAAAAAGTTATTTGAAAAAATTGCTTAGAATTAATTCTGAGCCAGAATGAAAATTTTTGTAGACATATTTCCAAATATTTTTGAAATAAATTATATAGTTCAACTTTTTTTCTGTTTTAGTAGCGCAACGGAAGTAAAATCTCTAAATATAGTTGATAGTCAAAGAATATTGTTAATTCTTGCAACATTAACATAGCTAAAACTAAAAAGTAGGTTTCCAGTATGACAATTGCTCTTGCAATGAACTTTATGCAAAAGAAAAAATAAATTTTACAGATATTTTTAATCTAGATAGCCTAGTAAACATTACTTTTGTTAAAACCTACTTTTTTTTTTTCATTCAAGTGGTAAAACTTATAACATTGGGTATCTCAACCCTGACAATGTTATTCGAAGGTATTCAAATAGGTTTTGAAAAAAAAATACCAAATAATAATAAACAACAAACATAATTAATAATAAATAAATAAGGAATATTTATAATAATAATAATGGCAGTTAATTTTGTAAGAATATTAAATACGGGGCTATGTATTTAAAAAAAAATAAAGTCAAACAACACATTCGCCAATGCTCTCCAAATGCTCCATCGATGTTGCTGATCAACTTGTCAAAGAATTCTAGGATTTTCGTCTGCATGATAATGAAAATTATGTTTATTTATTAACGATCCGTTTTTGTGAAAATTGCTTCATCAGAGAGACTAACACTTTTGTAAATGAAATAAGGATTTTCTTGTACTTTATTATAGATCCCGTTACAAAACTGAAAACGTTTCGAAATTCTGTTCAGTAACATAGTGTTTTGACCAAATATGATAAAGATGTGAGCGATTTTTCTTTAACATTCGTAGAACAGATGATCCACTTACAGCTGCGTTCTTATTTTTTGTCTTATATTTGGATCTTCAGTAGCATAGGATTGACAATAATGAAAAGACGAACAACCTTCACTTTCATTATCTGGAACAACAGAATAACGAATGACGAAATTTATCTATCTTTGTGCTAAAATGCTTTGGTAAATATTGGGAGCATGTGACTACAGTATTAGCTGTTCTGACGGATACTTTAAAAATATTATTTCTTGTTGTTAGAGTTTATACAATATCCGTTTGAAAATCTAGGCTAATTAATTTCTGTAGTACAAAATCCTACAAAAACATAAGTAGGTATAGTGGGAAATAAATAACCGCGATTCAACCCATTCTGAAATATACACGTAAAACTATTTATAAACATACTTAATATACACTATACTTAATTAAAAAGCAAAAGCGCTAAAATTTCCAGAGAAAGTAATAAACAGAGTCAGAGATTGTGAAAAGAAGTCATGTAATATATAAACAATAAGAAATTAATATGTAAATACAGAATATTAAGAAACGCAAACATTTTTATATCTTTGGCATACTTGTTTTTATGTCAGTTTAATATTTAATAATTTTGAATAATAGCATTAGATATAAATCAGTAGAAATTTAGACAGTTAAGCGGTGCTGAAAGCACTATGGACGTGTAAAGCAACTCGAAGCTAATCTAGAGCTGTAACAAAACTCTAAATATTGGGAACGGTTAACAATCTATTTCTACACTTTGCAGAAAGGATGCTGCAGAACTTGTTTTTGACCGTCATCTCCTTAATGAACTGATTTCAACGACCTATACCATTTATTCACTTAGGTCAAATAGTTGTTTTCAGGAGAGTTAAATTCGGAAATTCTTTAGAGAATTATTAATTTTGTGAAAGTCCAAAAGTAAAAAAGTGTACTTTCTTAAAGCGGACATTATTTTTCTACAATATCTTTATTGCCGTCTCCACCAAGATAAAAATAACCTAAGCAACGAAACAATAAAAGAAAGTTAGTATGACTTAAATGTTGATGTTAAATTATCTCTTTTTGAAAGACATACTGTCTTTAATAAGCAATGCCATATTTAATAGAAAGTCTTCGTATGGAAATTTTTATGATGATTGATTACGGAGATAAGTGTAAAAGTGAAGTGGAAGTTGCTGATATCTTTAATCAGAAGTATCCTGAATTGCCTAATATTTTGCAAGGAACCGTTTCCAAAATTCATTCACAGTTTAGACAACTTGAACATGCCCGCCCGATAAAAGGAAAACCTCATTTTGTGGAAAACCATGTGAAAGTAGACATTTTATTAAGTGTTCCAGAGAATCCAACAAGTTCACGCGAAATAGCTCGACTCGAGAAAATAACGTTCACCATACAACTGTTTTAAAATGTTGCTATCAACAAAAACTTCATTCCTATAAGATGATGTTGAAGAATTAATGAATACACTAACAAACAGATATGAGGTAACTTCTATCCTTTTTCTCTCGGTTTTCGGAAACTGGGAGTGTAAAGGCAACTCGTAATCACCGAAAGTCAGTAATAGATAATGAAGCTAACGAGGTGAATGTTTTGGCTTATTTTCAAGCTTATCCACGGAGTTCAATTCCAGCAGCAGCGCTGGAATTCCTTTATAAAATTATCTGGACTGACGAATCAAAATTCAGCAGGCAGGGAATTATAAATCGTCAAAATATTCACTACTGGACACAAGATAATCCACACGTCTTAAGGGAGAATAATCACCAGGACCGGTTTAGCTTTAATGTTTTTTGTCTGGTTATGGACAATAGCGTAGCATATCAAGTCTACGATGAAAGTTTAAATGGGGCTAGATATCTAGAGATACCTAGAGTATTTGTTAGTGATTTTTTAAATACTCTACCTCCAGGAGAGAGAGCAAATGGTTGGTATCAACTAGATGGTGGTCCCGCGCACTCCACACTAGCTGTACATCAACAATTGACGTTGATGTTCGAGGATCGGTGGATTGGTCCCCAGGGACCCTGGAACTGGCCACCCAGATCACCCGATTTGACGCCCTTGGACTTTTACCTGAGGGGTCGCATAAAAGAGCAAGTGTACTCTACACCTGTATTAACGAGAGAGGAACTATTGAACCGTGTTCACGATGCGTTCACCAATATAACCCCAGACGAACTTCGGAGATCGGTTTCGCGAGGAGTACATGATAGAGTGATTCAGTGTTTGAACCAAAATGGTGATCACATAGAACAATTATTGTAGTTATTTCGTTCAATTTATTTTATTTTTGCTTGTCATAATGTTCCTAATTTTTTTGTTTTTCAAATTTTCTTAAGTTCATGTTTTGTTTTCATTTTCTAATTAAAATGAAACACATACGATGTTTCAGTTCCTGTCAAAAATCACATTAAAACAGAAAATATTGACATAACAAGAAAACCGTTGTAAATAGGTATAGGGAAAGTCATAGCGAATCGATGCAGAATTAGATTCTGCATCTGATCATCCAATAATATACAGGGTGTTCCATTTGAAAAAAAAGAACTTTCTCAACTTTGAACATTTTGTAATTGGTCATGCAGTTTTGGACACCTGTATGCGACAAATCAATTGTCAATGTGGATTTCGAAAGTGTCATTCTTGTGCTTCCATCTACCCTAGAAGTGTTTATTACCAGTCGAAAATGGGCAAAAGATACTGTGTTGCAAATAACGCTATATCTTTCAAAATTTTCAAAAAAATCAAGATATCTAAGTAGCAGTTGAAAATAGATATAGGGAAACCTATATCTATTTTCAACTGAACTCATCATAAAATTTTCTCAGGAATTTAGAAATGAAATAATATACAGGATGTTCCATTTGAAATAAGAAAGTTTATGGAGACTTCCGGTATAACCAGAAGTGGTAAGACCCTGAAAATATTTTTAAATGGAAGAGAATCTTGAATAGTCCCGGATTCCAAAAATTCAGAGTTGCAGGTTTTTTCTAACCTCGGAAACTTCTAACGAACGGCTACCGTGGAAAACCCTGTATATAATTCTATATACTTCATCTGTTTTATTAACGACTCATTTGTGAAAGGTGTTCCACAATGTCTTAAAACAGCTATTATCGTGCCTCTTCATAAGGGCGGTGATAAAGACGATCTCAACAATTACCGACCAATTGCTCTACTGCCAGCCTTATCCAAAATTATTGAGAGATTGATCAAAAAACAGCTAATGTTTTTTTCTAAAAAAATTTAAAATTATCACCCCGAGGCAGTTTCGGTTCTTGTCCAGTTCAAGTACTGCCGATGGCTTCTTTTCGGTCTTCAATGAAGTATTTAACAATATTAATAATAAGCACTTCACTGCAACAGTGTTCTGGGACTTATCTAAAGCTTTTGACTATGTCAGTCATGCCATTCTAATAAAAAATATATTTTACTATGGGACTCGTGGTACTCCTCTGGAATGGTTCAAATCGTATCTTTTCAATAGGAAACAGATAGTGAGAGGAAATAGTTCCTCCTCATCGTGTATGGGAATTGACTATGGCGTTCCGCAGGGCTCAGTACTTGGTCCAATACTTTTCCTTCTTTTCATCAATGACATCACCAATTTAAAGATCAGTGGGAAATTTTGTCTCTTCGCAGATGACACCAGCATCACTTGGAGCAACCCAAATAGAGAGGAGCTACAAAGTATTATATCTAAGGATCTAACCATCATCAAACATTGGTGTAACTCCAACTGCCTTTGTTTTAACAAAGACAAAACGGTGGTTGTACCTTACAAAGGTGCACTGCAGCAACCTTGTCTATTCGATAACGACACCGTCAATATGGTTGAATCTGCTAAATTTCTGGGACTTATCGTTGACGATACTCGTAACTGGTCTCACCATATCGACACTCTCTCCAAAAAATTGTCTTCTGCGTGCTTTGCAATAAGATCTGTAGCCAGGGAGGTCAATCTTTCCACTGCTTGCATTACTTATTTTGCCCTTTTTTAATCCCATCTTCGTTACGTGTTGCTCTTTTGAGACACCTGTACTTTGTACAACTTCAATACAATTTCTAAACTGCAGAAAAGGGCAATTCGCTACACATTTCAACTAGGGACCAGAGATCACTGCCGACCATACTTTTTAAACTATAAAATACTGATCCTGCCGGCACTCTTCATCCCGGAATCTGTCTCACTAATTCGTAAACATATTAGTGATTTACCGAAAAGACCTCTTCATAACCACGTTACAAGACGGTTGCAACATGACCTTTACTTACTTGTACCCAGTTCAGAGTTACCGAAGAATTCAATCTTTTACGATGCAATCAAGCTCTACAACGTTCTCCCAATCCAACTCAAATCGATACCAACATACGTCCAGTTTTGCAGAAAGGTAAAATCTTACCTTCTTCAGCAACCTCTTTACGCTGTTAGCGATTTTTGCAGAGAGGTTTGACACTAAATTTCTTTTCCTTCAAACTTTAATCTCACCTTTTCTTTCTTTGTGCGGGCAGCGCAATCTTCTGGTTTATTCTTTGACGACTAAGTGTATCTGACACTTTATATCTGTGTTTATCGTATATGTAGCTTTTCAATTATTAAATTTGTTAATTACTCTGCTTTGCCCACAAAATTAATTCATAATTTTTCTTGACAATAAAGCACATTATTTATTTATACATTATACTGGTGGGTGCGCTGCGTACATAATACGACCCTGGCCTGTGAGAAGACATCCCAACTCCACTTATAACTATTCAACTCCTAACCGAACGTATAATGAATATAATTACTATTATTTTACTGTTATATGCGGTAGGAACTGTAGAAGGAAAATCATAACGCATACTTTAACGCTTACTCGTTTACGTGAGATAATTTTTAATGTTTGTTGGAGAAACTGCACCTTTGACTAATGCGCGGATACAGTTGTATTTTGTTGATGTGTGCTATTAGTAAGTGTAACTGTTTGGGCCAAAATGATTCTTAGATCCATAATCAATAATTTTTATAGTTATTAAGTCCAAATATTATGGTTATATGTGTACCGAAAATGAGACGTGAACGGCAATTTAGTAAAAGTATATACTAAAAGTTTACATACAATTCCCTCTAAACCTATATAGTTAGAATTTTTATAACTTGTTAAATATAAATACAATTTTAGTAGTCTTGTAATTCGATAATATTTTTTTTTGTATTATTGTAGTTTTTTTTTTTAAGTATTTGATTGTGATCAACATACCTCCTGACAATTTCCTATATGACGTAGATCTGAAGATGACCTTTAAGTGTTGAATTATGTACATTTACATCTAGTTTTTACAAAATACATATTTGAACGGTTTTTCATTTTTTTTAAAATTTAAGCTAATTAATATAAGAAATGCCGGCAGAAAAAACGAGTCAATGGCTTGAGTTACTAAGCGACATGTGGTGCTAATATTGAAATGTTTGAGAAAAATTTTTGATGTGAAATTAAATAAATTAGATAGGTACATAAAATTTATTTACATTAAAATAATTATATCGGAAGGAATCATAAGTTTAATAGCCAGTAGTTTACTTTCAATAAGAAACAGTTTGTGGAGTTTTTGGCTTTATTGTGAAAATTTATCACATTGTCAAATACATTTTTTTGTTTGTTTGTACGTTTCAGCTAATTAAATAGTCTCACCATTAGCACTAAGATTATTTTAACATTAAATATAAAAAGCAGAAGTAACTGGATGATAATACTTACTAAATTTTATAAATTGCATCTTAGTGGTGCAATATATAAAAATTTAAATTTAATATAATTAATGTAAGTCGAAGGTAAATACGGAATTTGGAAATCACTTTAATTAGATACAAAAATTATATAAATACCATTTGGTGCCAAAAGCATATTTCCACAGTTAAATACATAATATACTTTCCAAATCAACCAAAAACACATGAAAGAAATGTGGTCATTCCTTCAACAGATATTAGAAGCATTTCTTTAACTAGTCCTCAAAATATATAACATGTCGCCACTAAAATTAAAACCATCTTAAAAATGAACCAATATCCATCCGATTTCGTGAATAAAATAATAAAAACTAGAATACACAAATTCGATTAATTATTAAAGGAAATACAAAAGTTTCTACAGATAACACTACAAATAATTCAAATAATGTTAAATATTTTTCAATGCCATATGTGTCAGAAAAATTATATTTTTAAACCTTTTAACATAAAATTATCTCACAAAATCCATAACAATTTAACAGGAAGTGTTGAAAATTAAAAGCTAATTCTCCGTTTGATAACAATCTCATCTAATTTATAGCATCCTATGTGACAACTGTAATAATAATTATGTTGGTCAAACAAAGCAATAGCTAAAGAATAGATTACAAGGGCATAAATCTTCAAGAAATTTAACAGCGTTAAAAATAAATTAAATGAATTCAATGATTCTTTTAATTTAACAAACACCAAAATCTTACATAAAGAAAAAATTATTACGCTGGTAGTTTTGTAGAAATGATATATATTAAAAGAGACAACAACAGTATCAATAATAGAATGGCATTTCCAACTAATCTAAAATTTATTTTTCTGTAATATAACTATCCTAGAGCCAAATTGCCTATACAGGATGATTGATTGAAGAAAGATTGGGCCTCCTAGTAATAATTAATTTCTGTAAAGTTGCATATGTACATAGTGTAATAAAATCTATGCCCTGAAAATATGTTGAAGATGGCGGCACTTCCGGAAACATCGGAAATTGACATCAACTTTCTTATTTCAAATGGAATGGTATAGTTTTCTTTGCACTTTTCAAATCTAAACATTATTCTAGAGGAACTCGTATTAGTATTTCCTATACCTAAGTGCAGCCGTTTTGGAGATTTATCGACTTTTTCAAAATTTTTGGATTTACATCATGAAGTTTAACATTATGTACTGTCGCGAAACTTTAACCGAGAACGCTAAAATTAAGACTATCGATGGAAGAAATTCTGACGTTTCTGCCGCAGTTTTTAGATTTGTTGCATTATCTACAGGCTGTCAAAAATTTAATTGTCCTTTAGTGCAACTGCAGACCAACTCTGAAACCTTATTAAATTTTGCATCAAAATGTATTAACGTTCCCCATACACATCTGCAATAATTTTCAAGTTATGAAGGTTTTTGAACCTGATTTTTTCAAATACGATGCCCCATTTTTTTCAATATTATGAAACCTTATTGGATTTTGCATCAAAATGTATTAAAGCGATATTGATTATTCATT
The DNA here is from genome assembly GCA_949128085.1 of Cetonia aurata. Taxonomy (NCBI): domain Eukaryota; kingdom Metazoa; phylum Arthropoda; class Insecta; order Coleoptera; family Scarabaeidae; genus Cetonia; species Cetonia aurata. Next base: position 18,840,810 of record OX421883.1, read on the forward strand.
ACTAAACAAAAAACGTTAAAACTAAATTTAGTTTGAAAGCGAACATCTCGCTTTAAATAAGGACTTTCCGTAGACCAGTAGTGTAAATTGCGCCTGTTAACTATTCGCCTCTCTGCTAAATTTTGCTTCATCTGTGAAGATTATTTTTGACAGTGGGTCTTCCTGCATTTTAATTAAAACCTGTCCGCAAAATTTACAATCTTCTAACATCATCCCCCAGGTCGAGTTCTTGTACTTTTGTGAACGAATAGGTAGGCATTTTATGTTTCTTTAAAATTGCTTGAACCGCAAAAAAAATGCTAAATGCGATTTTTGGGCTGCCGATCGGATTGACTGCTGTGGATTGGCATTAAAGTATGCTAGGACATTAATTTCATTTATTTCTACATTTGTAATTGGTTTACGTCGAACACTAGCGGATTTCGCTTTTCCATTTAAAAAAAAATATTTAAAATTTAAATTCTATGCGTCTAAATTTTCCTCTTGTCATTGCAGCCAAATGAGGGTATCTTTCATTGAACACACGGCAAGTTCTTTCCATAATCCTGTAACATTCTCCATGAATATAAAATACGTTTAAGATACACACTAAAAAATATTTGCAATTCCTACGGAAAATTCCAGTATTATATAGGGTACATTTACCAAAAATTAGAAAATATACCTAAAGTTTTCTAGTAAATTTCCCAATTTTTGGCAATTTTACCTTATATGTTACTGGAATTTTCCAAAGGAATTGCATATATTTTTTTAGTGTGTATCTGTGTTTGAATACCCTTCAAAAAACATTTGAGTGGCCGCAACAGAGAATCGTGACTTGACAGGCTATGGTGACAGTTATTAATAAGAATGTTTGTCATTTGCATAGAGTACCATTAAGAAAATTTTAAAATTTTCTCTAAAATGTATCAAAAACCTTAATAACTTGAAAATTATTGCAGATATGTATGTATGAGGAGGAATGGTAATACATTCTGATGCAAAATTTATTAAGGTTTCAGAATGGGGTTTTGATGGTCTGCAGTTGCACTAAAGGACAATTAAATTTTGGACACTCTGTAGATAATGCAACAAATCTAAAAACTTATTAATTGCATTAACATCAGGATTTCTTCCATCGATAGTCTTCATTTCAACGTTCTCGGTTAAAATTTCACAGCAGCACGGAATGTTAATCATCATGATGTAAATTCAAAAATTTTCAAAAAGTCGAAAAATCTCCAAAACGACTGCACTTAGGTATAGCGAATACTAGTAAGAGTTCCTCTAGAATAACGTTTAGATTTCAAAAGTGCAAAGAAAACTTATACCATTCCATTTGAAATAAGAAAGTTGATGACAATTTCCGGTATTTCCGGAAGTGCCGCCATCTTGAAAATATTTTCAGGGCATAGATTTTATTACACTATGTACGTACGCAATTTTACAGGAATTAATCATTACTAGGAGGCCTAATCTTTCTAATAGACGGTCTCGATCAATCACCCGGTATACATTTTTCATATTTTAAATTTTTAATATCTACAGTAAAGAATTTCGTTTGCTATATCGTCTTTTACAATACGTATGTTGTCTTTTGGTAAAATATTACGACGTTAATATCCTCATTCCCATGTTTATTTTAAAATGCAGTATGCCGAACTGATTGTATCTGTTCGTTTTTAATATAAAGAATCGCATTTATCTCAGACTTACATTAATTATATTAAATTTAAATATTCATCGGCTATCACTAAGATGCATTTTATAAAATTTAATAGTAAAGTATTATCGTCGAGTGAGTTTTTTTTTATTTTAAATGTTAAAATCATTTTAGTGCTAATGTTGAAGAAGACTATTTAATTAGTTGAAACGTACAAACAAAAATTTTAATTGACAATGTGATAATCACAAAAATTTTCACAATAAACCCAAAAATTCCACAAACTGTTGTCTTATTGAATATTATATCTGTCATTGTCTCTATTACAGGCAGAAATATTTGCGTTTGCGCAAGTAAGGCGCATATGCGTATAGTGATAACAAGTATAACAAACGATTATTTCTTTTAAGGTATTCACGATATGAATATGTATGTATGGAGATAAAGAGTTGGCATGCAGTTTGGCATTTGAACAATATCTATAGCATTTCATTTGTATAGCTATACAAATGATACCTGAAATATACCTTTCTTATCATTGAAAATAATACAAATGTGTGTGATACGCTGAAAGTATAATATATGTACCTACTGGTACCTATCTCACCGAAAGCGGGACCATATATTACAGTTTTATATTATTTTACAAAGTTACATAAAACGTAAACACATACTTATTTCATTATTTTAAATGGAACATGGGGAATATTATTAGGTATTTTAATTTTATTCTAAAATAGTATGGAAATAATAACAATAATATCTGTAACATTAAATTACATCGCATGAACTATTAAATAAAAATAATACATGAATATAGAAATAAAATATTACGACTCTGTGGAGATGTACAGTATAGCATAATCTTAGGGCGAGACCCAGTTATAAACTGATAATTATTAATAAAGAGACGTAATGCCTACAACTAAACTATAAACTAAATTACTGTCGTTGTGTTTACAAGTAGCTTTTGCTAGGCAATTATTTATTCTAGATATATTTGAAAGACACATGTTCTAATTGAAAAGCATTGTAGGTAAGCAAGTATATATGTAGGTACATGTATATTCCCAATATTACATATTAAAAATTTCGTTGGTGAATCGATAGTAGTATCTGACTAACAAATGTTTGCAATCTAACAAAATTCATTGATGTTATAGTAAGCTTTTAGCCGAAGTAGGCGTTTTACATGCAACTTGTAGGTGGTAATTGATAACTCTTTACTCTTTATAGTGCGCGGGTAAAATGTTATAAAATTTAATAGCTTGATATGTACTAGTCTGCTGAGGTGCATTTAGGTACTCTATGGTAGGGTACATGTAAATTACTATGATTTCTTGTCCTATGATCATGTAAATGCGAGCGCTGTGTAAACAAATTTAAATTTTCTCTTACATACACCAAACAGTTATAAATATACAAAGAAGGTATAGTCAGTATTTTTAATTCTTTGAACAATTGTTTACAATGCTCTCTTGGTGACTTTTTGTTAATTATTCTAATTATCTTTTTTTGGATTTTGAAAATTTTTAAAGCGTGAGGAGAACGTCCCCATATGATAATACTGTAATTGACTAAACTAAATAAATTAGCATAATATAGCCTTACCGCTGTTTTCGTATCGGTGAGATCCACTATCTTTCTAATTTGGTAGACATTTTTAATTTAATTTTTGGCATAGTTGATTAATATGACATTTCCAATTCAAATCAGAAGTTAACATAACACTTAGAACATTAAGAGCACACACATTACCCTGCCCCAAACTAAACCTTATTTTTTTGCGTTTTACCCTCATTCAATTTTAACTTATTAGCAGCATACCAATTATTAGCTTGTGTAATAGATATTTCCTCACTATCAATTAAGGCATTTATTGTACTTTGATTACTGTCAGCAAATATTGCAATACTGCAATGATCCACATTACAAGGTAAATCATTGAGGTAAATAATAAACAAGATTGGACCAAGTTTGGATCCTTGTGGAACCCCTAAAGATATTTCTGTCGGACAAGATAACGCTTGCTCAACTTCTACAATCTGCTTACGATCCTTCAAGTAGGTTTTGAATAATTGCAAAGATACACCTCTGACACCGTAATATTCTAACTTTTTTATAAGCACATCATAGTCAACACAGTCAAAGGCTTTACTTAAATCTAATGAACTAGCAGAACATCTCTGTAATGTGTCAATAGCGTTCGTTATGTCTTCAATGAGTCTTATTAATGCCTTAATAGTAGATGTATTCTTAAGGTAGCCACATTGCTGAGAACAAAAGAATTTATGTTTTTCGAAAAAGCCAATTAATCTTTTTTTAAGTAACTCTTCAAATAATTTTGAAAGTACAGGTAGAATGGCTATTGGTCTGTAATTGTTTAAATCCTCTTTTTAAATAAATAGCATTTTTATAAGCAGCATAAGTATTTTTTCGTTTATGAGACACTCGGTGCTTATTGTAAAAGGATTATAATTATACGATTATAACAAATACCATTATTTTAAGTGAATGGATTCAATAACATGAATCTAAACAAATTTCAGAACAGAAGACAGAAAATGATTACGAGAGTTCTAACTTGTCGCTGTAGAATAAATAAGCATATGCAGAGCATAGCAGTTGTAGATTTTCCCAAGGCAGAAACGGAACTCCAATCCATGTTCTGTGTAGGAACGCTAACTAGTTTAAGTATTTTTAAAGACGAAAGATTTAATTAAACGAAATTACAAAGACCTGAAAAGGTAGCAGTAAAAATTGTGCGTATTTGGATACACAAACTTTAATCGAAACCAATTTAAGCTTAAAAAAAACCACTCAATGTTTTCACATCGCAGTTTTCAACTTAAGTTTTAAACTTTAAACGGTATTTTAATCTAACGTGTGGAGAAAGTGAAGTTAGGTAACATTATCGTGCATACATACGTATGTGTAAATAAAACAATATAATACATACTAAAGTGTTATAAGCTTTATACGTAAGGATTCTGTCAAGACACTATTAGGAAGGGTTATGTAAAAGAAGCAATTTTTGTGTGTTTTAAAATAAGTATACATGTAATCAGTTACTTCTAGGTTAGGATAATTTCCAATGTATAACTTTTTATATTCATAAAAATTTATAGAATAATTATTCGTATAATATTATTTTTTCTATAAGGATTCATCTAGACACACAATATATCTGAGCACGCCGCTAATTTAAAATTGATGTCGCGCGGAGTGATCGGATATCTTGTGTGTCTATTATTAGGCTACAGTTCTTGCATATCTATCTTTAATTTGCGTAAAGTCAGAAAAAGAAAAGAAGAATTAAATTAACTAAATTGTGGTTAGTTTAACAATATTACGACTATTCTACCTATATTTTCTTGGTTTTTGAAGTCGTATAATTAAACAACTATTCCCAGTAAGTAAAACGTTTCGGTTTATTAATTCAAACCTTAATCATTTATGTTGTAAAATTCATAATGTAAAAAATAAAATGTTGATGTATAACTTTTTAGAAAATATATGACATTTTTTGTTTTATTGATAAAATCAGTTTGTTTTTTGTTTTAATTTGAGAGATTTTTGAAATGTGTTATATAAAGCTTGTTTTGTAAATTGTGTCAGTTATATTTGTTATGGTTGGTTATGATTAAATATGAAAAACGTTATTAATTTTTACTAAAATTTCATTTATAGAATTAAGTTATAAAGTTTAGTAAAAAATTGTGTGTCTGTTTTATCATTTACAGAATTATTGTGTTTATAAATTTGAATTACTTCAAGTATAGTTCGCGCTTTATAGTTTTGTTCTTGGTTTAGAATTGATACATTGTTAAAATCAAATGTATGATTTTGTGTTATTTCATGTTTTTTTAAAGCTGTAAGATTTTTGTTATACTTGTGTCCTTTTATTCTACTTTTTAAATATTGCATAGTTTCGCCGATATATATTACACCATTACAATTTTGACAATTTATTTTATATACTATATGTCATGTTTTATTTTTTTCAGTTTTCGATTTTAATTTTGTGTAAATTTGATTTTGTAATTTATTGTTATTTTGATTTGCTATTTTAAAATTATAAGGTTTGATAATGTGATTTATTTTTTACATAAGGAATTTTTATGTATTTTATAAATGTTCTTATATGTTCTTATAACTATCTTTTATAGTTTTTGTTGATTTATTATAAAAAACGAAATATTCTTTGTTTGAATATTTTATTGATAAGATAATTTGGATAATTATTTTGTTTTAGAATAGTTTTTGCTTTATTAATGGTATCATCTCGAAAAATTGGACTGGTTAAAGTTATAGCTCTATCAGCTAAACTAATAATAACACTATTTTTTTGCGAGATTGGTTGTGATGATTTAAAATTTAGATAATGTCCAGACCATGTTGGTTTGGTATACCATTTGGTTAAAATTTCATTATTGTTTTTTATCAGTTGAATGTCTAAAAATGTAATGCTGTTGTTATCTTCAATTTCGACTGTAACTTTTAATCTAGGGTGATAAGAATAACATTTTTCTAATAATTTTGGTAGACCTTTGTAAATTTTAATCTAGGGTGATAAGAATTAAATTTTTCTAATAATTTTGGTAGAAAAATTTAATTCTTATCGCCCTGTAATTCTGCCTGTAAATGCTAAAACAGACAGACACTAAACTTTATAACTTAATTCTATAAATGAAATTTTAGTAAAAATTAATAACGTTTTTCATATTTAACATAACCGACCATAACAAATACAACTGACACAATTTACAAAACAATCTTTATATAAAACATTTCAAAAATCTTTCAAATTAAAACAAAAAACAAACTGATTTTATCAATAAAACAAAAAATTTCATATATTTTTTAAAAAGTTATACAACAACGTTTTATTTCTTACATTATGAATTTTACAACGTAAATGGTTAAGGTTTGAATTAATAAACCGAAACCTTTTACTTACTGGGAATAGTTGTTTAATTATACGACTTCAAAAACCAATTTATAAAAAGTCAAGAGAGTTTTGAGGTATTACGACTATGAGGTTAGAGTCAATTTAAACAGACACAATTTGGTTTCCATTTTATGGGTAGATTAATGAAGTATTTTAAACTAAAATGACGCTATTATCTGCTATTTCGATGAAACTATTTCTATTATGTTAAATATAAACAATTATTTTTCAATATCAATATTATATTGTCAACCTGTTAAATCTGTGCTATCACTGTGCTGTGCTATTTGCAGGGATCAGCTAATCGTGTTGCGATGTGTGTTGCAGTTTTGATGATTAAAGCTCCGATACGATGTTTAAATGTTAATGGATAATTTTTTCTGACAGTGTGTGTCTCACAATTTATGTCAAACATTCATTACTACTGGAGTAAAATAGGAGAACTGTAAAACAATATATTTTACGTCCAAATCAAGATACGTGCCATTGGGGACTCTAGCAAGGAGAAGGCCTATAGAGGCCCAAGACCATAAATATAGATGGGCAAGACATAGACTGGAAGGAGGTGAAATATCTAGGACTCATCCTGGATAATAAACTTCGGTGGAATAAGCATGAGCTTGAAGTAATTAACAAGGCGAAGAAGGCCCTAATGGTTTGTAGAAACTTTGCAGGAAACAATTGGGGTTGCAACCCAAAAATTCTGCTCTGGATGTACACAGTAATCGTGAGACCAATGATCACTTATGGGGCAGTGGCTTGGAGCAAGAGAACTAATCTGGCCATTGCGAGAGCTAATCTCTCTAAAGTGCAAAGATTAGCATGTGTATACATAACTGGCGCAATGAGAACCTGCCCAACAGCAGCTATTGAAGTGGTACTAAATCTTACTCCTCTTCACATTTTTGTGGAGAGCATAGCTAAAAGGACCACACGTAGGATGATCAGGGAAGGAATGGCTAGGCACAGGCCTCAGCCTCCTACAGGTGACCAAATCTGGGCATGCCCCGAGATGACATGCCAAGGAAGTTCAACTTTGTGAAAGATTTTACCACAAAGCTTAGCACTAAGAGTGAATGGGATAAAGATACCATTTCGAAACTCAATAGAAACGCCATTAAATGGTACACAGATGGCTCCAAAACGGCAGAGGGAACTGGAATAGGGATATATGGGCCTAGAACCAAATATTTCGAAAGCTTGGGGATGTACCCAAGTATCTTCCAGGCGGAAATACACGCTATTGAAAGATGTGTCCAGGTCAACATTGACAGAAGCTATGAAAAGCAGGAAATTATCATAATATCTGATAGTCAAGCAGCCATTAGGGCGCTGAGGTCAAACATAATCAGCTCCAAAATGGTTTGGGAGTGTCTACAAAAACTAAACGAGCTAGGCAAAAAGAACAAGGTAACCCTTTTGTGGGTTCCGGGACACACAGGAGTGGAAGGAAACGAAATAACAGATAATCTCGCTAAGAGAGGGGCTAGAACACATTTTGTAGGGCCAGAACCTTTTTGTGGGATAAGTAGCAGCATAACACTGGAGAAACTGAAAAATGAAGTAGAGCACAGAAAATCCAAATACTGGGAAAATCTCCAGGGAATGAGGCAAGCTAAAACTCTTCTGGGAACCTATAACCAGAAGAGATCTGCAGAATGCATCAACCTGAGTAAAAATAATATTCGAATATTGACAGGGATCCTTACAGGCCATTGCAAACTGAACGGTTACCTAAGCAGGCTTGGAATAGCGAAGGAAGCCGAATGCAGATTTTGTGGGGAACAGGACGAAACGTCCATCCATATACTCACAAACTGCGCTGCACTGTGCAATTCAAGGGCGCTGCACCTGGGAGCATGTGAAATCGAAGAGGGAGAGTTACCTAATCTGGGGCCTTCGGACATTCTGCACTTTCTAAAAGGAATCAGACTAGACGACCAGCTGTAAATGCAGCGAGAAGAGGGGACACAATAGATCTTTCAGATCGCAGTGTACTATCACCCTAATATCACACATACACATACTATAGAGGCCGTGGAAACTGTTATCGAAATGACAAAAGAATCCCAAATTGATATAAGGAATGCTTTTAATACGGCTATCATCATTTAATCGTTAGGAAACTACGAGAGCGAAACTTTTCGGACTCGCGTGTCAACTTGATAATAAGCTATTTGACCAATAGGAAGATAATGCTTGATAAGGTAGAGGCAATGAAGATCGGTCAGGGAGTCCCGCAGGGGTCGGTACTTGGGCCAACCCTTTGGAATATACTATATGATGACATTCTGTCGTTGGAGCTTACTGGCGATGCAGTAAGCATTGCTTATGCTGATGATCTGGCCTTGGTAGTTGGCGCTGACGATGAGAATGTATTGATGTAAACGAGTCTCTCTCACGGGTTGGTGAGTGGATCAGGAGGCACCAGCTGGCCCTGGCACCCGAGAAAACGGAAGCAGTAATAATGAAAGGTCCTCGTAGAAGAGAACATGTCTTTTTCCAACTTGAGGGGGTGATAATAACTCCGTGCAGAACGTTGAGGTATTTGGATATTACCATGGACGACAAGATGAAATTCGACCAGCACGTTGGAGCAATCACCATCAAGGTGGAAGACAGGCTTGCGAAACTGACAAGACTGATGCCTAACATAGGAGGACCAGGTAGTCTGAAGCGCGCCATATTGTGCAGTGCCATGAACAACATCATTTTATACGGAGCCCCTGTATGGGGCAAGATCATCGAAATTAAAAAATATAACGTCCAGCTACAAAGGCTCCGGAGGGCCATGCTCCTACGTGTGGCGTCCGCATTTAGAACGGTGTCTGGAAAACTCCTCCAGGTGATTACGGGCACGGTGCCGATCGATCTTCAAGTCCAGGAAAGAGCTTATCTACACCAACACAGAAGCGCGGATATGAAAGTGGTTAAGTCCCAAGCTAGAAGTAACATCGTTGACACCTGGCAGCAGAGATGGGAGGCTGAGCACGTTGTTGGCCAGTGGACAAAAAGATTGATAGGTGACGTTAGAGTCTGGATTTGCTGTGGGCATAGACACCTGAATTACCATCTGACTCAGGTCCTAAGCGGCCATGGCGTCTTCAGGGCGTATGCCAAGAGATTTCAAAAGGGCGACTCTGATACTTGTGTTTATTGTGGGCAAATTGACACCGTGGAGCACACCATTCTTGTATGCCAAAGATGGGATCGTGTGAGGGCTGAAACCTATGCGAAAATAGGATATATACTTACGCCGGAGACCCTTATAGCAAGTATGATCGAAACCCCTGCTAATTGGAGAGACATTCAGTCCATGATCTCCGCGATCATGAAAGACAAAGAACTGGAAGAGAAAACGAGGCAGATGCGGATGCAATAGAGTTTTAAGCATGAGGATAGCTCATACCGGACACACCTGATGAGATGTTGCACGATGGTACTGGGTGTGTTTAGTGGCTGCAGATGCAGGAGGTTTTAGTGGGTATACAGTACTTGCACTAACTATACTGGAGTCCTGGATTTCCTCCTGGGTAAAAAAAAAGAAAAAAAAAATCAAGATACGTGTTGTAAATGTAGGGTGGGCTAGATGTGGAAACCGGTAATCATAACATTATAAATGCATGCATATTTTAATAAGCTTGATCCTTATTTCTTAATTAATAACCCTTACTTTCTTAAATTAATAAAATAAAAGTAACAAAATTTTTTTGTTAAATTAACTATAATTGAAACAAACTCTGTTTTGTTAATTTCATATCTGTTGTTCCCTTAGTGTAATTTTGTCAGAAAAAAAAACACGAAGGTACAGCTATGTAGCATCAATGTCATCTGCTGCTTTATTGAGCTTATAATTGATAACACAAACGACATAAGGATTTTAAGAAGAATTAACGGTTCGCCTACTTTTGGAGACGAAGCATATGGCAAGCAACAAATATTTTTTTAACTTCCGTTTTCGACTATCAGTACATAGATTTAGTTGTTTACAAATATATATAGGTATACGCTTTTAGCGTGTAATGAATAAAACATCCACGCAATTACTTGTAACTCATTACAAATTCAAGTTCATGGAACATGTACTCTATAACGATAATAACCATAACAGATTTTAATTGGTAATATACTTGGGATCTAGTCTGACTTCTAGTAGCTGCTTTCTTGTTCGATTAATTTCAATCCTTCCTTTTTGTGGTAGCTACAATTGGAATTAATTTTGAAATGTGCTTCAAATAAAATGGACATAAAACGTAAATCTTGCTTTGATTCATTTATAAAAGGCTTTTTTGTCACGGGCAATTTTAAAAAATCGTTTACATAGTTGGGTGCATTTAAAAAAGATGATTGCATGCACAACCTTCATTCTCTATAGAATTACATGCATATTAGCTGTTCCATAAAAGCTTGGGGTTATTGTATAATTAACGAGAAAGTATAAATAATTAGTTACATACATGTGTACTTGCACTTAATTATATTAAAAGGGGCTGATACGAGTCAGCAATTCTACGCTTAATTATAATGTGTACTGCACTACTAGTTTTATTAATATCATATAGAAAAGAAGTATTTTATTATATATATATATCTTAAAGCAAAATTAAGTCTTACTGACCAAGAAAGTAGATAGCCAATAATAGTTATTTGGTGCAGGTAGGATTTCTTTTGTGTTCCATGTATTCGGAAGAAAATCGTTGAAGTTCTATTTGTTGTACTTACTTAGAATTAGTAAAAACATTAGAAAGCTGTTTATCGTATATCAGTGTCAACTCCATTAATCCAATTGTAAAGCACAGGCTATAGTTACAAACCTAAAACGCTTTGATATAATTTAGTCTTGGTATTAGTTAATTTTTTTTATATCTTTCATGTAAATGCGCCTATCAATGAAAACGAATAGCATTTACACTAAAGTGCAATAAGTATGCAACAAATATATGGAAATTAATTTTTAATTAATTATGTCAAATCATCATTATGGTTATTCGATTTCTAAAGGTATAAGTATTCCAGTTTTGCGAAATTATTAAAAATGATAATAAAAGATTATTAGCTTTTGGTTAGCACCATCTAATTGAAAATAAATTTTAGTCCGTTCATTATATGGAACGTCATCTAGAAATTCTATTAAATGGACTTTTAATAATTCAATGTATCGCCTAGCTGTCGAATTACCATCATATATAAAATAATAAACACATTCGCATATAGGTACCACGGACAAAAATTAATCTTTCTTTCATAATTGTTGAGATAGAGAAAGTGATTAATTCCGGTTCTGTGGGGCTTGTATTTATGTTTCTTTAAAATTCGAGGCTGCTAGTTTTTGATACGCCTATAGCGTTTACGATTTCTCTAGAAGAAGTGGTTGGAAAGGCTTCTACCTATCCCAAAACTGCTATTTCCTCTTGCCTCTTATTAGCCTTCATATACTTATTGGATCGAATTTTTCTAAATGATCCATGATTTCTTAAATTATTCTCCAGCCGCCTGAAAATACCAGCATTGGGTAAATTCCTCTCGAGGTATCTTTCGAAATACAGATTTAAAGCTCTCACACTGTTTTTTCGACATTCATTATATGCTTGCAACATGTCATATTTTTCACGGTTGGTAAACCCAACCATTTTTTTAAATACAACAAGTCAATAACAATATAAAACGAAACTCATTAAACATTCACAGAACTCAAATATTTTTAAGATAATAACGAAATCGGATAAAATAATGGACATATAACGCCGATGCACTCACAGTTTGACAGATAAGAAAACATCAATTGTTTCCTTTGTAAGAACATAGCACTCTGTGTAGGAATTAGTATTCATAACATTTGTCATTCATAGCGCTTGACGCTTATTCTTTGACAGGTGGAATATCAATTTCTTTGTTTGTCTGTCATGGCACTCTGCTAGCCTTTCCATAGATCTGTCGTATCCATGGCACACTAGAAAACTATTAGAAATTTAAAAACGCAATATCTTGTTTAATATTTAAAATAAACATGAAGTATTATATGTTTTTGTAAAGCCCGGACAATATTCTATTTAATCAGAACATAGGCTACTATGGTTTCCATTTAAGAAAAAAATGGTGTGACGTCATAACTCAAAATTTAGCAGAATTATTAAAAAATAAATATTGTTTCTAGATCTCAAATAAAGAGCTATGTCAAAAGTGTTCAAACAATTTTTTGAAATTTTAAATAATGAGAAAGTTATAACGCACAATGGAAATTCAAGAAAATTCACTTTTTTTAAATATCTTGAAAACGGTAAGATAACTTTAATTTTTTTTATCTCGCAACAGTAGCTCTGGACTGCCTATCTCAATTTTTCGTATCTCCGCTGCAAAGTATATTTACCCGTTATGTACATGCAATTTGGTCCACGCTGTACACTGCTAACTTACAATATCTGGTTATGACTTGAATACATAACACAACAATAGAAGGTTGCTGTAGTAGTGCTAATCCATAAGCCTGATAAACCAGTAGAGGAAGCCGCGTCATACAGACCCATAAGTTCATACCTATAATGTTTTCGAGAAGTTACTTCATAAAAGACTACTTCCTGTAAAACAAAAATGAATACCACACCACCAATTTAGATTCACGCAACAGCACGCGACAAAAGAGCAAGTACATCGCGTATTCAACAAAATAAATCAAACGTTCGAGGAGAAAAATACTGTTCTCCAGCGTTTCTGAATATAACGTAAGTTTTGACAAAGTTTGGCACGAAGCACTTCCTCAGGAATTTATCCGCATCCTAAAATCATACATAAGCGAAAGATATTTCTATGTACAACTAGGAGAAACGTATTCCGCACTGCATTCTATCCTCTGCCAACAACTACAAACACAACTACAGCCACAATATCGTCCCATGAAAATCATATCGTAAGCTCGAGGATACTACAATACAGTCTGAATTAAATTCAGTTTTTGTTATCAAAATGGCGAATAAAGGCTAATGAGGCAAAATCCATGTACGTCATATGCGTAAAAAAATTTGTCCGGCAGTAACGCTCAACAATAAAAGGCTGACGCAAGCCAGCGAAGCAAAACTAAGCGTAAACAATAGAGTTTCGATATTTGTAATGGTTATTACGAAGAAAATCCAGATTAGCACTGAATAATAAGGTACTCATTCATAAAGCAGTAAACTAGTGATTCCAGCATCGGGATGTTACAACGCTTTCAATCCAAAGTTCTACACTCCTTGGTATATCACCAATAAGGAAATGCATCATAATATCAAAATCAAATATTATATATATATATATATAAAATCAAAAATATTTATTAACTAGACTAGGAGTGCATCCCAATAAATTAGTGAGTTCACCTTTTCAATGAAGCAAATTCCGGTCATAGGTTAAAACGGTTCAGACATTTGGAGTTAACTGCACGCTTCGAGTGATTTTGCGGTTATCTGCTCCTAACTCCGCTCATAAGGTTTACTCAATGTTAAACTCTATGTAATACGAGTAAATTGCAAATAACTGGAAGAGATTTTTCTTCTTATCTTAAGTTTGCATCTTAAATGCATTTTCTTGTAGTACATACTTTTATAATTCCAATCAATGTGCTTATTTTGTGTAAAACTGAAGATGAAGATACTCCTTGATGTGCATACAAAAATATGGTGGCGGTTCTGGCGGTTGGGAAAGTATCGCATCTGATTTTCTATGACCGAAACACCTAAATTCTTATTAAATTCGGATGAATATCAGTAAATTAATAAATCTTATATCAAATCAAGACATTTCATTTTTATTTTACAGTGTTTTACTGTCTCCAAAAAAAGTTAAGCAACGATGTTCAAAGTTTAACGATATTTGAACTTTGAAAGATTTTGAAATATCTGCTTGTTTCGGGGATATTAAACTGTCGCATTATATTTTATACTTTATTAACATGGAACTATTAAACCGTATTTTCTTTCTTAGAGAGAAGAAATAATGAAAAACTATAAATAAAACGACATAGGCTTTACCAAAAAGAAGAGAGTTATACCTGAATATTTTGAAATCCCACTAATGAATGCTTTCAATGTCACTTATAACCCAGATTCTTAATTTTTCAGTTACACCATAGAACTAAATCGTTATATAACGAATAATTTCTGGAGCCTCATCATTATGTACTTAAGAAACTCTAATTTTATGCAATAAATTTGCATTTGTTAATTTTTGACGACCAAAATGTGGAAAATACAAATTCTTGCGTGGAGTTGCTGTGGCAATAAAATAAATATTATGTTTTTAAAAAGTAATTCTTATCCCTGGGCGACCTTTACAAATTCTTATGTTATATAATAATGAAATAAAAATTAAATATGTCTTAGTTTGTTTCCTAGTAGAACATAAGTTAGCTTGTAAAAGAAAACAAACTGTTGTGGAAAAATGAACGCTTTTGTCTAAAATCTTTCTTAGATTTTTAATCAATTCTATATCAAACATACATTATCTCTAATTTTGTTACAAAATCTTAATATCTTCAATTTGAATGCTATTACAATTACAAAAAGTTATATATTTTATTGCAAGTGATACATTACATTGAAAAAGAATAGGTAAGCAAAACTATGCATGAAAACTAATAATAAATAGATATTCCGTCCTTCATTTAAAGTTCCCACTGCATCATCGGATTTAATCGCAACGTGCCCCGCATTACGGAAGTTAAAGAAATAAATAAATAATATGCTTTATTGTCAAGAAAAATTAAAAATTAATTTTGTGGAGAAAGCAGAGTAATTAACACATTTAATAATTGAAAAGGTACATATACAATAAACACAGATATAAAGTGTCAGATACACTTAGTCGTTAAAGAATAAACCAGGAGATTGCGCTGTCCGCACAAAGAAAGATAACGGGAGATGAAAGTTTAAAGGTTTAAAGGAAAAGAAATTTGGTTTTACCCCTCTCCGAAAAAATCGCTAACCGAGTAAAGAGGTTGTTAAAGAAGGTAAGATTTTACGTTTCTACGAAACTGGACGTATGTTGGTATCGATTTGAGCTGGATTGGGAGAAGGTTGTAGAGCTTGATTGCATCGTAGAAGATTGAGTTCTTAGTTAACTCTCAACTGGGTACATGTAAGTAAAGGTCATGTTGCAACCATCTTGTAACGTGGTTATGAAGAGGTCTTTTTGGTAAATCACTAATATGTTTACGAATTAGTGAGACAGATACCAGCAGGAAGAGTGCCGGGAGGGTCAGGATTTTATAGTTTAAAAAGTATGGTCGGCAGTGATCTCTAGTCCCTAGTTGAAATGTGTAGCGAATTGCCCTTTTTGCAGTTTAAAAGTTGTATTCAAGTTATACAAACTACAGGTGCCTCAAAAGGGCAGCGCGTAGCGAAGATGAGATTCAAAAAGAGCAAAATAAGTAATGCAAGCAGTAGAAGGATTGAGCTCCCTGGCTACAGACCTGATTGCAAAGCACGCAGAAGACTATTTTTTGGAGAGAGTGTCGATATGCTGAGACCATTTAAGAGTATCGTCAACGATAAGTTCCAGGAATTTAACAGATTGAACCATATTCACAGTGTCGTTATCAAATAGACAAGGTTGCTGCAGTGCACCTTTGTAAGGGAGAACCACTGTTTTGTCTTTGTTATAACAAAGGCAGTTGGAGTTACACCAATGTTTGATGATAGTTAGGTCTTTAGATATAACACTTTGTAGCTCCTCTCTATTTGGGTTGCTCCAAGTGATGCTGGTGTCATCTGCCAAGAGACAAAATTTCCAACTGATCTTTAAATTGGTGATATCATTGATGAAAAAAGGAAAAGTATTGGGCCAAGCACTGAGCCCTGCCGAACGACATAGTCGATTCCCATACACGATGAGGAGGAACTATTTCCTCTCACTATCTGTTTCCTATTAAAAAGATACGATTTGAACCATTCCAGAGGAGTACCACGAATCCCATAGTAAAATATTTTTTTTTATTAGAATGTCATGACTGACACACTCAAAGGCTTTAGATAAGTGTCAGAACACTGTTGCAGTGAAGTGTTTATTATTAATGTTGTTAAACACTTCATTGAAAACCGAAAAGAAGGCGTTGGCACTGGGGGTGATAATTTTAATTTTTTTTAGAAAAAACATTAGCTGTATTTTGATCAATATCTCAAGTTGTTTTAGTAGTCTTTCCAGGACTGCCTTTGTTTTGGTTCTGATCGGGCATCGACAAATCCTAGAATACTATCAATTGATTATGTCCTTTAGTACATGTGATTGTCATTGAAGCTGCAAAAAGCACCACAATAGCTGCTATGGAAACCATGCTAAACTTACCTCGCCCGCTGGATATTTACATTAAGCGGGAAGTACGAATGGGGGCATACAGATTGAAGTGTGGTGAAAACTGGAGAATCAAGAATACCTCGGGGCATGAAACTAAAATGGGCAATAATATGACAATTCTCAAACTCTATTTTGATAAACCCCTCAAGGTTGTCTTGAATTGGGATGAGTGTAGAGCGAAAGAGGGTAGATTCGAAATCCCCGGTTTCTGTTTTGCAAAGAACCAAATCTGGACTGTTAGAAAAGTAACGATACGTGGTGTCGTTTTTAAACACAAAAAATAATCTAAGTTATGTGACTAGACCCCATCACTTTGGAGCCGTTCGGTCTGTGTTTATGTTTAGTCGTGAGAACTAGACAGCAACTATGTTAAGTGGTATATATGTAGTACCCTACGTAAGGGATTAGAATATAAGTTTGAATATATACAGTTAGTTGGTTTTAGAATCTTGAATAGAGCGGGTTGTCTTCCACGTGCAAGGTGCAAGATAATAAATGTACCGAGTTATTTAAAGTAAATTGTTTGTATTATTTCGTCCTATCTCCCATTTCCAATATCGACACACATAGGTCGAAAAGAACCACAAGTTCTGAAGCTGATATATATAGTGAAATTCTGAATCATAAAGAATTAAAGAATATAAGGCATTAGGGCAATATACCACCGTATACTAAACGGAAATACTAGCAATAGGGACATGTATGATGAGTAGAGCAGACCACTTTCCGTGCACGCCATGAGCGCCGATGTGGGGTTGACTGTATATGTACAATACAGTCAACCCCACATCGGCGCCCATGGCGCTGTAATAGCAGAAAACCAAATGTATATTTAATTATTTCTGATAGAATAAATGTCTTTACTTCTATACTTATATCGGTAACAAGCTCATGTTGCGTCCCTATTCTATCGCATATTCTAGTATATTACCAATTACACTCTCATACCGGCGCACATGGCGCGCACGGAAAATGGTCTGCTCTAGTGATGAGCATTAGAGGAACAACCCAAGGGTCAGCTGATTCGTATCCTCTCGGACAGTCAGATGGGCTTAAAGATGTTAGCATTCTTTCAGATAACCTTGAAACTAGCTTGGAAATGTCTAGAAAACCCTAGCTAAGCACAATAAAGTTACTTTGGTGTGGGTGCTGGGATTTAAGGGCATAACAGGCAACGAATTTGCAAACAAGCCAGCAAAAAAAAAACACCAGATACACTGGAACAGCGTTGTAGGGCAGATATACAGCAAACGGATAATGAGACAGCCACACGGCATTAAGCTGCAGATGTACTGGCTCTTAACCGAGTGCAGCTTAGAACGGTAATGAATCTAACAGGACACGGCTGTCCAAGGAAAAAGCTACATATATACACAGAATTCACATCTTTAAAGATGAGCCTATTTGTTGATTATGCAATGAGGAGCAGGAGACGTTGTTTTTGAGACTGCCATTACTAGCAGCAACCAAGCTACTAAAGATCTGCCAGAAAAAGGTTTACTGCGCAGGCTATTAAACCTAGTTAAAGGGAACAATCTGTTTATGTAAAGAAATTCGCTAAATACGGGATAATACAGCAGGCCTTAAGTCGTAGTGTTAAAAGGATCATGAGAAGACCGGACTCGTACCCAGTGGGAAATCAAAAATTTAGAATTTGTCACCCCATGTCCAATATAAAATGAAATTTATTGAAAAAGCCATTTCTTTTAACCGATTGAAAAGGACAATTAACATTTTATAAACAATTTTTTTCAATAAAAAAATATTTATTTATTAATAAAAATCTTGACCACATCGTTTAATAATATTCAAAATATCTTTCGTTACGTTAATCGCTGCCTTTTTAGTTAGCTAAAATAGAAATGACCTTTTATTTTGCCTTTTCTGTTCTTTATGTCTATGTTAATGCTACGATTAATTTTACTAATTTGATTTATGCGCGAGATGTCGGGTGTGCTGTCAAAGATACTAAACTACTTTGTATTTTATATTGTAGTCCAAATCCTTTTCTTAAGCGGTCTAAACCTAGAAGTACAACAAACTCATTTCTTATCGTAGAATAGGTGATTGTTCTAAAAAATCAAAACCGTTGTTGATTGATCAAATGTTGCATACGCCCACTATTGCTTCAACCAAACTATAATATTAACTCTCCTATCAATCAAGAAACGGTTCGTCCCCTGATTAACATTGTCGATAATGATTATCATTCAACAGAATACATATGAGCATTAACTAACCCAGGGCGGAAAAACAAACATTGCAAATGTGCGATTAGTTTAGCATAAAAAGCTTTCTGCATCAATTAAATTGATTTGACCAAGAACTCACTATCACCTTAGGCTAGGTATGAATAATAACACTCTTAAAATATCTAATTATCATTTACTGAAGGACAACATTATCGTGACATTATCAATTTCGATTGAATAGCAATTGGAGAAAATACTTGATCCTAAATATAATGTTGCAGATTACTGTTTAGAAATAGAATAATTAGTTAAATTAGCCTAGTTAAATTTATATTTTTCGACGTTATGTACTAAACGAACGTTTGTGGGATTTATGTATACAAACGGCAAAAGGCAGTAGGATCAAGGTAATCTTCCATTAAAAACAAAGTGTGTAATGCCACGGCTATTATTACATAATTACCTATCTTTTGTATCCATTTTTATGTTGTGAAAAGTGAACACTATAATTTAAAACTCTCTCCTTCGTTAAAGCAGCAATTCAGCAGCTTGATAAATTTTATATTTTCTCGAGCATGATCTAAACCTAACTACATTTTCAATTAATAGAGCATAATAATAAGAGTATTTTCTTCTAGACGGTAGAATTGACAAAAATATTCTAATGTTGTTTGATTTAAAATAGCACTAAATTACCGACATGTTTTATTCTCATATTTGTAAATATTAAAATGTTATATGATTGCATGGACATATGACGCAAATAAAGGTGCTAAATCTTAAACTTTTACCTTGTTTGCTTTCCTTTTCAAACACACAACACTTGAAAAAAAAAAACCAGCACTGAACGTACACTTTATCTCGTCAAAAATTGTATTTCTTCAACTCGTTGTCTACATCAACACTGTTACAACACCGACAAATAAGGTGAGTGAAATGGCGAATAGCGCACACAATTACTAATCAAAGACTAAAGGTTTAACGCGCGATACGCCTAATAGTCAACTGCAAGCTGTAAGAACTTCCAGGTAAGTAAGTAGTGGGGACGCATTGTTGTTCGGAGTGCATATAAGAAGATCGCGATTAACTTCAAAGACGGTTTTTATAGAAATTAAAATAACACCCAGTGCACATTTGTTCGGCGGATCGTTTCTTTTCTTTCTTATCGCATTTGCTTGAATTCCTGTTCTGAATGTTTTTGTTCGCTCAATTATAGCGGTTAAGTTTCTTATTTTTGTTGACTACAGGAAGCATCGTGTAAGCATATGCATTCAGACGATATGTTAGTTTAGTAACACCATAAAAACTATAAAACAAAGTGTAAATACTGAATTAATAAAAAAGTGTTTGTAGGTATTTTGGTGGAAAAATAGAAGTGTGGCCGCATAACTGTTTTAGATTTCTTTCCTTTGATATGTATTGATCTGTAAGCTTTTAAAATAAAGTAATTTTTTTTTATTTATTCATACATTTAACGAGAGGAAGTATCGACCGGACTTCCTTAGAGAACAAAAACCTGTTGCGTAATGAAATTTGTTTTTGACATGATCAAGAAGGCATTTGCTTTTTTCAAACAGTACTGCATTTCTGCTTCATTTTTGGATGGGCCACGTAATGCAATACCTTGCATAAAAATGTTTAAAGCAAAAATTCAAAAAGTGTATCCTTAAAAGAAATTGTAAATGAGTGTTATCTAAAGCTTCAAAGCGAGCAGATGATGTACACTCTGTTCACTTATAATTGGCACGATCCTCGCTTACTATGAAACGTATAAACAACTTCCGCTCAAACAAATTCGACCTTAAGGCACCGAATATATTGTGAGTGTTTTATGTATGCATATTGTTTACATTGCTGGCTTATCTATCAATTCAGGTGAATTACCGTCAACTTCTTTTTGCATAAAAAGAATTCTTTGATCTTTGGTTTCTACATTTATTCCATAAATATCTTAATAAATTGGTTACTGGAAATACTTATATTTCAGAAATATGAATAAGTGTTTCAATGAACTCCGAATAAAATATATTGAAGCGTAAGTCTTGGAATTTGTTTAACTTATTTATGAATATAGTTCCACTACTAAAGTACTGATTTTTTAATACTGGGTTAATTAATTTGCTAAACAGAATTTTATAATGTTTCATATTATTTACTAAAAATGGTAATAATAATATCATTTATTAGTTTAAACATATTTATTAAAAAACATAAAACAAAATAAGAAATTCTACATTATTGTGATCAAACCATTTAGATTTATTACAATATATATATATAAATTTCTAATGAAATTCATTTTAATACCCGTGACATACCACTTTTTCACATGCCAATTATTTCACCGTTTTGTGTCGCATTACAATGTCGTCTTGGTTCCATAGTTTTTAATGAAAAATAAAAATTAAATTGCAAATGTATCTATTCTCACTACCTTCGCAATAGCAAATGTCTGAATAAATGCATTTACGCACTCCCAACATTTGGGTTTATAAACAATTTTAAAGAAGAATAGTATACAGTAAAAAAAATTATACATCAAAGGCTCTTTTTCAACGAACCACAAGATATATTTAAAAACATGATATGTTCTCTCTTACACACACAGTCATGGCATTTATTGCATTAAGGTCGAATTTTGTTTGTACCACCCATTTAATACGGTTTATTTGATTGAAATATCGTGCCGATTATGAGTGAGCCTATAGTATGTACGTACGGAGAGATATTGTGTGGCATGAATAAAAACGAAGTACATGCTACATCTACTTCGAAGTAACTGCTCCAAAGTGAAGTATTTGGTCAGTTCCGGTAGTATTTGCTTAACGCCAAAGTATTTACTACACTGTTTGTAGTATCTACTTTTAGTCCGCAGTATATGCTTCAACATGTGTATCATCTATCCCACTCCGTTTGCTAGAGGGCAGGTTATTACAAGTTTATTAGATTTTCTGTTCCATCGTTGTTGTTACGCAAAATTGTCAAGACAGCCTGGAATATTATTTGGTATTTTTCTTGGTTGTCAGTTAAATTGTTGCAAGTATTAAAGTGGTAGTGTATTCGTGGTTGTGTAAAAATATCTTCAGATGAAGAAATGCCGCATGAAGAGGAGTCCCAAACGGAAGACACACAATTAGCATTTGTTATAATGCTAGAAGACTACAAGAAACTTCTGGATAAAAAAATGACACCTGCCACCAAGTCAGCAAATGACGAAGCCCTTAAAGAATTAATCGATAGTTATAACAAGAATATAAAACAACACTTAGATAGTAAACAAATATAAAAAAGAATAATAATATCAAAAGCAAAATAAAGAAAATTACCGATATGGAAAGAACAGGAAATAAGAAAATTAAATTAAATGAGTGGCAACAAAAATTTTATGACCTATGGTACGGAAATAAGAATCCAGTCAATTTCACTTCAAGTCTTTTATTTATATTTTTGGTATACTTTGCTTTATTTTTCCTATTTAATTTCATTTACTAAAATTTTTTAGTTATACTTTGAAATGTTGTTTCTTCTTAATGTTGAAGTATCTACTATGTAGAAAATGTTAATACTTCTAGTATTAGCACATACTTCGTTTCTATTCATACCACTCATTATCTTCGTTGCTATGGTTCCTACTTGTAGACTATCTTCCGGCTATTATGCATGAACTTGGAGCCGAAGTGCAAGCTTATGTGGATGATGTAATACTTTCAAGAAGATCAGGTGGGAAGGAAATTTTCCGCAGCCAACCAACACGTGATTAACGCATTAACTTGAATAAGATCACACTAGTGTCGTTCACCAAGAGGAGAAAGTCAAGCAATTGGTAGTACGAAGTATATAAGGTGCAAAAGTTGCAGTTGCAAGTAACGTAAAGAATATCTAGACGTCATAGTTAATAATGCAAACAAAACTATTATTATGGACTTGCCCATAAGTTATGTGGAAAATCTTAATCTAAACTAATCCATTGACTTTATGTGATGGTAGTAGGTCCAACCACAAATCAACGGATCCAAAGATCGCAGGTATCGCAATTACAGGAGCAATGCCTTTTTTTCTCCGACATTGCCATGGGAAACCCTTTTGGATTTCTTACTCTTGCAAATAGTTGTGAAAAGCAGGCTAGATTAATCATGGTTCAGAGCAAATTAATAGCAACATACTCATTCTTCACTACCTTCTTTACAAACAAAGAGAATCGAGATACAATAAGGGCAGGCTGACTCCTGCTGGTTTACGAACGTTTCAAAAACAGAGCAGATTAGTAGTAAAGCAGGAATATTTTATAGCAAATTAAAACGGCAGAAATATTACAGCATTGGACAACAACAACAATTACGCCTAAATCTATGTCCTTAGAGGTTTTGAACAAAAAACAACAGACAAATCAATACCAATTATCAGTGACATTCTGGCAGTGTTAAAAGCAATAGGAGGGAAATAGGGAAGTGCAAGAAAAAGTATTGCGGAACTACTTCAGGGGTCAGCACCTGTCATTGACATAACACTTACGGTGGAATAATATAAATAATATGGAACAATTTCTTTTTATTAAACTAGATGTTATTTTTTCCATTACCTACGCCGCTACAGATAGACAGCCAGGTAGATTGTGGTTTAGACGACCTAATCTAAGCCGTTGTCTGTACTTGTCTGTATAACACGGCTTGTGTCTACACACAGAAGAATGCATATTGTTTTAACACAATTGTCTTAAAGAGAAAATGAAATAGTTTTGTTGTAAGTAAATCTTTTACCACTAAGAAAATTAAAAGTTTTAATTCAAGAAAACTTTTGTTTCCATGAATTTTCTTAACTAGAGAATATATTTGCTTAGTGCAAATAGAGGGAGACGAATTGTCCAAACTTAGATCAGTGACTGCATTACTGGTTTACTTTGCCGCCCTCTCCTAGGTTGAGAGTTTGCTTGTGTCCCGTAGATGGAGACAATCTGAATCCTATTTACCTATACCAATATTAAAGAATCAAACGTATCAATCGCTAATCACTACTAATAGGCGGTTCATTGCAATTAGCGCACAAACCGTAATGTATAGACTTATAATGTTTTAAGTTATACTAATAATACATGTTACATGCAGAATTCTTCTTCTTTGATTTTCCCTACGTTGCCGTTGACAATTACGGAAGAAATTGCGTTTCAGTAGCTCTGTTGCGTTTTAATTATTCTAATTACTTTTACTTTTATTTTGGCTTCGTGGGTTTGTGGGTATGCATTTGAATTATTGTTTACCTCATTTCTCGAGATTCTTCTTATGCCCATCTTTTATTTTTAGAGTTTCCATTAATTTCGCCAAATTTTCTAAGGCTCTACATACATAACCTCCTCTTGCCCGTGATCAGAGGAAACACCTCGTGGAGGAGCTGGCCTCTAGTTTATGAGCTGAGTTTTGAGGTCGAGACACAGCCTGAGTGTTCCGTAGCAGACTTTGGAAGTAAGCTTTCTGTTTATTCATCGACTTCAGGCGTTCTTCAAGCATGTCTGCACACCGAGATAAGTGCTAGAACCTAATTCGTTTGCGCAATTAGATTAAAAATGTTCACCGATTCGCCCTCGAAACTGTCTATTTCTTCTGGGTTTTCAAAGATAACTAATTAGTTGTTAGCTTACATTGCTTGCTAGGGAATTAGAATCACTTTTTTAATCTTAATTTTAGTATTGGAATATTTAGCTGTTCAAATTTAATTACGAAATTGTGATTTTTGTAACTGTTTTTTATATTTTCAATTTAGAGTTAGGAAATTTAACTCTGAATCTTCCGGCTACATTTTTTATTACTGAGAAAATCTCTAAGCCACTTAGTTACTTTTTAACGCCTAACTGAGTAAGTTAATTTAAGAAATCTTTTTTTCTAAATACCTTTTTGACCTGAAGGGTTTTAACTTTACTCGCTATTTTTTATGATTTTCTCGTTACCCAACCAACACACGGTACGCTTGTCTAGTTTCTTTAAAGGCGGCTGCACACTCGAGAGCTAAGTTTTATTTTGTAGTATTAAGGTACTTTTACTTCGATCCTCTATTAAAACGCTGTGAATCTACAGGACCTTTTACCTTACGTATTTATTTAACTTTCCGTCGGGCACAACTGATCTATCAGGCACACTTCCAATGCTTTAAACATAGCAGTCGCGATATTGCGCTCGATCAGAAGTTAAAATCGTAAAAAGAAGCGTACACGTTTCTATAATTATTGTTTTTTAGTTTAGTAATAAAGCTGTGTTATCTCTTTTGTTGTATGAACGTTTTATTTTCTTCTAACGAGGGGCTTACTATTTTTAAATATTTCCTGCGGATTAGGGTACGTCGAAGCGTTATTTTCTTGAATTCCTTGACTAACTGTAAGAAGCACTGCTAAGGAGACTGTGTACTGTGTACAGTACAGTGTAGTGGGTGGCGCCCTCCACCACTCTGCGATCATTTGCTACGAGTGGTAAGCTCCACTTTTGGTTTTCTGACCTTTTCCGCTTTCGACCTTCTGCGTACTAGATGTTTTCGCTGATCTTGAATACAGGTGGAGTTCCTTACTTGACTTCCCTGTATATTTATATTTTCGTAACCCCATTAACTGGAGGTAGCAATTAATATTTACGTAATACTCAATATGTAATTTGCAACTTACGTCTTGCATAAATCGTTAGTGACAACCTTGACAAGGTTAATGTTTTTTTTTTTCAGTAAATATATTAGTAGCTACGATATCGCTCGGGCTTACAATCTTGCAATCGCTAAATCGACAGGTCTTCCAACAAGCACACAGCCAACGATCAGTGAATGAAATCCAATTTCATCTGAACGCGTACGCGAAGCGGAGCATGAATCTATTTACAGTAAAATTGGCGAGCAAACCGCTTAGGCGGAAACTACGTCTGCGTGCGATGGTATAGTTACCGTTAAATTATGAAATATCCCAACACATTAAGACTACTTTATGCATAACAGCGGATTACGCGATCTTATAGACAGAAGTCTGAGTGCTGTAGGATTGCGAATGGAGTAGAAAGCTTCTACAAGAACGTTGTAGCATTATACAAAAAATTATGTAATATCAGTTTGTTGTGTGCTTTAAGTGGAGGACTGCATACTGTTTTTTATACAGTTAGTTTGTATGTAATGAATGTAAGAAATGCGAACGGTTAATTTGGATGTGGATATTAATCATTCCATTCATTAGAACACTGGAGATAAATTTAGTCTTATCAGTAACAGTTCGAATTGAGTTGTAGCTAATAAATGAGACATCATTAATTTACATTTGCTTGCATTTTTGATAGAGCTGTATTTTTATCTACCTTGGAAATTGTTTAATAGAAGAATATATTACGTTTTGGAGATTAATAAAATATGTTTAAAAATTTTAGGATATTCCCAATAGTTTATTCTGAATATACGATATGGAAGGAAAGAGTGATTTTTTAAAACTTATGTTTTGTTCTTAGCTAATGAAATTAAGTTTATAGTATGTATTATACTCCGGTTCCAGAGAAGCTTCGTCAATTTTATAATTTATTACTTAATTTAAAGGAAGAGACGTCAACAAATTTTAATATACAGGTAAAAATACACAATTGAGCCTATAAGAACATTCTAGCATGTTTCCGATATTCCCTAGCGACCATCCGTCCAAGAGCCGCCATTTCGGAGTTACATATTTTACGATACTACTAAACAGATCCAATATAGAAATAATGTTATTGCTCTATACAAATGGAAGTACGTAAATCCAATATGTGGTTGTGAGAGGCTTGAAAAAAACAAAATATTTTAGGGCAAAAATAGATACATATATACAAGAAGGTACCCTCTGCCTCTTTCTTGTTAAACTATTAGGAAAATAAACACTTTCTATGTAAAAATATATCATCTCCGTCAACGAGAAAATATAATACAATACTAGCTGCACCTGTTTACATTTAGGAATTAAGTATGTTGCTGTATGATGTGAAGAGGAAACGAAAGCGATTTCTTTCTTAGGAATCGTGGAAGAAAGCGGAATAAATCTAATCTTTGTTTTACAGTTGAGATTTTGTACGAAATCGAGGAAATAATTTTGTGTTTCCGGTCACAGCAACTCCTTTCTGTACTAAAAAGTGTTTAATGCGAAGATTCCGCACTTTCCTCCGTCAAATTGTTTACCTGTGTAAATATTGAAAAAACAAATATTTAAGAATTATTTTTATACAGAAATAGAAACATGTTTGGTAACACCAAACAAACTTTGAATACACACAACTGGTATTGCAAAAATCATGACGCTAATGGATTTTCTATTAAATATTCTTTTACAATTTCTGGATTATAGCTTAAATAGTCTTACTAACTAGCTGCTACGTGAGGCTGACAATTGATAAGAGATAATATATAAATAAAGCAATAATATTTTACAGGGGAAAAGTAATGGTAATTGCACAGAGAGATGCGAGCGGCAAAGTATTTATGGGACATTCCAGGATGCAACCATAAGCGCACAGTTACAGAACGTGACCAGCTATTTTGGCAGCCTTAATGATTTGGAAATTGCATGACTTTAATTATTTTTTTTCTATTAATACACAATAACACTAACGTAAGTTCTAAAACTTCTGGAATAAACATGAGGTTGAAGTAACCAACAACGCAAAAAATGCCCTAATAATTTGTAGAAAATTTGCAGGTAATAACTGGGGATGCAACCCCATAATCACTTATGGGGCAGTAGCTTTGGGCAAAAGAATTAGTCTGGACACCGCCAGAGCTAACCTCTCCATAGTGCAAAGATTAGCATATAGAGCCTGGTCCAGATTTTTTTCGGGACACTTTACTAGCGTACTCTAACAACAAAATTAATGACAAAAGTTTATATAAACATTTGTCATTAAATGTTTGCCAACGGAGATATCGCATTGTAAACTTTCCATAAAAGAATTCTAAAGAACAAGGTTTATTCTAGTAGTAAGTACATGAAAAGAATTTATTTTTAAGTAATGATTAATAGTAGATACAATAATTAATAATGAAGATGTTCAAATTGTAATCCGCCAACCTCGATACATTTCCTACAACGTCGAACCAGTGCATCAATGGAGTTAGATATGTGTTAAGGACTTTTTCTAATTGGATGTTGCAATACAGCTAAAACAAAAGACGACGCAGTGCTGAAATGAATATTACCGCACACTGTGCTGTAATGAGATAATAACGCACTAGCGAGACTCTTGCCGGAACGTAATATAGGCGATTAATGTGCAAATTAGAAAAAATATTGTAAAAAACGTGTGCCACAATGACTTGTAATGCTCGTACTTTAATCTCTCGCCGCTACGCGACTCGACACTGTGTGTTGTGACACTTGTGTTTTAAAATACTATTGTTTCATTTCATTACATGCTTCTTGAATTTTTTCAAGTAATTCTTCTCTTGTATTAACAGGCGTAGCATCAACCTTATCTTTCAACACTCCCCAAACATAATAATCGAGGGGAGTGAGGTCTGGTGACGTCGGGGACCAGGATACTGGACCTGAACGGCCAATCCAATGCTGTGGATAATTGATATTCAACAATTCACGCACAGGTAGTCCTAAATGCGCTGGAGCCCCGTCTAGTTGTATCCAACGGTGTCTTCTAAAGTAAATGGACATTTCATGAAGGACATCCTCAAAATTAGTATCAAGAAATTCACGAAATAAGACCGAGTTTAATCTTGGCGGGAAAAAGTATGCCGCATAAATGTTATTTTGTAAGCCGCCGCCAAACATTAATAGTCTTTGCTCATGACAAGAAAATTAAAGTAATTCTAATGAACCAAGAACAAAACGCTCATAAAGAAATAATAAATTTAACGAAGGAAAAATAAAACTTAATTCTGAGTAAATAATTTTAAAAAATGAAAACTTAAAAGTAACTCTTATAATAAATTAATCAATAATAAATTAAATAAACTTTAACACCAGCTCGGTTACTATTCTATTCGTAATAGTAATAAATAAAGTAATATAAAATTACGGTTTGTTCATGACAGGGAAATCAAAGACATTCTAGTGAATTTAGGACAAAACCCTCAAAAAGAAATAGTAAATTTAATGAAGGACAAATAAAAATTAATTCTGGGTAAATAAATTTAAAAAATAGAAAGCTAAAATAAGCCTTAATAATACGATGGAATAAACGTTAATTTTTTAAAAATCATTGAATCTTCAAACAAAAGGTTCAAATATACCCCAATTCTTGGCTAAACAATATCCAAATGTGTTGTAGAAATTCATTCTAACATTCTCCAGCATTTCCGGGCTAATGTTGTTTGACGTTTGAACAATTTTATTGCGCAACTACTCTACATTAACTGGTCTAACGTCTTCATTGCCATAAATTATTTCTTTTAAATAACCCCAATAAAAGAAATCGAGGGGAGATAAATCTGGCCATTTGATATTTTCAGAATGAGCTCCGATCAACCGGTTAGGAAACTGTTCACTTAAATAGTTTCGGGCAGCCACTGCGTTAAGTGCAGGGCAACCATCCTGCTGAAAGTAGATGTTTTGTATATTTGTGTCGGGAAGTTGCTGTACAGTAGGTAGAATATGGGTGTTCAGTAATTCTAAATATGCATTTGCGTTCAAATTGCCATTGATAAAAAAAGGCCCAATAATATGGTTGTTTAACAAACCTGCCCAAACATTTACTTTTTGCTGTTGCTGACTAGATGAACTTAAATATATGTGCTCGTTTTGTTTGGCCCAGTATGTTGTCACAGATAAATTGTGATTTCTAACCAAAGGAAAAGAAGATTCATCGGTAAAGATAATATTGTTTACCAAATTAGCATCTCGGTTAATTAAATCACTTAACTTTTCACAAAATACTATACGCTTAAATGCGTCGCCGTGAAATAATTGTTGGTGGTTAGAATATTTAAAATTGTGATACCCATTTGATTTGAGTATTCGCTGAACGGAAGAACGGGATATGTCTAAATCATTGGAAATAGTGCCAGATGACATATTCGAATTTATTTCAACTACAGCACATACTAAAACGGACGTATTATCAGAAATTCTGCGAGTTGGAAGTGATGTTTTTAAATTTTCGACCGAACCGATATTGTCGGTTTTATTTTTTAATTTAAAAATTGTGGCTTTATTTGGAATAGGCCTGTTGGGGCATTTAGCTGCAAACACGTCGCATACCCTTTGAAAAGAATTGCCAGCGTGATACCACCGCATCATCTCAGCTCTCTCCTCAACAGTATAACGCGGCATTTTGCGCAAAAATATGTATTTAAAACTTAGACAACCAACTTACTTGAACTGACTAATAATACTGATCCCTGATTAGTCTACACCTGCTATTATCGTACTACAGCGCCACACCGCGCTGTTAGGTAGAGTGGGAGACGGTGGGAGTATATGTATTTCCCCGCCGTTTACTTTGCAGAGATGCAGGCGGTATATAAATTGTCTATCCTATTCTACTATTAAGCCACCACTAGCTGTTAAAGTTGATTATAGATATTTGCAGTTGTGCATAAAAAATATAATTCTTTAAATTAAAACTAAAGAACTAAAGATAAACTTTTCGAAGGACAATCGGTGATTCACACGGGCTGACGGGCCGACGGGCCGAAGGACGGGCTTGGGCGGGCTGGCCTGGCAAACGCGACGGGCCGGGCCGGGCAAAGCCCGTTTTAGGAAAAAGCGGGCCGGGCCGCCGAGATAATTCCCAAAATGCGCATCTCTAGTTCATACCTATTAAGATTATTAGATTGCGTTTTTAGTAATGAAGAATGTTGGATATGTCTATTTTCTAACTAAAAATAAATAAAGTTAATGACACAAGGAAAAAATGTATACCTAATAAAAGTTTAGTCATCGCATTGATCGCAACATGAGAAATTTCTCACAGCAATACATAATTGTACGTTATGCAATGATTTTGTTGTATATGAAAAATAAATAAATTAAGAAGTACTTGTACACTTAACCTTATTTACTAAAATACATAATTATACCTTTGCTAGCTGCTGCAACATCTTTCTGTACGTAATAGCCACATAAATCTTATCCCGATCACTTGCTGTTTCTTCGAAAATAGGTTGTGTCATCCTTGACTATGTAAAATAGGTACTTCAAATTATTGTAATATTAGAAAATAAAAAAATAACTGGAGGGATATATACTCCGCGCCCACGTTGTTAATTTATTCTGAAGATAATTTGCATCATTCTTGAGTACGTAATATACCTACTTGAAATTATATTTTAACTTTTTAAACAAAGAAAATTTATGTTATAGTTTTCGAGATCATACAAAACTCTAAAAGTTATGTAAATCTTTCAAGGGGGCTGTACCCTGAAGTCGGGCGAATTGTGTACTTCTTCTTATACCATGATGGTCTTTTAGTTCCTGGGGCTTCATCGCACAGTTACCATAACGAGTATTTTTTTTTATCAAAGTCTGTTATCTACTCGTTCTTGCAATAAATTGGAAAGCATTAAAACAACGGACAGGACATCATTTAATACTTTATGCCGTTCATGTGATGAATAATTTTACAAAAATTGTACGTAAAAAATAACAATGCATATGCATCTTATCAACAAAATTATTTATTGAACGTATGAAAGAATAGTTACTAAAACAAATATTATCTTTGGACTAATGTAAAATGATTTGTTGATAACGTATTTATTTCACTAATGAATCGTTTTATTACTGAATCTGAAATTGTAAATAATATTTTGTCATAGGAATGAAACATTTCGTTCTGTCAATAAAAATTTACTCTATAAATGTTGATTATTGATATAACGACCAGTATTTTTCTCAGTGCGAAATATAAATTTGCGGTTTGCCTGTGTTCTCTTGTAAGTATTGTTAGATGCTGAAGATCTACTTGAGTTAAATATAGTTTTTATAACCCATCATTCTGTGCCTTCGTATAATATAAGAAAATAAAAAAAAAATAATAAAAGAATAAACATTAGACCAAAGAAAATAAGTATGTCAAACACTCCCAAAATTAGCACTTACACTAGATACTTTGTGCCAGTATGATGCCACTACGATCGTGTGACTAGCATAAAAAATTAATTGACCGTATTATTTATGAAGTAATAACATTAGGAAATATTAATACGCCAATATTGTGCTAATAAATCCTTTGAAGCTGGCTTTATGTTTAAAAAGTACGTAATCTTATTTTAAGCGGTGTAATAAAATATATTTGCAATAGTATTGAGTGCCGTATTTTGGTTTCATCCGGTCACACCCAATATTTCACGGTTCACTGCAACTATTAAGAAATAAAAACAAATGGGAGGAAATTTATACCGGATATGACGACAAATTAATGCAGGCAGAGTAGTATTACATATCAAAAGATCATTTCAAATAATATACTACAGGTACTACAGTAATCAGCTAACATAGGCTACGTCTACACCAGCCTGTAACATTAGCTTTACATAAATCGCTTTTCTTTAAAGCGTAGTAAAATATTGTGTAAACAACAAATTACACTAGGTTTAGTAAAAACACTTTAATAAATCAAACGATGTTAACAATAGCCTTATCGTAATAACATCTAATGTAAAATTACGTGTAACCAGTTTAAAACATTTTATTTTCTTGGTACCAACATAAGCCAAAGCATGAAATGTTGTTCAGATATGATCGGACAAATATTATGGTGATAATAGCATCGGTCATAGGTTATATATAGGTGCATATGTGTACTTAAACGATCCTTTGTGGCTTATTTAAATTCCGGTAATTCGGCATGTGTTCTTAACTTATTTATTTATATTTGGGAGGGCCACATTTTATGCCTAATTTCATTACAGTTGTATCTAAAGTATAAAGACAACATTTTATTAACATTGCATGTGTAAACAGCACTGCTAAATCGTTTTTTAAATTATACCGATTTAACTGTACCGGTGCTAAATAAATTAGTAAGAAAAAAAACTTCTTTATTTACGACAACGTAAAATCCGGTTCTGCTGGTTATTGTTGCATTCAGTCGGAACGAAAGAATGGTGGTTGTTGCCCAAGAAGGATAAATATTAAGTATTATTTTTATTCATATATGTAGATGTGAACGTACTCTGGTTGCATAAAGAAACCGAGCTTATAAAAATGAATGGAATCACTAGAGGCTAGTATGCATTGTATGTTGCTATATAGTAATAATAAAACAAGTTTAATTCTATTTTTAATCTCTAGAAAGAAAAAAAAAAAAAAAAAAAGTATGTCATTTACTAATAAGTTAATTGTTTTAACTCTGGTGTAAAGATAAAACAAGCGTAAGCATTTTGGCGCCATCTGTGTGCTATTGGTTATAAAGGGAGCTGTATCGGTACATAACGTAAAACCAAAACTAGTTAAACATGTGGAAATGTGGATGTGCAAAACCTAACGTTCACGACGATCATGAAATAAATTAAAATTTATAAAATCTTGATCAGTTGATATATAACTCCTGTTCTTTTAAGATTTTGAGGTTTATAAGCAGTTGTGAGCTGTTGTCTAGGCCTCAAACCTGCAAAAGGAACACAACCACAGTTACTTATTGCTTACAGGATTCATTACTGGACAAATCTCATTAGATGGCGCTAGCTAAATGGGTCGATATGATAATGGTCACTAAAAAAAAAATTGTAAATTTGACGTTGTAGTGTCTTATTGATAAAGTTTCTGATTTTGTAATTTTTTTTATTTATTAATGTTATATGTGGTGTCAATCATAAATAACGTATTAAGAATAAGATAGAATGATGAGAAATTCCACAGATAAGTAAACAGATAGCTCACCGTAGCAGAATTGGCCGATTCTCGCGGGTTTCATAAATCAAAGGCTGCAATATTACGATTTTATGAAACATAGATAGCTGCGGGGAGCGCGGTGTACGGTCGGAGACCGGACGTCGGAGTGTGGAAGGAGTACCGGCTCGCTGGTTGTTTTTATTTAAGAAATATGCTTTTTTGCCGCACAGCTGTTATTTACCTAGAATAGCAAATTGAATAGAATTTATACCTCCTCGAATGTGACTGGTGTGGCAACTAGATAAATTAGAAACACCAAATGGGAAGAAAAAACGATTATTTAGCATATTCAAATGCGAAGACTTAAAGCTTAACCTATATAAATACCATTCGATAGATAATAAAAAAGTACATTTGTTGGTAGATGAAAAACTATGGCGTTCTATTTAATTTAATCAAGTTATAGGCACTTACAATTCTTATTCGATTAGTTTTAATTTTTGTACACCCTGTATAAGATAGCAGGTTTATTATATATTGTTACACTTTACCATAAGCTTCGCTTACACTTCTTAAGTATTTGAAACATGAACATTAGATTCGATTTTTCCAAAATTCAAATTACTTAAAAAACGTTAAGGTTTAATTATTATAAACGTTATTTAAACACAACTTTGATACTTTTGGAGCTGCTGGAACATTCTATATAATATGAAAATAATTTCAAAGGTAACCATTATAAACTCCGATACATACCAAAAGTGAAAAACTTTTTAAACGTCACGTGTTTTGGCCATCATATTCCGTGCCGTATATCGGCATGTTTTACTATTTGTGGTGCTAGGGTCATCTCGGCAGCTACAAAAAAATATATAGTCTAAACTTAGGTATAAGCTGAAAATTCCCTAACATAATTATATATCCCCCCACAAAGCAAAAGCGTATAATTTGTAGGTGTTTGAAATTCACAGACTACTGTGGCATTTTCGCTTATAAATGATAGAATACAGGTTTTTCTTTAACACTTTAGTTTTCACAATTTCAAATTTATAGACGATATAAGCACAAATCAAAAACCTGTCTGTCTTATGACTTACGGCAGTAAGCTTTAGAAATAATGATCTACTCCTATTTTTTTGTTACATTATTTGTCAAATTTAAGCCTACATTGTATCTTTCTTTTAATAACGAAATCCCTATAATAAATAATTACCCGCAAATTTAAAACAGCCTATATACCTATACATCATGACGTTCGGTAGGTCTCTCAAGAATGGCGTAAATTTAATAATTGAAATTGTTACAAATTTTTTACAACTAAAGTCTGCAATTTTGTTTTATTTTAACGATGATTTAATGTTTATGGATAATAATAATTTATTGCGAGCACCGCGTGTCGTTATTTCAATGCTAGTATGCGGTAGTAATGTGGTATGTATGTTCGTACGTGCCTACGCGACTGTCCACTGGCGACTGAAGTGCAGCGCTCCGAATGAACTCACGTAGGGTTCCCAACTATTTGATCCAGGGTTTCCATTTTAGCGAAAGCCGCTGCCAATTCTCCCGTAAGGTGA
Source organism: Cetonia aurata (assembly GCA_949128085.1). Taxonomy (NCBI): domain Eukaryota; kingdom Metazoa; phylum Arthropoda; class Insecta; order Coleoptera; family Scarabaeidae; genus Cetonia; species Cetonia aurata. Next base: position 18,876,253 of record OX421883.1, read on the forward strand.
GGTATCTGTATTACTTATCTGCGGTTGTAGTTTGTGGTGTATATTTTTCTTTTGAATCGTATGACACTAGTTATTTAAATAAATTTACCTACTATCTATCTATCTATAATCTGGTTCTTTCTACATATATAAATTAAATGAACTGTTATGTTTCTCCACGCATTAGTTACTTTTTCTTATCTTTCTTTCTATACATTGGAAAAAGCAATTGTAACTGGTTTAACTAGGACTGGTTAGAGAATGGAGGGAGCGTTTTGGCGCGACGCGTCCTAAAGGCGTCACAATGACGTCATGGTACACCCTCCAACGTACACAACTACATATTCAGGTCGGTGTAGATATACCGATCAATAATACACATTTTACGTGTGGGAGGGAAACGACGTTCATTTATTGCTGGATGAAATTTTGTCAAGTGGGTGCTGTTTACGCACAGATGGCTGTCGGCAGTGGTAATTGTCCAAGCGGAAGCCCTGTTCGATAATTAGCAGATTAGTGGAGTTTCAGTTTGTATGGGCATACTTGCACAGAAATAAATTTGCATTTTTAAGGATTATTTTTTAGCAAAAAATTAACAAGTTAGAGCAATAATATTGTGGTGCGCAATAAGAAGTAAATAACATGACAGCCTTCTTATATACAGCCTCAATCTCTGCAAAGTAAACGGCCGAGGATAATAGCACGTGTAGACTGATCGGTGATCAGTATTATTAGTCAGTTCAAGTAAGGTGGTTGTCTAAGTTTTAAATACATATTTTTGCGCAAAATGCCGCGTTATACTGTGGAGGAGAGAGCTAAAATGATGCGGTGGTATCACGTTGGCAATTCTTTTCAAAGGATGTGTGACATGTTTGCAGTTAAATACCCCAACAGGCCTATTCCAAATAAAGCCATAAATAATTTTAAAATTAAAAAATAAACCCGACAATACCGGTCCGGTCGAAAATTTAAAAACATCATTTCCAACTCGCAGAATTTCTAATAATACGTCCGTTTTAGTATGTGCTGCAGTTGAAATAAATTCGAATATGTCATCTGGCACTATTTCCAATGTTTTAGACATATCCCGTTCTTCTGTTCAGCGAATACTCAAAGCAAATGGGTATCAGAATTTTAAATATTCTAAACACCAACTTTGTGAAAAGTTAAGTGATTTAATGAACCGAGATGCTAATTTGGTAAACAATATTATCTTTACCGATGAATCTTTTTTTCCTTTAGTAAGAAGTCACAATTCATCTGTGACAACATACTGGTCTAAGCAAAACGAGCACATATAATTAAGTTCATCTAGTCAGCAATAGCAAAAAGTAAATGTTTGAGCAGGTTTGTTAAACAACCATATTATTGGGCCTTTTTCTATCAATGGCAATTTAAACGCAAATGCATATTTGGAATTGCTGAACACCCACATTCTACCTACTGTATAGCAACTTCCTGACATAAATATGCAAAACATCTACTTTCAGCAAGATGGTTGCCCTGCACAATGCAGTGTCAGTCCGAAACTGTTTAAGTGAACAGTTTCCTAATCAGTAGATCGGAACTCATTCTGAAAATATCAAATGGCCGCTACGTTCACCAGATTTATCTCCACTCGATTTTTTTTACTGGGGTTATTTGAAACAAATAATTTATGGCAATGAAGACATTAGACCAGCTAATGTAGAGTAGTTGCCCAATAAAATTGTTCAAACGTCAAACATTAGCCCAGAAATGTTGGAGAATGTTAGAATGAATTTCTAGAACAGATTAGGATATTGTTTAGCCAAGGATGGGGGCATATTTGAACCGTTTGTTTGAAGGTTACATAATTTTTAAAAAATTCACGTTTATTTCATCTTATTATTAAGGCTTATTTTAGTTTTCTATTTTTCAAATTTATTTACCCAGAATTAATTTTTATTTGTGCTTCATTAAATTTACTATTTCTTTTTGAGGATTTTGCCCTAAATTCATTAGAATGACTTTGATTTCCTTGTCATGAACAAACACTAATTTTATATTTCTTTATTTAGTAGGTACTATTACGAATAGAATAGTAACCGAGCTGGTGTTAAAGTTTATTTAATTTATTATTAAGAGTTACTTTGAAGTTTTAATTTTTTTAAATTATTTACTCAGAATTTCCTTCCTTAAATTTATTATTTCTTTATGAGGGTTTTGTTCTGCGTTCATTAGAATTACTTTAATTTTCTTATCATGAGCAAAGACTATTTTTAAGTACATAATAGATACTATAAATTACTGTTTTACGCTTTCATTACACCTTTTGAGTTTATAAGTACGTGTGTCCAAAGCAATACATATTCCAGTTTATTCAATTTCACAATAAAAATACAATACGTTCACGGTCATTAAAAATTAACACATTTGTGCGTGCAGATTGAATAGCAAAGCAACCGCTGCGCTCGCGCCAGTATTCGCGACAGATGGCAACAGAACTGCGTGAACTGTCTACTCTGTATGAGAACACTAGTAATTCCAATATCTTGAATCTGTATAAACTAAGGAAAGATCATTATACTAAAGCCGTTGAAATAACTAAAAAACAATTCTATAACAATTTAATTGCAAATTCAAAGAACAAATCAAAGACGTCTTGGTCAGTGATAAGGAACACCACCAAATCTAATAAGGAATCTGGACAAATTTCAGTATATGACGATAATGGCTGTCTCATAAGTGCTCCTGAAAAAGTTGTTAGCTTGTTTGGAAAACATTTCAGTAACGCATTTGCAAATGTAGCTAGCCCGGCTATCAAGTCTGACTTGGTTAATACCAATATATATCTGTTTCCTGCTGATGATTGTGAAGTAATCAGCGTTATTAAAGAGATATCCACTAAGAATTCTGCTGGAATTGATGAAATACCTTGTTTCCTTCTTAAGTTTGTAGTTTATGATATTTCAAAACCATTGCTTCATTTAATAAATCGAAGTATGGAGACCGGAACGTTTCCAAGCGAGCTGAAAACGTCCAAAGTCATACCCATACATAAAGGAGGTAGCATTAACACATTAGATAATTATCGCCCCATATCGTTACCCTGTGCATTTACCAAAGTCTTTGAAAAAATAATTAATAATAGATTAACATCGTATCTCTCACAATACAAGTTGTTAAGTAACAGTCAGTTCGGATTTGTTGCTGGCAGATCAACGTGTAACGCAATTAACAATGCATTAAATGCTGTTTACAATGGTTTGGATGGAAGGGAGAATGTGGTGGGATTGTTCTTTGACCTAAGTAAGGCGTTTGACACCCTGGATCACGATACTCTACTTGAAAAATTATCAAGGTTGGGTGTGCGTGGCATTGCACAGGATCTGTTTAGATCATTTTTATCAGACCGAAAGTCACTGGTCAGTATCACGGGTGTCAGGGATGGTGTTGAGCGGTCTTTTTATTCCGACTGCTGGAGTGTGACGCATGGCGTGCCACAAGGGTCAATTATTGGACCAATTCTATTTAACGTATATGTTAATGATCTTTCTTTGAGCCTTAGCAATTGTGTGTTGTCGCAGTACGCTGATGATACCAGCTGCATTATAGTAGGGTCGTTTGAACAAGTCATAGATACAGCTAACAGTACGATCAGGGAAATGATAGCGTGGTGCGGGAGCCAAGGGCTCACCTTGAATGCAGAAAAAACGGAAGTACTGTATTTTAAATCGGGGCATTCTCGTAATGCTCTTAGTCCATATATTAAATGCAACGGTAAGTCGATATCTCCGAATGCTTGTTGTAAGTTTCTGGGAGTTATTGTCGACTGTGATTTGAGGTGGGAACAACACTGCTCTAGTTTGAACAGTAAGCTAAGCTCCGCGGTGTATGCGATTCGTAATCTTCGGCGCTGCTGCGACATTAATGTATTAAAATTATTTTATTATGCTTACGTTGAGACCCGGTTACGTTATTGCGTCATTTTCTGGGGCTCTTCATCGTATGCGCAGCGGTTGTTCATTAGCCAGAAACGTGTCCTAAGATGTATGGTTGGAATGGGTTCGGGAGAGTCGTGTCGGAATGTTTTCAAAGAACTTCGAGTATTAACATTGCCTTCGTTATATATATACGAATTATTAATATATTACAAAAAGAACGAACGCGATTTTATCAGAAACAGTGATAATTATGGTAATATGTGCACTAGATTTCGGCACGACTTGAGCGTGCCTTCCCACCATACAAAACTGTTTGAAAATGCCCCTTATTATAGGACTGTATCATGTTTCAACAAACTGCCGAGGCAAATAAAAGAGATATCTTCACTTAACCTGTTTGGAAGGGCGGTAGTTAATTATTTACTGGACAACACGTTTTACAGTATATACGAGTATCTAACAATAAGTGCATAGTTTTTTTAATTTTCTGTTTGACTCCCATATGTATGTCTGTTTTATTATAATATATGTATATATGTATCTATTTATATGCTTATTGACAATGTCGATGTTCTTACGAACGAATGACAATAAACATTATTATTATTATTATTATTATTATTATTATTCGTTGTGAGCTATGAGTGGCTATGACGAATGACTGAAATACCTACTGCAGTAAGAACAATGAGCGGGAGACGCACATGCGTGGTATAACCGTTAACTTTGCAGGGATTATGGCTGTGTATATTTTTTAGGATGCTTACTACAACAATGTTAACCATCTGTATACTCAATTTTAAACTAATGAACATTTTAACAAAAGAAAGAAAATGTAAAGCTAGATGCATTTTAGAATCAATTCTAATTATAAAATTCAGTAAACGACCGGCAGGCCTGCAACAAAAATGGCTTTGCTTGTTATAATCTATTCGAGCTGGTAAATATATATTACCAAAAGTTAGTCTACATTCTTACGAAAAATTCCTTATTACTTGAAGAAATAAATACAGAGATAAGAGTTTAAAATAAAAGAATAACACATATAGCACATATGCTTCATTTAATTTTATTTTATATATATATTTATAAACCTAATAAAAAATAATAGTGAGCATATGATGTTGACGGTTAACTAGACAGTTATGTAATTTGCTGAAATGTGGATGGATTTTTTAAGAAGTTTACTTATAAAGAATATTGTCTAGAATCAACACGAATATCAATCACTTTGTTAAATTGGATGGCTGCCAAGATTTGGTAAAAGTATGACGTTGTTTAAGGTCATGAAATGTTTTTGCCTTCTAATTTGTTGAGTACATTTTGGTCGCGTTCCACATAAATTATTAATTAATTTCAGTGAGTATTTACGTTAAAAACACAGACTGAAAAATTAGTTCCCTAAATAAACTATATAGCTAATTATGAATTTCTGTAAGTAAATACCTTTGAGTCTAGTCAAATCTGGATTATACTGTATGTCTTATTTTTATCCTTACAATTTAACATAAACGTCCAATTGATCGAATCAGTGTCAATGCAATTAGCTAGGGTGAAAAACAACTTAATTACCAGGATTAGATTGTCGAATAACTGAATGAACGCAGCAAGGTATGTACCAACCGGGCATTAATTGCTCAATGGATTGCGCGAATGCGTGTTTGGATTTCGTTTCTATTACGATACTCACAACCAATTGATAGCGTATACAGTGCCGAGAAAAAGTGTACCAATAGGTATATACGGAATACAATATAACACGTCTCTTTCACATTGAATCATATCATAATGTGGGAGTACTATTTCAGAAGTCATAATGGAACCGTCAAGATCATTATCTCTTCTGAGATAGTACCCCCACATTATGATTTCATTCGATGTGATAGAGAGTTGTAGTTCACTGGAGGTGGTGTGTATGTGACACTGATTTTATTATTTATGTTTCAGCATATTCATCAACCTGCCGAATTATACAATGGATACCATAAAGCGGTGTGTCACAGTATCACATGTTCTAGATATTATTATGTTACATTTTCCATGGATAATAAATAAATTTAAACAGCCTTCGTCTGTAAACAGTCGAGATCCGCTGGCATTTTCGTGTGCACACTATTGACAACTCCACTGTAATTGTTTTTCCATCATCTCATAGCTAACCTGACACATTTTTTTAAATTCTAAAAAAATACTGTTCTTTCAAATAATTTGAAAACGTTTGTCGATAGGTACAAGGAACTTAATAGTAAATAGCCCTTAT